>CM061543.1:48919971-49374971 GCA_030864215.1 Capsicum pubescens | reverse complement strand
TTATACTATAAATGAATATGTTGCTTGAAAGTGAATAAGTGTAGCAACTTAGCTTGAAGGTGAACTTTTATTTTTAATTTTGTTGAAGCGTAGGTACTTGAAATGTGTACTTTTTATTGTGAATTTTGGTATGCTTGATAATTTTAAATGTGGTTTAGTTTGGTGGCTTGAGTGGTGACTTAGTGAGTTGAAATTGATTAAGTGTAGTTACTTTGAAAGGTAATTTTTTGTTTTGAATGTGGTTATGCTTGGTGACTTGGTAGGTTGAAAATGATTAAGTGTAGGAACTTTAAAGGTGTTTTTTTATTTTGAAAGTGGTTATGCTAGGTGACTTGGTAGGTTGAAATTGATTAAGTGTGGGGACTTTAAAAGTGATTTTTTGTTTTAAAAGTGGTTATGCTAGGTGACTTGGTAGGTTGAAAATAATTAAGTGTAGGGACTTTAAAGGTGATTTTTTGTTTTGAAATTGGTTATGCTAGGTGACTTGGTAGGTTGAAAATGATTAAGTGTAGGGACTTTAAAGGTGTTTTTTTATTTTGAAAGTGGTTATTCTTGGTGACTTGGTGGGTTGAAAATGATTAAGTGTAGGGACTTTAAAGGTGAATTTTTATTTTGAAAGTGGTTATGCTTGGTGACTTGGTAGATTGAAAATGATTAAGTGTAGGGACTTTAAAGGTGTTTTTTTATTTTGAAAGTGGTTATATTTGGTGACTTGGTAGGTTGAAAATGATCAATTGTAGGGACTTTAAAAGTGTTTTTTGTTTTGAAAGTGGTTATGCTAGGTGACTTGGAAGATTGAAAATGATTAAGTGTAGAGACTTTAAAGGTGTTCTTTGTTTTGAAAGTGGTTATGCTTGGTGACTTAGTAGGTTGAAAATGATTAAGTGTAGGGACTTTAGAGGTGATTTTTTGTTTTGAAAGTGGTTATGCTTGATGACTTGGTAGGTTGAAAATTATTAAGTGTAGGGACTTTAAAGGTGTTTTTTTGTTTTGAAAGTGGTTATGCTAGGTGACTTAGTCACTTGAAATTGAAAAAGTGTAGGGACTTTAAACGTGTTTTTTTTGTTTTGAAAGTGGTTATGCTAGGTGACTTGGAAGGTTGAAAATGATTAAGTGTAGAAACTTTAAAGGTGATTTTTTAAAAAGTGGTTATGCTAGGTGACTTAGTCACTTGAAATTAAAAAAGTGTAGGGGCTTGAAAGGTATTTTTTTTGTTTTGAAAGTGGTTTTGCTTGGTGACTTAGTAGGTTGAAAATGATTAAGTGTAGGGACTTTAAAGGTGATTTTTTTATTTTGAAAGTGGTTATGCTTGGTGACTTGGTAGGTTGAAAGTGATTAAGTGTAGGGACTTTAAAGGTGATTTTTTATTTTGAAAGTGGTTATGCTAGGTGACTTAGTGATACAAGACAAACAAGGAAAAACACAAAACATACCCCAAATAGTCCACAAATTCAAGAAAAAATGTGGACCAAAAGGGGACCTCACTCGGATTCGACAAGTATAACAAGAATACAAGAAACAAGGGTGTATTTGACACCCAAAAACAGCGAACAACATAACAATAACGAGATGAACAAGATGACAAAAAGAATAACCAGATTCAGATTCTACAACAACAAGATATAACGTTACAAGATTACAAAAGACAAAGGGATAGATAGTGAGACATAAACTATTATAATGACTAAGAACCTAAGTGTAGATGACACACAAAGACCCTTAATGATGATAGTAGGAACACCTACACTCTTCAAAGAGACATAAGAGAGGACCTCAATCCTTCAAGCACCCCAAGTTCCAAGCAAACAAACAACAAAAGAGATTCCACCCTAATGTTGTAACCTAGTTTCGGCCAAGCCTCACAAGAGAGAGAACTTGAGGGTTTCAAGTGTGTTCTACCATTTTCAACATTCAAAAACTAAGTGAATAAACCCTAACATGTTCCTTATATATTACAAAACAAATAGAAGTTAAAATGATCAAAAAATCCCTTCAAGAATGGGTTGCCCCTCTAGTGTATGGAGTGGGCTGATTTGATGTGTATTTGGGCCTTTAATTACACTTCTCTTGCACATACACTTGGTTTCTTTCAATGCACACCTACATAAGTCTATTTTCGTGATTATTCTCGTATCATCCTCTCCATCTTGAGAAGAATTTTCCCACAAATTCACGGCTTCACTTCGTTCAATTGGCCACTTCAAAAAAAGCACTCAAAATAGTCCGCAAAACATGAAGAATCCGAGAGCTCAATATGAACAAGTCTCGGCCAACATCTTCATTTTGAACCTCGGATTTCTCTCAATCTTGAGACTTGGATTCAATCTTATCCGACTCAAGTCTCCTTCCATCATATAAGCATCATCGTAGACTCCATATACTTTGTGTCCCTTTCTTCCATACTCCTCTATATGGACATATCGGTTTTGGGGAAGTGGAGTTTCAATTAAGGAGGCTATTTTGGTAATGTGGAGCTTCAGTTGTGGAGCTTGGATGGGAGGAAATGGGCTTCCAAGTCCTTCTTGTGGGACTTAATCAACTTGTGGGAGAAGTGATCGACCTTGTTCTCGATTTTGAGGGTAATTAGTAACTTGGCTCATGGCATTTGTGGTGAACTTGGAGGGTTGACTTTTGTAGGCAAAGTCTCGGGGGAAATGGTGATGGAAGGGTTTTGGTCATGACCACTTGAGGAAATATGGAGTCGAGGGGTAGAAGCCTGAGAGTTCCTTCGACTCTCCATTCGATCCAACCTCTCATTCATAGTAGACATCTCTCATCGGATTGAGGACACAGTCGTGAGCATACTTTCCATTCTTCGGTTGATAGTTTCAAGTCTTTCCAAGATAGCACCAAGAGAATTGTTGTCCATTGTAGCCAAGAAGTTACCTACCAAACAATAAACAAGTTAGTTGTTCAAGAATGATCCTCACACTCTCTCTTTAATCCTTTATCCCTCGGATTTTATCACTTTTGATCTCACAATTGTTGTAAGTTTGCTTATAATCCATGAGACGTTGAGAGGTGAACCAAGTGTGTACAATGACTCAAAAGAATAAAAACACAAAAAGGAACGTAAACATGGAAAAAATGGTTTCAAAACCAACTCGCAATCTAGTAAATTGTCATTAGTTTGTAAGTTAGCATTGGAATCAACAAACGAAACTAATGAGACAAAAAAATGAAACTAAAAGATCACAATTTGAGCTTAAAATTTTTGTGTGAACAGTAACTTGGGTGACATGGCAGCACACTATTGGTCATGGCCCCACAATTAGTCACTAGTTGAAGTTTACAAACCTTAGTTACTATATAATGGAAACAATTGGTTTTGGAGGAAAAGTATATGTATTGAATCTCCTTTAAGTCTAATCTACAAAAGGAAAGACTTGACTTTGTACAATTCCCACAAAACAAGGTCCCTTGAAACAAGGAAAGGGGTTGAAAAGTAAATATCAAGTCAAGGAAGTGATGGCTCAAGTCTTCTCACAAACAACTTTACAACTTGTAGGTTCACCTTTTTGAATCTATATTACACTTCTGGTTGTCTTAAGTTGTAAGATGAGATGAAGAAAAAGATGAACACTACAAAAATCCTTCAAGAACAACAACAATATTCACGAATTCAAGACCCAACCGGCCACACCAAGTCACAAATTCTCGCCCTAGGCCCTTGTTCATAATACAACTTTAACAAGTTCAAGCTCAAATATAGATCTAGACACCTTTTAGTGTTAGTGAATCATGTAACTAACACAAGAAACAATAATACACACCAAAGGACTACTAGATATAGACGCTACAAGCAACCTCAACCAAGATGAACAACAAGAACAACACTTTCAAGGCCAAGAACAACAAGAACACCCAAGTTTTTTTTTTCTTAGGAATAAAGCCCAAGATTGGTATTTTAAGAACAACACCAAAGATGGATTTGATAACAAATGATACAAGAAAAACAAGGAAAAGCACAAAACATACCCCAAACAGTCCACAAATTCAAGAAAAAACGTGGACCAAAAGAGGACCTCACTCGGATTCGACAAGTATAACAAGAATACAAGAAACTAGGGTGTATTTGACACCCAAACACATCCAACAACACAAAAATAATGAGCTGAACAAGATGACAACAAGAATAACTAGATTCGGATTCCACAACAACAAGATATAATGTTATAAGATTACAAAAAACAAAGGGATAAATAGTGAGACATAAACTACTATAACGACTAAGAACCTAAGTGTAGATGACACACAAAGACCCTTAATGATGATAGTAGGAACACCTACACTCTTCAAAGAGATACAAGAGAGGACCTCAATCCTTCAAGCACCCCAAGTTCCAAGCAAACGAACAACAAAAGAGATTCCATCCTAATGTTGTAACCTAGTTTCTCCCAAGCCTCAGCAGAGAGAGAACTTGAGGGTTTCACGTGTGTTCTACCATTTTCAACATTCAAAAACAAAGTGAATAAGCCCTAACATGTTCCTTATATATTACAAAACAAATAGAAGTTAAAATGACCAAAAAGGCCCTTCAAGAATGGTCGCCCCTCTAGTGTATGGAGTGAGCTGTTTTGATGTGTATTTGGGCCTTTGATTACACTTTTCTTGCACATACACTTGGTTTCTTTTAATGCACACCCACATAAGTCTATTTCCGTGATTATTCTCGTATCACTTAGTCACTTGAAATTAAAAAAGCGTAGGGACTTTAAAGGTGTTTTTTTAATTTTGAAAGTGGTTATGCTAGGTGACTTAGTAGGTTGAAAATGATTAAGCGTATGAACTTTAAAGGTGATTTTTTATTTTGAAAGTGGTTATGCTTGGTGACTTGGTAAGTTGAAAATGATTAAGTGTAGGTACTTTAAAGGTGATTTTTTATTTTGAAAGTGGTTATTCTAGGTGGCTTGGTAGGTTAAAAATGATTAAGTATAGGGACTTTAAAGGTGATTTTTTATTTTGAAAGTGGTTATGCTTCGTGACTTAGTCACTTGAAATTGAAAAAGTGTAGGGACTTTAAAAGTGTTTTTTTATTTTGGAAGTGGTTATGCTTGGTGACTTAGTAGGTTAAAAATGATTAAGTGTAGAAACTTTAAAGGTGATTTTTTATTTTGAAAGTGGTTATTCTTGGTGACTTGGTAGGTTGAAAATGATTAAGTGTAGGGACTTTAAAGGTGATTTTTTATTTTGAAAGTGGTTATGCTAGGTGACTTAGCCACTTGAAATTGAAAAAGTGTAGGGACTTTAAAGGTGTTTTTCTATTTTGAAAGTGGTTATGCTAGGTGACTTAGTAGGTTGAAAATGATTAAGTGTAAGGACTTTAAAGGATATTTTTTGTTTTGAAAGTTTTTATGCTTGGTGACTTGGTAGGTTGATAATGATTAAGTGTAGGGACTTTAAAGGTGATTTTTTGTGTTGAAAGTGGTTATGCTAGGTGACTTAGTCACTTGAAATTTAAAAAGTGTATAGACTTTAAAGGTGTTTTTTTGTTTTGAAAGTGGTTATGCTTGGTGACTTAGTCACTTTAAATTGAAAAAATATAGGGACTTTAAAGGTGTCTTTTTGTTTTGAAAGTGGTTACGCTTGGTGACTTGGTAGGTTGAAACTGATTAAGTGTAGGGACTTTAAAGGTGAATTTTTTGTTTTGAATGTGGTTATGCTTTGTGATTTGGTAGGTTGAAAATGATTAAGTGTAGGGACTTTAAAGGTGATTTATTATTTTGATAAAGTGTAGTCATCACTTGCTAAACTTTTTTGTGACTTAATCTAATTTGTTGAATCTGATTGATTGCATAGATAGAACCTGATTATAGTTGGATATATCAACGGTACAATGATAATAGAATGGGTATTAGGGAGGAATTTGTTGAAGGTGTCAGATGATTTGTTGAACATGCTAAGACACTTAATGTTTGGTCACGTTTTGGGGCTATTCATTGTCCTTGTGTTAGATCCGCCCACACCAGTGCATCCACCAGCACTAGCTCCGCAGCCTGGAGATAGAGATGATTATGGAAGGCGTTATCTTATTCACTATGAAACAGGGTAAGATTTCTAAATATAATAATATTATTCATTTTTCATTATTGTATTATTATGCTCTGTGAAATTACTGTTTGATGTTGTGTTGTAGGTTTAGGCCAGATGCTGGAGTTGGAACAATTGCGAGGAAATGCATTTGTCGGTACTTCAACGGCTACTGGACCAGTTGGCAAAAGTTTTCAAAAATGGACAAAGAAAGAATGTTTAACGAATTTCATGTAAGGATTTAACTTATGAACTACTTAACACATTGTTATAATAATTGATTGAATATTATATTTTTATTTTTATTGTAGAAATATTATTGGTGGGATGATGCGAATGAATATGTTATAAGGGGAAATCTTTACAGAAGAGCTAGATCCAGATTTAATGGTCTATTGAATTATGCCAGAACCAACTTAGTACGACCTGACTGGATAAGTGAATCCTTATGGCAACAGTATATTCGCTATTGGAATAGCGAAGAATACCAATAGCTGAGAGGCAAAGGAAAGAAAGTCCGGACATCATCCAAGGGTGGCTCCCTACATACTCCGGGTGCCAAAAGTATGATTGCCGTAGAGGAAAAAATGGTATGTAACTTTTACAGTTTTAATTGTTTGTTTCTATTTAAATTTTTTATTATTTGAAGATTAATAATTTTTTCATATGCAGGAAAAAGAAAAGGGTAGGAAGATACTACACGATGAGTTATTCGAGGAGACGTATCTGAAAAAAAAAAAAACTCGACTGATGAAGATGTCTGGGTTGAACCTCGTGCAAAAGTTGTCGATGTAAGAATCAAATTTTGAATTTATGAATCTTTTTCTCAAAGTTGATATTATTCAAGTATAAGTACTTTAATATTTTTTTACTATTAATTTTAACTTTACTTTAAATATAGGACAAATATAGACAGCTCCTTAGTGAGTTTCGTAGTAGTCAGCCTCCTGGAAATCAGGGTCACCCGATATCCCAACATGTAGAGGAGGAGTTATGGGAACAAACTGTGGGTCCTGCATTAGAGGCCATTTCTACGGATATCACAGAATTTATTTTGGCGAGAATGTTAGGTCTTCGTCCGGTCCTACCTCCTATACCTCTTCAGTTGATAGAGAAATCATTGAATCACTAAAAAATACGATTTCTAAACTCACTGAAGAGCTTGCTAAACAGAGAGAGGGCGCAGAAGAAGGAGGAGGAAACATCATCACAAATCAAGATGCTGCAGGAGCAGTTCAACTCTTTTATTCAGACTGCAGGAATTATTCCTCCATGTCCTGGTAATGCAGTTCGGGTTGTAAAAGGTCTATGCCCACTCGATGATATCAGCACAGATGAGGATACGGAAGACGAAGAAGATGACGATGATGATGGAGATGAGTATTAGTTTTTTGACTTTTGTATGGGTTGTACTTTGGATTTGGACATTTTGTTGTAGTTTTTACACTTTTGTATGTATTGTTGTAGTTTTTACACTTTGGTTTGTTGTTGTTGTTGTATGGATTTGGACATTTTGATGTTGTTTGTACTTTGATTTTTTGTTGTTGTTGTTGTATTGTATGGTGTTTCATTTGTTGCTTTTTATTTTATTTTTAAATTTCCAAAAAAATCGACCACAAGTGGTTGTTGTTTTTTTAAAATTTGCATAAAACTGACCACAAGTGCTCAATTTTTCTGGAAATTTTACAGAGTCGGTTTTAATAAAATTAATTTATTAATTTTAAAAGTGGTCGGTTTTATTAAAATTAATTAATTAAGTGGTCGGTTTATTTTGAATTTTTTTTATTTTTAAACTCATTTTTTTCTGTTTTAATAAAATAATAATGAATTTTTAAAATATAAATATATTGTGGTCGGTTTTTAAAAAGTTACCACAATTTTACCGACCACGCACTTTAATCGGTTTTGTGGTCGGAATTTGAGGAAAATCGACAACTTGTGGTCGGGTTTCCTCTTTTTTTTTAGTAGTGAGATAAACTATTCTTAATTTCTAATGTTGGGAGATATCTTTTCATTCTTTGAGCTGTGAGTGATGCAGTGCAATCTCAACATTAATGAACCTTTGAATATCATTAGGGATATAAGGGACATACACTTTCTTCGTGAAGCCTGTGTTCGTGATATTAATAATTAGGTATTCTGGATTTCCTTCATTAGGGATATAAGGGACATATTTTCTTCGTGAAGCTTGTGTGTTAGGTAGCAGAGGGCACTTTAGAAGCCATGGTTGAAAACATTGTAAATTTTTGTAAAGATCTATTAATTGAACTTTCTAATAGACTTGTTAGTTTGACAGAACAGAGGTATCAAAATTCCGGTTTATGATGAGAGATTCTGAAAGAGTTTTGTTAGTTCTCATATCATTTTGGAATTTATTTATGTAATGAATATATGCTTATGTCATTCTCTATATAAAGGTTCATCTTACTTCCTCACATTCTTTAAAATACAAGGGCGGCCCCGAGCACCTCAAACCTGATTTTTCTCTAACATATCGTTTAGAGTATATCAGGCTTTAAAGCAATTGCAACTTTAGGAGCTATAAACCTACGTTCTAATTGTACCGCAAAATTGAAATTGTTGATCAACCTATGTTCAACGTTATTAGGTTTAGCCAAATACCTGGTAATAGTCCAGATAATCATTGCAATATTTAATTTCATTTTGATGACTAATCTGCAAAATTAAAGGAGAGGAATATGATATCTTGGATTTAGCTTTAACTTTTAGAGACTTACACACTTCTCGTTCAAGCCTCTTTCTTTGCCTCGGGGTTTTCTCCGCTGAATGACACGTTGGTTTTCGCAAAGAAGAAAATTAATTTCATTCAATTGGTTCAAGCTGGCTCATGTTAATAATTAAAAAAAAAAAGAGAAAGAGAAGAGAGAAGACTTCAAATGTCAAAGAAGAAATCCTTTTATTTACTAACTTGGTCTGAAAGTTAGTGCTCTAACTTTTTCCAAAGAAACATGAAGATAAACATTTACTATGATACAAACATTTACTATAACTTTTTCCACCGAGTCTTATTTAATTTTGTTTTTTAGATTGACAAGTTGCCTCTAACAAATTAATTTTTTATAGTATCATTCAAAAAATAAATAAATATGATTTGGGGAAATAATAGTCCTAACTTATAATAATACTCCTAGACAATCGATCCATGCACAAAAGTTCAAATTTTAGAACTAGCAATTAGTAAAGTTTCAAGACTTTCCATATTTTCTACTCCTAATCCTTCTAGGAAAGAGATACAAATTTCAGAAATATTAAGTTTTTTGTCCTCCTTTTCCTTTTCAGTATAGGAATATCCTTCACCTTTTCTTATATATAGACTTTAGACGCACAATGGCTTGTATTCACCATCGAGACTTGCTCCTCTTGTCTTGTCCTCTCATTAAAATTCTATTGATGATTTTCAAGATACTCACTCAAACATCGTTGAAAACATTAGACACTTGCAAGGCCGTTGATAAAGAATATCACGATTTAATTTGCGATGTAAGCAGTGTAATCCCAACAAGTGGGGTCTGGGGAGGGTAAAATGTACGCAGTCCATACCGCTACTTTCGAAGAAGTAGAGAGACTGTTTTCGATAGACCCCCGGCTCAATGGATGGTTGTTCAAGAAATAGTATCACAACCCCGTTCCATCTTCCTATTGATGATGAACAAGTAAAGCCTCATCGCAACTACGACTTTGGAATGAAGATTGTTGCTTCATCAATGCAAGGGTTGCTATGTGGTGTTAGAACAGTGCGTCATAACTACAAATATTACATATGTAAGCTAAGCACCAAGCAATGGTATACGTTATGCAACTATCAAAGTTGATCTTATTGTGCTATGATCAAATCCTCTGCACTTTAAAATTATAAGATTGTCGTCCCCTTCAATTCTTTATCATCATAACGGGAGGAAACTGGAGTTCGATTGCTATTGCTGTGAGATTTTCGATTCAGAATGTTGGAAATGGAGACAAGTAAAAGATTTGTTGTCCCTCTAGAACTGCACTTTGAACGATTTGCTCCAGCGGTTAATACAGGTTGTTTGATTTATTTCAAATTAAAAGATGATGAGGACAATAAGGCTATGGGTCTAAACTATGATGGGAAGAGGTTTTTTCAAAATTCTCTCTTCCAAATCCCTCTTGATGAATACACAGGCTATTATCCACATAACCAACTTGTGGAGTATAAGGAAGCTGGGGTTTACCGCTATTTGACACCGAAAGGGATAAAGCTTTGGGTTTTGGAGAACAGAAAACAACATTGGGGGATGAAGAAGGAAGTAGACATTGAAACTGTAAAGAGGGTGACAAGTATTCCAACCCCAATAGGCTTTTATAATGCTGACATTGTTGGGTACTATGTGTGTGTTTGAATGGAAAATGGAGTGAATTAAGTGGAAGAGAAAATTGAGTTTACACCAAAATGGAAAGTGTGCTCAAAATAGGAAAACTTACTAAAATTCTCCCACATTGGTGGGAGAAAGAAGCTTTAAAGTGTTTATATTGTGAAACACATTTCCACATGCTAAGTGAGGCAAGAAATAAGAGATGCCTTGTGTCATTATTGTTGCTTGCTTGACTTTGAATTTGGATTTGGCAAATGATTAATGATATTTATTTTTTTGAACAAAGTTTATTTGATAGAAATTTAATCCGAATATCAAAGGGAAAAAACGCAACAGTAATCCTCCATTTATGCATGCATGCAGATTTCGAAACAGTGTTTCGAACTGATGCTTCGAAATGATGCACTATTTCGTGAACTGGTATACCTGTTCAGAAAAGGACATGGTCTTTGGATGAACGGACATGAATTTCCAGAAAAAACACACCATTTCAGTGAACCATTGTCACCTTTTCGAAGAGGCATATGATAGGCTATATAAACCTGGTTTGATCCACAGGTTTGAGATACGAAATTTTTTAGAATACAAAACTCTTCTTCTCTTAAAAATATTCTGTGTGATCATTCAAACCGTTGAGTGCATTCGTGGAATTCAATTATTTGAGGTACCGCTCTAATTGGATTAAAGGCCATTTTATCCTGGGAGGAAAATTCCATAACCTCGGGTACAGTGAGGGAAATTATTCCTTAAGGACACTCCGTGAACTCGAGGGACTTGGTCTAAAATTTTTGTTTCATCTATTTTCTGATATCTAATACACTTCTTGGATAGATTAGTAACAGTCTTGTGTTGAAGGTGTTAAAGAACTTCAAAACTGTTATTGTTCATACGTGAACTTGTTATGAAGTTGTTGTTGTATTAATAGAAATTCTAGTACCCGTAGAAGGAAGATAACAATCTTAAGGAATAATATCAGAATTTGTATTGCTTGTTTTGGTAGATTAAAGCTTTAAGATTTCTACTCCGTTTGAATTTAACTAGTGATTAGAAGACATAAAATCTTCATCACAAGTTTAAAATTCACTCGGTTGACAATTGAAAGTCATAAAAACTTCATTGTTAACTAGAAACAAGAAGAAGAATTTAAAGTTGCTTAACTTTATAAGTAATATTCTGAAAATACTAACTATTATTGTCTTGTGGTGACAGGAAAAATGACTAACGAAAGTTAAATGCAAGATGCAGCTACGACTGCGGGAGTAACTAGTATTGCCTCAACAAGTCGAGTAAATGCTCCGCAACCAATGGCACCTGTGGAGAAGCCTGGAAAATTTACGAGCATTGACTTTAAGCGATGGCAGCAGAAGATGTTCTTCTACTTCACAACACTATGCCTTCAAAAGTTCACTAGTGAGGATGCTCCTGAGGTGCTCGAGGAAACCTCAGACAAAGAGCATTTCATGATTGTAGAAGCTTGGAAGAACTCGGACTTCCTTTGCAGGAATTATATATTGAGTGGTCTCCAAGACGACCTCTACAATGTTTACAGTGGAACTAAGACATCGAAGGAAGTGTGGGGGGAACTAGAACGAAATTATAAGACAGAGGATGTGGGAATTAAGAAATTCTTTGTTGCAAGGTTCCTGGACTTTAAAATGATAGATAGCAAATCGGTTGTCTCTCAAGTGTAGGAATTGCAAGTTATCATCCACGATCTCCTAGTGGAAGGTATATCTTTGAAAAATACCTTAGTTGAACAACTTGAAAAGGTTCTTAATACTCACATAAACTGTTTTGTAGGTTTGATTGTGAATGATGTTTTCCAAGTAGCAGCGATAATAGAGAAGTTACCATCAATGTGGAAAGACTTCAAAAAATACTTGAAGCATAAACGCAAGGAGATGACTGTCGAAGATCTTATTGTCCTACTGCGTATTGAAGAGGATAATAAAGCTGCCGAGAGAAGGTCAAAAGGAAATTCTGCAATTAATGGAGCACATATTGTGGAAGATGACCAAAATAATTCTAAGAAAAGGAAGAAAGTTGAACAAGGAAGCAATCAACCCAAGAAGAAATTCAAGGAAAAATGCTTCAATTGTGGCAAGATTGGCCATAAGTCCACGAATTATTGTGCCCCGAAGAAAGGCAAGAAAAAGGATCAAGTAAATATGATTGAATCCAACAAAGAATGCGATGATCTGTGTGCTATGTTCTCAGAATTCAACTTGGTGGGGAATCCTCGCGAATGGTGGATGGATTCTTGTGCCACCCGCCATGTATGTGCCAACAAAGAATTGTTTTCGTCATTCGCTCCGGCTCAAGTAGAAGAAATGATCTACTTGGCTAACTCCGCTACTGCTAAGGTAGAAGGAACAGAAAAAATATGCTTGAAAATGACTTCAGGAAAGATCTTGACACTTAACAATGTCTTGTATGTTCCGGAGTTACGTAGGAATTTAATTTCTGTTTCACTTCTAGACAAGAACGGATTCAAATGTGTAACCGTTTCTAGAAAAATTGTGATTAGCAAAGGAGAAATGTATGTAGGAAAAGGCTATCTCACCGAGGACCTTTATAAGATGAATGTAATGAATGTTGAAATAAATAAAAGTTCAAATTCTTCTTATTTGCTTGACTCTTATGATTTATGGCATGAACGTTTAGGCCATGTTAATTACAAATGTTACGAAAACTGATTAACTTAGAAGTTTTGCCGAACTTTGAGTGCAATAAATCAAAGTGTCAAACGTGTGTGGAATCAAAGTATGCAAAGCATCCTTATAAGTCCGTTGAAAGGAATTCCAATCCTTTAGACTTAGTACACACTGACATTTGTGATATGAAGTCAACACTATGACGTGGTGGGAAAAAGTATTTCATAACTTTTATTGATGATTGCACTAGATATTGTTATGTCTATTTGCTAAATAGTAAGGATGAAGCAATAGATGTGTTTAGGCAATATAAAAATGAAGTTGAAAATCAGTTAGATAAAAAGATAAAAATGATAAAAAGTGATAGGGGCGGGGAATATGAATATCCTTTCGTCGAAATATGTGTAGAGAATGGAATTTTCCATCAAACTACGACCCCGTATTCACCTCAATCTAACGGAATTGCAGAAAGGAAAAACCAAACTTTGAAGGAAATGATGAATGTCTTGCTTATAAGTTCCGGTTTACCGCAAAACTTATTGGGAGAGGCTATCCTTACAACCAATCGTATACTCAATAGAGTTCCTCATAGTAAGACACAATCAATTCCTTATGAAAAATAGAAAGGAAGGAAGCCCAGCTTGAAATATTTCAAAGTGTGGGGGTGTCTAGCAAAGGTCCAAGTTCCTATGTCTAAAAGGGTTAAGATAGGACCTAAGATGGTGGACTGCATGTTCATAGGATATGCTAAAAGTAGTAAAGCATGTCGATTTTTGGTTCATAAATCCAAACATTAGGATATTAATGAAAATACGATAATTGAATCAGACAATGCAGAATTCTTTGAAAATATTTATCCGTATAAAACTAGATATGAACAGTCTCGTGGGGGGGTCTAAACGACCTCGAGATGAACCAAGTGAGGATGTACATAATGAAGAAAATCCAAGACGTAGTACACGTTAAAGAACGTCTACTTCATTTGGATCAGATTTTGTAACATTTCTCTTAGAAAATGAGCCTCAGACATTTAAGGAAGCAATGGCATCTTCGTAATCATCCTTTTGGAAAGAGGCAGTCAATAGTGAGATTGATTCAATATTAAGCAACCATACATGGGAATTGGTTGATCTTCCTCCTGGAAATAAACCTTTAGGTTCTAAATGGATCTTCAAAAGGAAGATGAAAACGGATGGTACTATTGATAAATACAAGGCAAGACTTGTAGTAAAAGGCTTCAAACAAAAAGAAGGCCTTGATTACTTCGATACATACTCACTAGTAACAAGGATAACATCGATTCAAATGTTAATTGCCTTGGCTGCAGTATATGGTCTTGAAATCCATCAAATGAATGTGAAAACCGCTTTCCTAAATGGAGAATTGGAGGAAGAAATTTACATGGAACAACCTGAGGGTTTTGTGGTTCCAGGAAAGGAAGACAAGGTGTGTAAACTTATTAAGTCATTGTATGGACTAAAGAAATCACAAAAACAATGGCATGCGAAGTTTGACCAAACCATGTTGGCAAACGGATTCAAAATAAATGAATGTGATAAATGTATTTATATTAAAGACACTTGAAATCATCAATTCATTGTATGTTTATATGTGGATGATATGTTGATCATCAGCAGAGACATTTCTGACATAAATGCAACAAAACGAATGCTCGAGAGCAAGTTTGATATGAAAGACCTTGGAGTTGTAGATGTGATCTTAGGTATAAGAATCCATCGAACTCCACAAGGGTTGGCATTGTCACAGTCTCATTACATCAAAAATGTACTTGACAAGTTCAAGTATATGAAATTCGGTATTGCCAAGACTCCATTGGATGTGAGCTTTGCACTTCAAAAAAATGAAGGTGAAAGTGACTCACAATTGAAGTACGCAAGAGTATTGGGATGTTTAATGTATATAATGAACTGTACACAACCAGACATAGCATGCGCTATCAGTAAATTGAGTCGGTATACGAGTAATCCCAACAAAACTCATTGGATGGCAATGAAAAGAGTTTTGGGGTATCTTAAATACACTCAAGATTATGCCTTGCATTATAATAAATATCCTGCGATACTTGAAGGATATAGTGATGCAAATTGAATCACCGGATCGAACGAAGTAAAATCCACAAGTGGATATGTATTTACTATCGGTGGAGGAGCAGTCTCATAGAAATCATCTAAACAGATTTGTATTGCTCGCTCTACAATGGAATCTGAATTTATCGCATTGGATAAAGCCCGTGAAGAAGCAAAATGGCTCCGAAATTTCTTGGAAGATATTCCTTATTGGCCCAAACCAGTGGCACCAGTATGTATACACTGTGATAGCCAAGCAGCAATAGGTAGGGTAGGGAGCATGATGTACAACGGTAAATCTCATCACATACGACGGAGACATAATACCGTTAGAGAACTTCTCTCTAGTGGAATTATCACTGTTGACTATGTGAAGTCAAAGGATAATGTGTCGGATCCACTTACAAAAGGTCTATCTAGAGAAGGAGTGAAGAGGATATCTAAGGGAATGGATTTAAGGCCTAGGACAAGTCAGCATGGCAGTAACTCTACCTTGCAGACTGGATATCCCAAGAGCTAGGTTCAAGAAGATCAAACAAAGTTTTGTCTGACAGGTTCAACATTGTCAATTACCCAACTCATTCTCATGATGTAGACAATGTATTGTAAACTAGGATAAGACTTAAGGTGAAAAGTCTTTTAATGATTATCTAAATTTGGCAGATTTGACCAAATAGTTTAATCTATAGGATTGAACGTTTAGAAATCACCTATGTGAGGGCGAAGTAGAAGCCGCTTCAAGGAGAATGTTAGTAAAGTCCTATTCTCTAAGCTCTCATTAAACCGGGACATGTTCATGGCTGAAAAGAACAAAACCGTGAGAATCATAAACGGTAAAAGGTTGGTTGTGTGACATGTGTTGTCTAGGTGTACATTAAAGCTTGACGGTTCAAAGATATCAAATCTACCGATTGACCGAGTGCATCCGATGCATGTTCACTACGAAAAGTTCAAAGGAAAACCCACTTATCTAGATGCAATTAGTCTTTGCTTGATGATCACATACTTGTCCATAAAACTTTTACGAAAAAATAGTCATTCCCCATTCATGTGGGGGATTTTTGGGTTCTATGTGTGTGTTTGAATGGAAAATGGAGGTAATTAAGTGGAAGAGAAAATTGAGTTTACACCAAAATGGAAAGTGTGCTCAAAATAGGAAAACTTACTAAAATTCTCCCACATTGGTGGGAGAAAGAAGCTTTAAAGTGTTTATATTGTGAAACACATTTCCACATGCTAAGTGAGGCAAGAAATAAGAGATGCCTCGCGCCGTCGTCGTCGCTCGCTCGGCTCGGCTTCAGATTTGGATTTGGATTTGGATCGATCGATGAGATCTATCTTTTTGGACAAAGTTTATTTGATAGAAATTTAATCCAAATACCAAAGGAAAAAAACGCAACAGTAATCCTCCATTTATGCATGCATGCAGATTTTGAAATAGTGTTTCGAACTGATGCAATTCTTCAACGAACTGATGCACTGTTTTTGAACTGATGCTTCGAAATGATGCACTGTTTCGTGAATTGGTATACCCATTTCAGTGAACCATTGCCACCTTATCGAAGAGGCATATGTTGATCCACAGGTTTGAGATACGAAATTTTTCAGAATACAAAACTCTTCTTCTCTTAAAAATATTCTGTGTGATCATTCAAACCGTTGAGTGAATTCGTGGAATTCAATTATTTGAGGTACCGTTATAATTGGATTGAAGGTCATTTTATCCTGGGAGGAAAATTCCATAACCTCGGGTACAGTGAGGGAAATTATTCCTTAAGGACACTCCGTGAACTCGGGGGACTTGGTCTAAAATTTCTGTTTCATCTATTTTCTGATATCTAATACACTTCTTGGATAGATTAGTAATAATCTTGTGTTGAAGGTGTTAAAGAACTTCAAAATTGTTATTGTTCATACGTGAACTTGTTATGAAGTTGTTGTTGTATTAATACAGATTCTAGTACCCGTAGAAGGAAGATAACAGACATTGCTTTGATAAAGAGTTACGGTGAAGTTATCTTGTACAAGCTGTTGGACAGCAGCATTGACATAGTGAACTTGGATAAATGTCGTGATGTTCATGAAATCCTTTAGAGCCAACAGATTTAAGGATGTGAAGAGCCAGCACTATTTCAACTACCAAACATCTCTTTTGTCCCTCTTGTTGGACTTTGTTTATTATTATTTTCATTTTTCTTTTCGTTATTTTGTTGTCTTCTCATCCGTGAGACAATTCTGATAATGATCTGCCGATTCTGGTCAAATGTATGTTGAAAAACATAGAAATTATGAATATCTTATTTTTATGATAAATTTTGAAGAAATTATGAATATCTTCGTCGTCAAGTTTATGATAAATATCAAAAACTTGTCTTCACTATCTCCATCAAGCTTGTTTCCTTTTATGATGATTGGTTGACATATTGCTGCCCCGCAAGTTTGTTTTAGTTTAGCATTAATTTTTAATCAGTTGCAGTTTAAATATCAGCCTGAAATGTAAACTCAACAATGTAAAATTCCATTCACACCCATAATTTGCTCTAGCAATATATATATATGTTCCCAATTGTGTAAAATTAACATAGACTAAACAAACTTTAAAAGGTCAATTCTGCTGGATAACGTACAAAAGTATAAACTCAAACCTGAAAGTCCCCAGTGAGAATTCTGGTTCTGTAAATGCATTCTTTGTCACTTCAAACTAAAAGATAAATCCTGCACAAACCAGAAGGATGACCTTCAGATGTAAGGTTCTAAAGTGATAGGTGTTATCACCAAAGGAAATTATTAAAAGGACAGCCCAGTGCACTAAAGTTTCTGCTATGCGCAGGGTTTGGGGAAGGGCCCCATCACAAGGGTGTATTGTATATATCTGAAATTCGGAGTGACTGTTAGGAAATTAAGATTTATCTAGAAACTCCTAGTTAGTAGATATTTTTGTAGTAGAAACTCCTAGATATTAGATATTTTTTGGAATAATAAATTCTTCTAGAATATCCTAGCGTAGTATCTTAAATAAATATGTCGTAGAATTATCTAGATATTCTAGAGAAGTAGAAGATAAGGATCACTAGATTTTTCTTGTAGATGTATCTAGAAGGATATCTAGAATCATCCATCGACAAAAATAAATAGGAGGCACATTGTGCATTTGGATCATCTATGGACAAGCATAAATAAGGAGACACATTGTACATTTGTAACTATCAAAAAAATAAAAAAACACTCAAAAAGTTCCAGCTTCCCCTTCTTCACTGCAGTCTTTTTTTGTAGCAATTTACAGCTGCATCATTTTCACTATTTCAGCTTGTTGTTTTGCAATCCTTCTTCCCCTTCTTTTGACATGGTATCGAGCCCATTTCTTACGGGATTTGAATCTTTTTTTTTGGTTGGTTGTCTCATTTTATTTTTTTAGCTCTTTTTTCTTGGATCTACTTGCTGAAAAATATGGCACCAGAAAATCAACCAACAACGGGTCCTCCGATTTTTTCGAGGAAGAATTACCATATTTGGGCCATTAAAATGAACGCTTATTGAAGACTCTCAACTTGTGGAATTTCGTTGAGAGAGGAGAACCTAGTGTCCAGCCATTGAGAGACAACCCAACTCTCAATGATATCAAAAAGTATGATGAGTTGGTGACTAGATCTCCAAGAGCTCTCATTTGCATACATTCAAGCCTTACGGAAGTGATGTTTATACGAATTATGGCTTATAAAGCCTGGGATAATCTAAAGGAGGAGTTTAAAGGCAGCAACAAAGTTAAGTCTGTTAAGGTCTTAGCTTTGAAAAGGGAGTTTGAGCTCTTGAAGATGAAGGATTCGGATAGTGTGAAAGAATACTCTTCCAAGATGATGGATATTGTGAACTAAATAAGGATACTTGGTGAAAAATTTCCAGATCAGAAGGTTGTAGAAGATCATGGTCAGCCTTCCGGTTAAGTTTGAATAAAAAATCTCAGCTATTGAAGAGCCTTGTGACTTGACTACTCTTTCAATAGCTGAGCTGATCTTTAAATTGCAAATCCAAGAGCAACGGGTAACCATGAGAAGCGAAGGGATAGTCGAAGATGCCTTTTAAGTAAGGCATAAATTTAACCAACAAAAGGAAAGCAAAAAAGTCTTTTTAGACCACTTTGGAGAGATAAAATCTGGTGGATACCAAGGTGAATTGTCGAGGAGAGGAAAATTTCCACCTTGTGGTATTTGGAAGAAGACAAATCACTTGGAGAAGAATTGTTGGCGGAAGTCCAAGAGGTCTCCTATTCAATACAGATACTGTAAGAAGTATGGGCACATTGAGAAGTATTGCAGGCAAAAGTAAACTCAAAGTGGTCAGTCTTCCCAACGAGTAAATTTTGCAGAAGATCACCAAGTTGAAAAAACAGAGAATGAGGTATTCATGGCTTCGCACACATCACATGTTGATCGATATAATTGGTATGTCAATAGTGCGTGCACAAGGCACATGGCGATTGATGAAAATCTATTTTTTAGCCTGGACAGGTCTGATAGGACCAAAGTAAAGCTTGGAGATGGTGCATTGGTGCAAGCTCAAGGAAAAGGATCAGTGAAATTCTCTACAGAAAAAGGTATGAAAATCATAAATGATGTTTTTTATGTGCCAAACCTGACTCAAAACTTGTTGAGTGTTGCTCAGTTGCTTCACAATAATTATTCACTTACTTTTAAGGATAAAAAATGTGTCATTTATGATACGAAAGGTTGTGAAGTATCTAAAATTAGCATGATTGTAATTCCTTTCCAATTTCATGTTATTTTGCTGAAAGTTGCTCTTTCAATGTTGAAATGAGTGATACTTGGCTTTGGCACAAATGATTCGATCATTACAACCTTAGTTCATTGGTGTATATGCAATCCAAGGGTAAGGTGCTTGATGTACCCAAAATTGACATATGCCGAGATGTTTGTGAGTCATGTCAATTTGGTAAATTGCATAGACGATCCTTTCCTAAAGGAAGTTTTAAAAGGGCAAAGAAAAAGCTAGAGTTGGTTCATACAGATATATGTGGACCAATGAGGACGGCTTCTTTGAGCGGAAATAAATATTTTATTCTCTTTATAGATGATCTAATTCAAATGACATCGGTCTATTTTTTAAGTAGCAAAGTTCAGGTGTTTTATGTTCTTAAAGAATTCAAGGCTATGATAGAAAGAGAGAGTGGCTGCCGATTGAAGTATACCAGGTCAGATAATAAAACTGAATATACTTTGCATCAGTTCAGCAAGTATTGTAAAGATGTGCGCATTCAACAACAATTTACTATGAGCTACAATCCAGAACAAAATGGGATTTCTGAGAGAAAAAACAGAACCGTGATAGAGATGACGAGATGTATGCTAGCAGAAAAGAAGATGCCCAAATGTTTTTGGGCTGAGGCAGTCAATACCGCAGTCTATTTGCTAAAAATATTACCAACTAGAGTACTCCAAGACATGACACCATTTGAAGCATGGAAAGGTATAAAGTCATCTGCGAGACACTTAAAAGTCTTTAGTTCAGTCTGCTATGCACATGTTCCTAATGCTAAAAGAGGTAAATTTGATAAAAAGGAAGAACTTTGTATTTTGTTGGGCTATAGCACAGCTGCAAAAGGGTACAAAGTATATAATGTTCGTACGAAAAAGGTGCTTATCAGTAGAGATCTTGCAGTGGATGAGTCTAGCCACTATGATTGGGATCGAAATATTGTTGTAAAGAACCAAGATGGGAGTACTTCAGTTGCAGCTCAAATCCACAGACGAGTGATATTTCTTCCAGTCCTATTATTGGAAAAGAGCATAATTCAGATGTTCAATTAACTTCAGATTCTCCAGTTTTGAAGACCAGGTCACTAGCTGAAGTTTATGAGCAATGCAATTTTGCTCTTGTGGAACCATCTTCTTTTGAAGAAGAAGCAAGTCATGAAGCTTGAATTCCTGCAATGGAGAAGGAGCTTACCATGATTAATAAAACTGATACTTGGGAGCTCGTTGATAGGCCCGAATAAAAGAACATCATTGGTGTCAAATGGGTCTATAGAACGAAGTTCAATCCAGATGGCTCCATCTTCAAACATAAATCTAGGCTCGTAGTTAAAGGTTATTCTCAGCAGCCTGGAGTGGACTTTGGAGATACGTTTGCTCCTGTTGTAAGGCATGAGACATTAAGATTTCTAATTGCTCTTGCAGCACAATACAAATGGAAAATCTACCATTTAGATGTCAAATCTGTATTTTTAAATGGCTTTCTTGAAAAAGATATTTATGTTAAACAACCTGAATTTTTATAGTTGCGGGTAAAGAAGACAAGGTGTATAAGCTTAAAAAGGCTCTCTACGGCCTTAAACAAGCTCCGAGAGCTTGGCACAGTAGGTTGGATACTCATTTGTTGCCTCAAGGCTTCAATAGAAGCCTAAATGGGCCTACTTTATACTTCAAAAGACAAGCTGATGGGAAGTTAATTGTGATATCCATTTATGTTGATGATTTGATTATCACAAGTGAAGATTCTTTTGCGGTTCAAGAAGTTAAAAATGCGATGCTAAAAGTTTTTGAAATGTCTGATCTAGGGGAGATAAAGTTCTTCTTGGGAATAGAAATTTCTCAATCTTTTGAAGGAATTTTTTTTCCCAAAAAAGGTATGCTCTGAATCTCTTAAAAAGGTTCAAGCTTGATAAGTGCAAACTTGTTACAACTCCACATGTTGTGAATGAAAAGTTAATGAAGGATGATGGAGAAGAGCAGGCAAATTCAAAACTTTATAGGAGCCTTATTTGAAACTTGTTGTATCTGATTGTTACCAGTCCAGATGTGATGTTTCCAGCTAGTCTACTATCCTGATTTATGCAATGTCTCAGCACCAAGTATCTTGGAGCTGCTAAAAGGGTTTTGGGGTATATTAGAGGGACAACTGATTATGGCATTTGGTACAAAAGTATGGAGAATGGAGTTCTTTTGGGCTATTCAGATAGTAATTAGGGTGGATGTTTGGACGATTATAAAAGCACATCTGGTTACTCTTTTTCATTTGGTTCAGACATTTTTTCTTAGAGCACAAAGAAGAAGGATATCATAACTCAGTCTTCAGCAGAAACCGAGTATGTGGTTGTTGCATCTGCTACAAATCAAGAAATTTGGTTGAGAAAAATCTTGTTTGATTTAAATCTTTTGCCAAGAGAACCAACAGTGATCTATTTGGATAATAAATCAGTCATTGCTATGGGTAAAATCCAGTACAACACAAAAGGAAGAAGCATATCAACATCAGATTTCATGCTTTGCGAGATGCCGAGAAGAATGGGGAAGTTGAGCTGGTGTATTGCAGAAGTGAAGAACAACAAGCCGATATTCTTACCAAGGCTCTTCCCACAAACAAGTTTGAGTTTCAAAGGTTGTTCCAGGGAGTTTCAATGAAAAATCTTAAGGAGGAGTGTTAGGAAATTAAGATTTATCTAGAAACTCCTAGTTAGTAGATATTTTTGGAATAGGTTCTTCTAGAATATCCTAGTGTAGTATCTTGAATAAATATCTTGTAGAATTATCTAGATATTCTAGAGAAGTAGAAGATAAGGATCGCTAGATTTTTCTTGTAGATGTATCTAGAAGGATATCTAGATAAGTATAAATAGGAGATACGTTGGGCATTTGTAACCATCCAGAAAATAGAAAACACTCAAAAAGTTTCAACTTCTCCTTCTTCACTGCAGTCTTTTTTTGTAGCAATTTACAATCAATTATGAATAAATTTGTTTTACAATCAATTTCTCTCAATAATTTTCGTTTCAATTAATTTTATACTTCAATCATTTCATTTCTGTTGAGATGATGTTGATCTTAAGTATGATTTTAATAATTTTAATTTAAAAAAATTCTTTCAACTGAGACAATTATTATAGGGACTCTATATGCAGTATAAACATTTGAAAAATAATAAAACTTTTCTATCTTATTGAAATATTTCTTACGATTCTACTCCCTCCATCCCACTATAACTATTATTAAGGTAGAGTTATTAAGTTTTCCTATTTATTAGATTTTGTTTAGAATTGAGAAATATAAAAATAAATCTTCTTTGATGTTAAGGATAAAGTTAAAAATAATTGTCAATTTTAATCTTAAATTCCTAATATGATATTTTCTTTGAGCCAAAATAACATTAAAATAAAATAATATTTTTTAATAAAAAAATACTCTTAATTATAAATTTATAATTGCTTAAGAAATGAGGCCCCAAAAATTGGGAGCCTAAAGCGGTAGTTTTACTGGCGTTAGGCTAAAGTTGGCACTGGTTTCGCCCAGTTCTCCACTTCCAGATAATTTTGAAGATACTAACTCAAACAACGGTAAGAACACTAGCCACTTGCAAGACTGTTAATAAAGAATGGCACGATTTGATTTATGAATCGAGTTTCATTCCACAATTCAATGCAAAGAGTAAACGTATCTAAAGATATTTTTCCTAGAGTCTAGTAAGACCCAAGTTAATTAGGTGAGGTAAGCAAACACGGAGCAAAATTTGTATCAATGGATTGGTTGTTCGGGGAATTGTACTATAACCCCGTTCCATCTTCCTATTGATGATGAACAAGTAAAGCTTCAACACAGCTACAACTTTAAGGGCATGTTTGGAAAGACACCTTGGTAATTGAATTTGGTATGATTGAGTGTAATTAGTAGGGGTAATTACAGTCTCCAATTCTCATGGGAGTTGTGAATTACTGGTAATTACAAGTTGGTTGCTTTTTAATTTCTTTATTTTATTTTTATTTTTGTTTAAATTTATTTTTTATTTCTATTATTTAAATTCTTTTTTAATTTTAAAATTCTATTTTTTTAAAGATATATATTTTTTTATTTTACATTATTTATATTTCATTTCCTTCTCATTTCCAACCTTTATTTCTTGTGTTTGCATGCAATTGTTCGAATGTCACAACCCGATTTCTCAAGTCGTGATGACGCCTACCTTATCCCCCAGTAGGCAAGCCAAGCCATATCCCAAAATAATAGATAACGGGTTAATAGGCAGAAATCAGAAAAGATCACATATAATGATTGCAATAGTAATAACAAGTAACAAACAGAAAATAAAAATATCACATATACTAAACCGAGGAAAGGAAAAGGACCAAATACATAAAAGAATCCCTCCCATGACCTGGTAAGGTCGGTACTAGAGCCACTACTAAAATATACCCAGAGTACAAGACAAAATTCAAAATATACTCAATATACATAAGCAGTCTCGAGTGCAAAAGACTAAACTAGAGTAGATAGAGGAGGATTAGCCTCGAACGACAGTAAGCTCACCCTGCTCTGAATCGGTACTGGAAGGTAAGAATCACATCAATGTCGGTTGCTACTAATCAGATCTGCAACAGGAAAAAGATGCAGAAGTGTAGTATGAGTACCAAAGTAACGGGTACTCAGTAGGCATCATCGGCTGACTGAGCTCAATACAGAAACTGTATAACTACAATGCAAAGATGTAATATAAATCGACAGTAAAAAGGGATAGAAAGGAAAACAACTGCCAAGCTACGCCGATGAGATAGATGAATAAATGTAAGCGATACAGAAAATAAATAACCCAGTAATTACAGACAATTCAAACATAACCTAACTAGACTCTCATAAGACCGCTAGGCATACAACATAACCTAACTAGGCCTCCATAAGCCCGTTAGGCACACTGAAGAAGACAATTAACCCAATCGTACCCCCATAAGCCGGTGGGACACACAAGTAAAAATTAAAAAAAATAAACGTAAATAATTTGTAACTGAGACAGAACCCGGACTCAAACCGATAGTGATGGATAATAAGAGGGCACGTCCCAGATTCGAACCGTACATAGTGGGTAACAACGATAGGCCACATATATAGAACACATAATCAGATGCCGGACTCGAACCGGAACTCAGGGCAATCACAATCATAATCAGATGCCAGACTCGAACCGGAACTCAGGGGAATCACAATCATAATCAGATGCCAGACTCGAATCAAAACTCATGATAACATTAATAATCAAATATCGGACTCGAACCGGAACTCATAGTAACATTAATAATCAAATGTCAGACTCGAACCGGAACTCAGAGGAATCACAATCATAATCAGATGTTGGACTCGAACCGGAACTTATAATAACATTAATAATCAAATGCCGGACTCGAACCGGAACTCATAGTAACATTAATAATCAAATATCGGATTCGAACCGAAATTCAGAGGAATCACAATCATATCAGATGTCGGACTCGAATCGGAACTCATAGTAACATTAATAATCAAATACCGGACTCGAACCGAAACTCGGAGGAATCCCAATCATAACCAGATGTCGGACTCGAACCGAAACTCATAGTAACATTAATAATCAATTGTCGGACTCGAACCGAAACTCATAGTAACATTAATAATCAAATGTCAGACTCGAACCGACACTCATAGTAATATTACTAATCAAATGGCGGACTCAAACCGAAACTCATAGTAACCATACCCAATGGTAATTAAAATCCATACCATATCATAACAATGTCAACGTCTAAATAATCATCCGCCAATTTTAATTAAAAAAAGGGATAAATTCAAGTTTTTGCATTTTTAGTTTCACGTCCTAAAGTAATAGATGCTATATTATATTAAAAGACAAAATATCAAAACCTACTAGAACGGGGTCCTAATCTGGATAAATAAGAAAGTTTATATATATCAATTAATACGCATCTACAAGCACTTATCCAAAGCTAGCATAATAGTTTACAATTTCAGTAAATAAGTTCAATCTAAAGGTAGGGTAAGCCTAGCCTAGCTGGACGCCAAAGCTAGAATATCTTTTCGTGAAGCCTCCGAATAAAACTCCACTAGAAGCCAAGCTTGAATCCTTTGTGGCTAATGAAACCCTCAGAATCGTGAACAACCTCAACAATAATAGACTTCTTCGTAATTATAAAAATGATAATCGCACGATCTAATTTGCTAATTATATCCCAAGATCTTTCATAATTTACATTTTATCAAGTTGAATTTGTGAGGGTTTGCACCAAAAGTCGGTGGCAGTGAAATCGATGCCATCATAATTATAAATAAATAACAAAGTTGTTTCTAATACAATAAATATTCAAAGTGGATTGAGGTAGAAGAAGAAGATAAAAGAATAAGAAATAGCAAAGAAGAATCGGTGTGCAGAATGAATATAAAAAATAAAATATGGGGACAAGGATGTTGACTTTTCTGAAGTTGGACAAAGCCAATTGCAAGAATACACACTTTTAAAACCAATACCTCATTAGATTTTTATAGCAAGAGTATACGGCGCATTACCCTATCAGTTATAATACAATTACATACTTAGATATTGCATAAATTTATGGTAAAATAATTATAATATTTAAATATATCATAATTATTAGAAAAATATTTCTAATAAAACATCTACTATGCAATAATAATATTTTAATATTTTTAAAATTACTATTTCTGATTAAAATATTAATAAATCATAAAAGTCTATTATAAAATGATATAAATATATCAGCACTTAAAGAATTTAATCAATATCGAAAATATTCTAGAAGGGTACTAAATTATATTTCTACCAAATGCCAAATTAAATTAAATAATCCACGATACATTTAGATAGTACTAAAATTATATGAAAATACAGGAAACTGACCGTAAGGGTCATTACATCGAATTATTTATCGTTTATTTTTTTATTTAGCATAATTTTGTTAGTATTTTAATTTTTAAATTAAAGTAGAACTCATTGTTGAATAAGGTTATAAACTTACAATTTTTTCTTTTAAATTATATTTATGTACGTTATGTTGAAATTTAATTTGACTTAAAAGTATTACATAAACTTTTATTTTTGTTGAATTTTGAACTTATGTTATATTTTCGATTTTAATTTATTTGTTTTACTAGTATTGACTTTATATTTCACATTATTTTAGCAGTTAGAATTGATAGATTATCTTTTTGTCAAATGTTTTAATAATTTTGACATTATGCTTATAATGTAAATCTTTTTTCAAACATGTATTTCATGATGTTCTTTAAAATTGTGAACTTTTAGTTTTATGATTAATTTAATTAAAATATATTAATTTGAAAAGTATATATTTATTAATTTTTTTAAAATATTAGTTAAAAGCATATGTTTGTTAATTAATATATTTTCCAAAAGACAATATATATCTTAATACTTAATTTAATATTCTTTATAGATACCTTATTTATCAAATATTAGTAATTTTAAATTTTTGATAATTAACTTTTATTTAAAAATTTAATATAACCATGATTACACTTGTGCAACCAAACAATATTTGTAATTACACTATGACAAACAAACATGTTTGTGCAATTACTGAGCTATGTAATTTCTAGCCTGATAAATATTATCCTAATAATTACACCAATTTCAGTTACCAGTTGGTTTTCCAAATATACCCTAAGATAATGATTGTGGCCTCCTCAATGCTAGGGTTGTCATGTTGCGTTCATGGGTGGCTCAAGGGTGAAGCTAGTAAGGAGTTTGGTTTAGGCCCCCAAAATATTGAAGTCTTAAGAACTTTTAACCGTGAATTTAATGATTATATTATCACTTAAGACAATATTGAAGATTGTAAAAAAAAAATCAAATTTGTATAAAAGAAAACTATCTTTTAACAAAATACTTTGTAACTTTCAATTAAATAACTTAAATCTTCGTATTAATAAATAAAGTTTTTACAACAAAATTCAGGTACTACATTGCAAACACATCACTAACATCATATTAACTAGAATAAGTTCTTAGTTATATATTATTACGTTATTATTACGTTTTACTAAGATCTTTTATGTCATTAAGAACACTATATTATAAACAATGTGGAAAAATAAAAAAGACTAACTATAGATTATTATTTTTAATGTATATAACTAAGATCTTTTGTTAAAATTTTATTTTAGACCATTAATTTTATTAAGATGTAACCAACTTGTAGAGTATAAGAGGAAGCTAGGGTTTACCTATTTTACAGGCCAAATTTTCTTCCTCCAAAGCAGAGACAATTATTTTCTCCACGAGCGAAGACAGCGGCAACCGCAGTTGGCTCAAGGAGCAATATCTTTCCGTTGTTGCTTAAACGGTTCCAACTTCTCTATGTGATACAAGACTAAGTGAGTATCAAGAGATTCAAGCCAACACAAGAGCAACAAGATGAACAACAAGGTGCTAGTGAATCGAAATAGGCCACTCACGGCTTCACTAGACTTTAGATTTAGTTTTTGAACAAGAAAAGAGATGAACACAAGAACAAAAATACTGGTGAATAAAAAAAGCCCCACACGGCTTCACTAGACTTCAAAGACCAACAACAATACAATGATAACAAAAGAGATGGATAGATAGTTTGACAAACAATATTCAAGAATCTAAGAATCCTAACCACATGTAAGGACCCTAAGATTAATGAATGTTAACACCAAACTCTTACTTGGACCAAGAGGAACTCAAAGAACCCCAAGATCCTAGTTTTTAGACAAGATACAACACAAGTATCCCTCTACTTGTGAGTTTCGGTTTTGGCTTCTCCAAAATGGAAGAGATTAGTCAAAATATTACAAGTGTTTATAGTCACCAATATCATGAATGAACTAAAGAGAACTAAGCCTAACATAATACTTATATATTCTATTACAAATTAGAGACAAAAGGACCAAAATACCCTTAGCTCAAAGGGGCGGGTTTGGGGTATTTTGGAGGGCCTCTTCACACTTTAATAAGTATAGACCCTTAGATGGGCTCACAAGTTCCTCACACATGGCCATTGATGTGAACAAGGCTTGGAGTTGTTGCAAATCTTGTGCTTGGCTTCATGTGAAAGGTCTCGAGCTAGGAATACCCGTATCATCCTCTCCATCTTGAAGGAAATTTGTCCTCAAATTCGGATCATTGCCATCCTCAACCGTTTCCATCTAAGAGAGATCACACACGTTGAAAGTGTTGTGCACTTGATATTTCGGGGGTAGATCAATCTTGTAGGCATTGTCGTTGATCCTTTCTAGCACTTAGAACAACCCATCACCCCGCGACATTAACTTAGCATTCCTTTGAGATGGAAATCGGTCTTTCCTAAGGTTTACCCACACCCAATCACTCGGTTCAAGAATGAGTTTCTTTCTTCCCTTGTTGGCTCGCTTTGCAAACTCTTGGTTTTTCTTTTCCAATTGTAACCTCACCTTTTCATGTAGTTTCTTCATGGCCTCGGCTCGTTTGCTCTCATCTAAGCTTACTACAATATTACTTGGCAAAGGGTTTAAATCCAAAGTGGTAAGGGGATTGATGTTGTACACACACTCAAAGGGTGTCATTCCCGTACTCGAGTATATGACACGATTATAAGCAAACTCAATCAATGGTAAGTGCTCCTCCTAAGAAGTCATTTTTTCCTTAACCATGGATCGTAGCATAGACCCTAAGGTTCTATTTATTACTTCTGTTTGGCCATCGATTTGTGGGTGGCATGAAGTCAAAAACAATAATTTAGTGCCAAGCCTACCCCACATGGACTTCCTAGTGGCTTAAGAATTTAGAATCCCTATCACTCACTATGGTCCTCGGAATATCATAAAGTTTCACAACATTCTCAACAAACAAAGAGGCTACACTAGGTGCATCATCACATTTAGAATAAGGAATAAAGTGAGCCATCTTAGAGAACCGATCCACCACAACAAAAATACCATCATGTCCTCGTCTAGTCCGTGGCAATCCCAATACGAATTCCATAGATATGTCGAGCCAAGGACACAAAGGGGCAGGTAGTAGGGTATATAACCTGTGTGGTTGGAGCCGAGACTTGGCTCCTTTGCATTCAACACATTGGCCGTAAATCCTAACCACATCATTATGCATTCTCGGCCAATAAAATTGTTCTTCAAAGATCCCGAGGGTATTCTCGACTCCAAAATGACCCATTATACCGTCATTCTGTGTTTCCCTTACAAATAATTCTTTCCAAGAACTTAAGGGAACACACAATTGTCTACTCTTAAACAAGTATCCATCAAACTTGGTATAGGGACGTGAACCCCTATTCGTAACTCATTTTTTCCTACCCAAGTCTTCACATTCCCTATATATAGGAGCAAAGTGAGGGTCCTCAGGATATAACGACTTAAGACTCTCAAAACCCATCAACTTAGACGACAAAGTAGACACAAGAACATGTTTCCGAGACAAGGCATCGGCCACCACATTGCCCTTACCCTTCTTGTAATGAATCACATAAGGGAAAGTCTCAAGGAACTCAATCCATTTGGCGTGCCATCAGTTAATCTTGTCTTGTGCCCGTAGATACTTCAAGGATTCATGATCCATTCGGATCACGAATTTTTTAGGCCACAAATAGTGTTGCCAAGTGGCCAAGGCTCTAATCAACGCATATAACTCTAAATCGTACGTAGAGTAATTTAGAGTTTCTCTTTTGAGATTCTTGCTAAAGTAGGCAATAGGCTTCAACTCTTGTATTAAAACCGCGCCTATGCCGACTATGTTAGCATCACATTCGACCCCAAAAGTTTTGTCAAAATTCAGCAATTGTAGCAACGGGGCCGATATGAGCATAGCCTTTAAGTCCTCGAAGGCCTTAGCTTGTTCATCTCCCCATTTGAAAGGACGATCCTTCTTAATCACTTCAGTCAAGGGGAAACAATGGTGCTAAATCCTTTGACAAATCGTCTATAAAAACTAGCCAATCCATGGAAGCTTCTCATTTCACCTACGATTTTGGGAATTGGCCAATTTTTGATAGTGTCAATCTTAGATTCATCCACTTCGACCCATCTTGAGCTCACCATAAACCCAAGAAACACAACTTCATGGACACCAAAAGAAAAATTTTCTAGATTAGCATATAGTTCACCTTTCGGAGGACATCAATCACACATTGTAAATTCTTTACATGCTCATCTAAGGACCTACTATACACCAAAACATCATAAAAGTAGACAACAACAAACTTTTCGATAAATGGCTTCATCACATGATTCATTAGCCTCATGAAAGTACTTGGAGCATTTGTTAGTCCAAATGGCATAACCATCCATTCATAGAGATCAAATTTGGTCTTGAAGGAGGTTTTTCATTCATCACCCGGTTGCATACGAATTTGGTGATAGACACTCCTCAAATCAATTATAGAAAACAAACACGAACCACTCAATTCATCAAGCATATCATCTAGCTTAGGAATAGGGTGATGATATTTTACCGTAATCTTGTTAATGGCTCAATAATCCACACACTTATGCCAAGTCCCGTCTTTCTTGGGAACTAGTAGCAACGAACAGTACAAGGGTTCATACTATCCTTGATGTACCATTTGTTGAGGATTTCCTCAACTTGGCTTTGCAATTCCTTAGTATTCGTCGGGTTGCTCCTATAAGCCAGTTTGTTGGGCAATTCTGAACCCTGCACAAAATCTATTTGATGCTCAATTCCCCAAAGTGGAGGAAATCCTTGCGGAAATTCCTTTGGAAAAACAACCTCGTAATCCTGCAAAACATGGAAATAGGAGGAGAAATAAAAATGTTAGTGGGGTTAGTATTAAAACAATGAGCCAAGAGGAGCATCAGAGTGTCCTCGTCATGATCCACAAATAGTTCTTTCCTCCAAGCCGTCATTACCACACTCCCTTGGACCTTAGAAATTAGGATCCCCTCGACTTCCCCAACTCCCTCACTCTCGGGTTCACCCCTCTTTTTCTCACTCTCGACTTTTTTTCCTTTTCCCCTCAATTTCCTCATCTTTTGGTGTAATTCATTCACTTGGGAAGGAAATAGAGGATGAAATGTGACATTTCGGCCATCCTTCTCAAGCGTATACTAATTGGACCTTCCGTCATGTTTGGTTAACCTATTGTATTGCCAAGGTCTTCCCAACAACAAACGACAAACTTGCATTGGTATCACGTCACAAAGCACCTCGTCATGGTAGTTGGACATCTTAAAATGTATCACACATTGCCTTGTGACCTTCAACTCGTCGCATTCATTCAACCATTGCAACTTGTAAGGGCTAGTGAGAGGTGTAGTTGGTAACTTCAAGAAATTTACCATTGCAATACTAACTACATTTTCACAACTACCACTATGTATCACCATAGTGCATACACTTCCCTTCACAAGACATTTAGTATGGAATAGATTCTCCCGTTGGATAGGATCATCTATCGCCTTACCAATCATAGCACGCCTTACTACAAAATTTGGAACCACGCACTTCCCTTTTTGTGGATAGGCATCCTCACAATCATCTTCATTTGTAGACATATAATTTGTCCCTCTCCGAAATATTTTTACTCATTTTTATTCACCTCACCATATACTTTTTTCTTAGTTGATAATTTTTCCCCAAAAAGGATAAAAAAATAATCAAATGCATAACACCTTTGACACTTCACCATGCCACCTCACACATCACTCCCCATTTTTCATTAAATACATAAAAAAAAACACATTCCCCACTCACCTCACACACTCATTCACATGGGACCCATATGTTCAACACACATTTACACACGCCACATCACATTGATCCACACCCCACCATCCATCACATATAATTAACACACAAAAAATACTAAAAAAGGGCCCACACAGTGATTTTGGGGGAATTACTTGTAGATAGGGGATTGACACGTATATACACACATAGACAATTTTCATATATAGAAGAGACACATAATCATCTGTTTCTTCTTTTTGGGGGGGAGGGACAATATATACATTAACAATAATACGGGTTTCAGGGGGAATTTGGATAAAAAACACAAACACGGGGTTTTGGGGCTTTTCTTCTTCATAATATATACACATATGACCAAAAACCAAAAGAGATAGAAAAAAGAGGGATCACTAGAAAATGATGTTTTTCTTCTTCTTCAAAGGAATACACGCACACAAATAGAGGGAGATATACAGAGACAGAGAGACGAGAATAGAGGGGATTTTGGGTTTCTTTACCAGCACAGAGAGGATGCCACTTTTGGTTTTCTTTTTTTGCTCGCACATAAGACGCTCTCTCACACACAGTAGAGAGAAGCAAAGCATGAAGGGAGTTTGACGGAATTCGGTGAAATAACAGAAAAAACGACAAAAACTCAACTTCGTTCAAGCTGTTTTCCGGCGACTTCAGTGTCTAAATCATATTTCACTCGTCTGGTGTTTGAATCAGTCCCAAAATCATCAAAATCTTCCTTATTTTTCATCGATTCTATAAGAGATCTAGATGGAATCCAATCATTTTAATTATTTTGGGCACGGTCAGCTCACCGGAGCTCAATTTTATCAGTCTTTAGTTCTTCATTGGAATTTAGAGAACTTCGGGTTTTGTCTGTTTTGGGATTTGTTTTTTCGTTCGTCTCGACCAATTTTGGATTTCACATTCCTCGATATCGGAGTTGGAGTTAGTCACTATTGAGGTTCTATTCAGAATTCTAAAGTCTGGGCTTTCTTAAATATTATTATCAACAGAAATCGATTATCGGAAGGTCCAATTCTACTCTTTTCCTCTTTTACTTTATCATTTTACTATATTTTGGTGTCGTTGGATTGAATATCATGTGTTTTTTTATCCTTGCTTGTGATTGAAAATTGGTGATGTTGATTTGTTGTTCAATTTTGTTGAATAGATGGTTGTGGATTATTGAAATACTAATCTTGAATTGTTGAAATATGGTGTTAAAAAGGAATGTGGGGTTGGATGGCATAAATTGATAAAAATGAATATTATTTGGTCTTGATTTATTATCGTTGGTTATTTTGGAGCAAATACGAATGGTAAATGTGATAGTATCATGATTAGGCCATCGAATGAATAGGCAAAAGTTTAGGTTCGGGTAGGCAAATTTAGAAATGATGTTTGGTTGAATACGTGGAATGTTGAATGTGTTGGATGTTTTCTAGTTTATCGCATGAAATTGAAATTGTATTCATTTGCTGGGGAATACCTCGAAGGAATTGTATTTATTCACTGGGGAATGTCCCGAAGTATCATGTACTTGAAGACGGCGCATAGTCAAGGCCCGAAACGTCGGGTGGAGTATAGTTTAGGAGTAGTTTAGGATAAGTTTAGAGTAGGTTTATATTTTCGCATTTTTCATTTTTCGGGACTGTATAATTGGACTGGACACTAAATTTCAGATTGTTTTATTTTGTTTGGTTATGCTTTTGTGTGGTTTATATATTCGTAGTGTCAAAACAGCCGATACACTCTACAAAGCGACCGTGGTCGAACCACGGGATCGAGGGGTGCCTAACACCTTCCCCTCGATCCACAGAATTCCTTAACCGGAATCTCTGTTCGCAAACTAGTTTAAAGAGTCAAATCATTTTGAAAAGTATTTTTCAAAGGTAACTTGGCACACCGGATTATGTCAAGTGGCGACTCTGAATTTAATTGAAAAAAAATGAATCCTTTTTCGAAACAAATTTTTATTTTGTCACTTAATAATAAAACCTTTTTCTAACTTAAAATTAATTTATTTTTGGTTAAAAAAGGGGTGTGACAGCTCTGACGACTCTGCTGGGATATTTTCAAAATTCGAGCCTATTTTTGGAGTTGTATCGTCTTAGCTTGACATTATAGTGTATAAATATTATTTTTGTTATCGTTTGTGTTTATTTTTGTTGGATGCCTACGTGCTCTTTGTTTGCAGTCTTTCTTTATGTGTTACCACTTTATATCTGGCATCATTTGCATAACCCAGGTTATTTTTTTCACAATAAGTCCTGAAGTACACGTCGTATACCTGAATTCTAGTTGAGTCACGCTTACTTTAGGAGGGGGAGCCGTGGGATGTATTGAGTAGGTGGAAAGAAAAACAACCACTATCGATCATATGCTCCCCCGAACGGCCTTGTTAGTGGATCCCGGCATAGGTCAGCCTTTAGGCTATGCTTATCTGTATCATATTGTGACCTAGCGAGACCCAGTTGGTCCTTTGTAGGAGACTCATCCCTAAAGCATCCTTACGTGCTAATTATTACATCGTTGAGGATAATATGATCATTTGGAGGACTGATTCGGGGAAAGCATGTGCTAAAATTAAAGAAAGGTGTGTAGGCATTAAAAAATTGAGAAAAAAAAAGAAAAAGGAAAAAAAAGGTGAATCAAAAAAGAGTTTCGTGGTTTTTTTTAGAGTTCTTTATGGCTTTTGTTCTTCACAACCCAAAAATTCAAAAAAGATTTTTTACCTTTTGCATTTATTTTCTCAAAAGAACAAGAATTCAAAAAGATTTTTTACCTTTTGCACTCATTTGTCAAAAATAAAAACATCAAAAATATTTTTCTTTTGTTTTTTTAGTAAGCATTCATAATTCAAAAATTTCAAAAAAGAATTTTTCCTTAATAGGAGCTTTTTATAAAATAAAATCAAAAGATGGTAGGAGTTTTGTACATCTCTTATAACGAAAATACCAAAAAAAAAAATCATAGTTGTTGGTGTCAGTTTTATATGAAGTGGACCTGATGGTGGTATCAACTTCTATCAAAGTTCACTCCATTGATATGAGGTAAAAAATAAATAGTATGAATAAGGAATAGAGGAGCTTAGCTTCAATGGTTTCAACGGAACTGAACTCTTGCAGATTGAAGAAAAGAAATTTGTAGCTTGTAGAAGCTTCAAGCTTTCAAGGAAATGGAGCATCGATTGAGAACAAAAATGGAGAAACTTTCCTAATCTTGATCTTTGACTTCTTTTTTGTCTAAGACTCAACTTTTTGGGCCAAATTTTTTTGTTCTGTTTGTATTACTTTTGGTTTTAATAAATGATTGGTGCCCACCTTTAAATTAAAAAAAAAATAGTTTTATGTGAAGTGTCAAATTGAAAATCCCAAAAAAAGATTTTATTTTCATCGTTGTAGTCGTGTCTCTCAAGTCAAGGTTTAGTTTGTTCTTTAATACTTAATTGTCCAATTTGGACGAACTACGCACTCCTGATTCTCCTCTCTCGGGAGTGAGCTACGTAGGCAGCCTATTGTTGGTTCGGAGATCTTATTTGAAAAATCTAAAAAGATTTTCTTCTCTTTATTAGAGTAGGTGTCATATACTTCTTTAAAGAAAACTGCAAAAAAAAAAATCTTTAATAGTTTCAATTTTCATTTTCATATGAAATTCCAAATTGAAAAACCCAAAAAGATTTTCTTTGGTAATCATAGGTTTCATTTTTGTATAGGAATATGCAAAAAATTCAAAAATGATTTTCTTCACTTAGAGTAAGTGTTTCATATACATCTTTAAAAGAAAACCACAAAAAGATTTTTCTTTAATAGATTCAAGTTTCATTGTCGTATGAAATTAAAAATCAAAAATCCAAAAGATTTTTCTTTGATAATCATAGGTTTAATTTTGTATAGGAATTTAAACCTGAAAAATGCAAAAAAAAATTCGTTAATTCTCTTGACACTTTATTACTTCTTTTCTTCTAAAGTTTCAAGAAAAAGAAAGGGAGCTTTATTAGCCATTTTGTGGCCAAACTTCACTAACTACACATACCTGATTTTTCTCTCTTAGGAGTGAGATACGTAGGCGCCCTTCTTGGGTTCGGTGATCTTTTCCAAAGAAAAGGAAATAGAAAAAGGTTTTGAGAAAGTGTTGAACTCTAACACGTTTGTTATCTCTTGTTCAGTTAGTTTAAGGTGGTTGATTTGTGGCATTGTAGCTGGTCCTCCACATCACATCAAATCTAAGGAAGGTTTAGTTATGTCCAACAAGGATATAGAGCGTGACCTCATGGATCAAACAAAGAGCCAGGAAAATGAGAGTTTAAAGAAAGGGAATTTGAGACTAAGACAGCAAATGATGAAAATGTATCGAGCTTGGGCCAGTGGGTTGCCTCCCCCTCCATTTCCCTCTATTGATCTTACAACTACCTCGAGTTTTCCACCAAAATCGCAAAGTCAGTTTTCTAGTATTGTTGATGCACTGCAACATGAATCAGAATTCATTTCAAGCCAAAAGCATTCCAATACTTTCACCACTCTTTCTTTAGCTCCTCAATATACGCCTACCACATTCATAGCACCACATACCATCTGTGATTTTGTTGCTCAATCCCCTGCTAAGACATCCACATTGGCTAGCCGCCCAACGGTTGTGCCTCCCTATACTGCTAGTGGACTCATGTTCAATACTCTTGGTGATCATTGTTATACTCTTGAGCCAACTTTTGAGTTAACTGGACCATCAAAATTTCTTAATAAGAAGCTTAGTGTGCCAGAAGAGCCAGAGAAAATGGTTGGAAAAGTGAAGAGTATAGAAAATAATATGAAAAGTTTCTTAGGACTTGTGGGCTATGAAGATGTTTCATATAAAAACTGGGGCATATCTTCAAGTGTTAACCTTCTTCCAATCCTTGAGATGTCAAAATTTGAGGAGAAAGATCGACATAAGGAATCTGGGAAAATCAATTAAGGGAAACTAGAAGAAATAAAAATGAGAAATATACAGCTGCTATTGTAGTTGGAGAACGGACACATCCAAGAAGACGACGTCGTCATTACCGTCAGTCTTAAGCCCAAGTTCATACCCAAGCTCTCTATAATCCCTCCCAAAATCCATTATACTTCATTTACCCACATTCATATCTAATATACTGCGCACATCCATATGTTTGACTCTCTTCTTACTCACAATGGCGCGCACCAACTCCTCAGAGTCACCCTCCAACTCCACAAATATACTAAAACTCTTCTAGGCTTGATTTTTTATCCAAGCCAAACAATGAAATTAGGCAAAAGTCGAGAGATAGCTTCACACCAATTGGAGAGTTGTATGCCAGATTATTTCAAAGATTGGTACAGTGGGGCATGATCACTACTCTCCTTGGGTACACTCTTAATCAACGTTTAAGAAATTTTGATCCTAATGTATGATGTGCGTATTATTATGATGCTCAAGGTAATAGTATTGAAGATTGTCGAGATTTGAAAAGATGATTCAAGATGGATCAATTATGGTGCAGAACATTGACAGTGAGAAAAACTCTAGTCATACTGATATGCAAACCAGTGGCTAAGATATCAAGATCAACAATTGGGAAGTCACTTCCCTCCCTACTAGGATAGATGTTTGGAAGTTTATTTTGTTTTCTTTTCTATTATCCAAATTATTTTAGGGTTGTAGTTCGGGATCGATCTTGTTTTGTCCCTCTGTCATTTATGTTCAAACCCTTCTATCTTTTATTTCAACTAAATGAAGTGTCTCTTTTCCTTTGTGTTTCAAATATGTGTTGTTTGTTTGTTTGTTTTCTTTATACAATATATTTTATGTTGATTCTAGTGATATGGCATTCTAGCAGAATTTTTAGCCAGATCTTAAAATCCAGTTTAAGCATGAACTTTGAATCAGGGGGCTAAAGTTAGAAAAAGCATCTGAGAAAATAGGTAGGGTGTTGAGACATTTGGTGACCAAGTTGAAGTCTTCTTTGAAAATTAAGGCAATTATTTTGAGAATCGCAAGAATAACTTGGTCATCAATTAAAAGACATATCCCAATTAGGTCAAATAGTGGATGTGTGATCCTACATCAAAAGGAACAGAAAAAATCATCTCCACAAAAGCATGAGTCATTCGATATGAGGAATGTACAACAAAGGTGGAGCTTGCTAAAGAAGTAGTGTCACACAAGATCAGTTAAAGTTAGTCCTGTAAAAAATGTCACAAGTGATCTTCATATTTTATTTCATATTGCATGATATGTACTTGCATTTTTCAAGGATTGATATGACTAAGGTATTTTATTCTTCTATCCAAACATCGTGTCATCCTTTGTTTACCCTATTTGAGATTTATTTCTATTTTCTTTCATACCCTTCTTTTGGAATCAAGTAGAGTCAGCGAAGCCCAAAAGAAAAGTTGTCGAACTAAACAGTAGAGTCAGAAAAGTTTCAAAAAAAAAAAAGAGTAAAATGTGTCCAAAAATAAAGAAAAGAGAAGAATGTCAAGAAAAATAGAGTCAAAAAAAATCCCAAAGAGAAAAGAGCCAATAAAATAAAAAAGGGGAGAAAAGAAATCAGAATCAAGCAAAAGAACAAGTTGTCGGAACTACGCATGACCTGATTCTCTTCTCTCGGGGGTGAGATACGTAGGCTACCCTACTTTGGGCTCGGTCCAACCAAGTGATCAATTTAGAATTTCCCAGTCAAAAGAAACTGGGGCATGATTTAATCTTTATTGTTTGAATCGATTCTGAAAGTTGAAATTCCTACCCCACTTCAAGTGCCGTTTGGGCCTCATGTTATTCTTTCTTTCTAACCTCATCCAAAATCCAAGTTACAACCAAAGAAAGATCTTCAGATCAATCTTTGAGAATGTTAAGGCTAACCATGCAATGCATATTATGATGAATTTGGGAACTACTTGTCTTCCTCAGTACAAGGAATCAAGAGAGAAATAAAAATGAGAGTCTTATTGGTGAAAACCCTCATGGGCATCATAAGGCGTTGGTAAGATGAGAGAGATAAAAATGAGAGAGTCTTATTGGTAAAAACCCTCACGGGCATTGTAAGATGACTGTGAGTTAAGAGAAGCTCATAGGTGAAAAATCCTCTCGGATACTCTAAGGCAATAGTGAGTTGAGAAAAGGAAAACGAGAGAGGCTTGTTGGCGAAGACCCTTCAAGGTGTCACTAGCCGAATGAGGTCTCCGAATGCAATTGTCCCAAGGAAGTAACTCAGTTTCAGGTCCATTAACTCAAGAAAAATTGCTAGAAAGTTTGGATGGAAGATCAGGCAGCTTAATCCAAAAGGCATGTCATAATCATTAGAGTTAACTGTCATTTTCAGATAAATTTTTCTTTTCTCTGTTTCAATGGGGACATTCATTGTCTTTTCTTTCTTCTCTATGTTTCTATTTTTATTTTCTTGAGTCAGTTATTCAATTGTTATTATTTTTCTCGTGTCTTTGAGTCAAGTCCATGTCAAAACAAGTGAGAAAAAATTGCAAAATTGGCTACCAGCTTCTTCAACTGCACAAAGCAAGACAAAAGTCCGACACATAAAAAAGACATAATTGTGAGCCAAAATAAGGCATGTAGAAATTTCATCAACAGACAAATCTAGAAACTCATGGAAATACCAAGATTCAAAGAAGTTTATCTAAGGAGCATGGAAAAACGGAGATGTTGTGTTTTGTTTCAGAGTCACTCTTAATATTCTGAGTTTGGACCAATGGTGCAACAAGGAAATGGCAAATGCTAATGATTGAAAGCAAGATATAAATGGGACAAGTGCAAGATAAATCTCCTCAAATGCCAAATCCGCAAGCCAACCACTTGTTTTAAACTCACAAGTTTTCTTTGTATGAAACAAGAACGGTTGTTGGCTTCAAATCAAAGACTTCAAAGCGCAAATATCTGGAGGTGTGATTCCTCGTTTCTGCAAATACAATAGCAGTGTTGCTGTACAGGTTTATTAATAGCAATTATGGTAAAACTCATCATCTTGTACCCCTAAGAGACACATTCTCTAATTTGGGTGTTTCATGTCTCACGGCTAGGAGGTGCAATTCTTAATTTGAACCGTTAATTCTAAAAGATGCACTTTTAGCAAGAACTTTTCACTTTTATTCTTAAGAGAAGGACGTGTTGTTCTCAGTCATTCAATGTTACCCTTAAAAGGGGCATTTGTTGATCAGGATCTTGATTCATTTTTGCATCATGCACTATTGCAAGCAGTTGTAATTGGGTTAGACACCCGCAAAAGCTTTTGATGAAAACTAAGGCAAAAATTAAAAGTAATTCATATCATATGGAACTTCACTTCAGGACCCTCATGGAAAATGAGAATTTACTTTATGTTCAGGACCCTCCTGAAAAATGGGACATTACTTCCAGAAAAAAGAAACCTTTCTTTATCATAATCATTGTTTGGGATAATTTTCGTTCTGATTTTGATTTTGATTTCAAGCTCGCCTAAAGAACAGGGTAATGAAGTTGTAAGTCAGGAGCCCGCCTGAAGAACAGGGTGATGAAGTTGCAAATCAGGAGCCCACCTAAAGAACAGGGTGATGAAATTGAAAGTCGGGAGCTTGCCCAAATAATAGAGTGAGAAAATTACAAGTTACGAGCCTGCCTGAAGAATAGGGTGATGAAATGGAAAGTCGGGAGCTCGCCCAAAGAACAGAGTAATAAAATAACAAGTCATGGGGCAGCCTGAAGAATAGGGTGATGAAATTGAAAGTCGAAAACTCGCCTGGAGAACAGAGTGATGAGATAGCAAGTCGAGAGCCCGCCTGAAGAATGGGGTGATGAAATGGAAAGCCGGGAGCTCGCCCAGAAAACAAAGTGAGAAAATTGCAAGTCAGGATCCCGCCTGAAGAATAGGGTGATGAAATTGAAAGTTGGAAGCTCGCCCGGAGAACAGAGTGAGAAAATTGCAAGTCAGGACCCTGGCTGAAGAACAGGGTGATGAAATGGAAAGTTGGGAGCTCGCCCAGAGAATAGAGTGATGAAATAGCAAGTCAGGAGCCCGCCTGAAGAATAGGGTGATGAAATTAAAATTTGGGAGCTCATCCGGAGAATAGAGTGAGAAAATTGCAAGTTAGGATCCCGCCTGAAGAACAGGGTGATGAAATGAAAAATCGGAGCTCGCCTGGAGAATAGAGTGATGAAAGAGCAAATCAGGGGCCCGCCTGAAGAACAGGGTGATGAAATTAAAAGCCGGGAACTCACCTGATGAACAAAGTGAGAAAATTATAAGTTAGAGGCCCTCCTGAAGAACAGGGTGATGAAATTGAAAGTCAATCAACAAGGTGAAGGAACTGAAGGTCAAGTAAAAAGGGTAACAGATGAAAAGTCAAGCAACAAGGTGAAGAAATTGAAGGTTAAGTAACAAGTAGGGGTGGGCATAAATACCGAAAAACTGAATTACCGAACCAAACCAAAATAATTTAGTTCTTCAGTTTTGGTTTTTCGGTTTTTCGATTCGATTTTGGGTTTTTTAATAAATAAACTGGTTTTCGGTTCGGTATTCGGTTCTTGGGCCACCTTAATTCGGTAATCGATTTAACCAAAATTTTATATACCAGTCCAAATATAATATTTTAGCCCATTAAGTTATAAGTACCTTCAACCCAAATATAGGCTAAGGCTACAGCCTACAGCAGCCCACACCCAAATCCAAAACCAAAAATTTAATTATAAATAGTAAATTAGGTCAAAACAAAACAAAGCTTTACTGCTTTAGTTTGCAAATTGAAATTGCATCTCCTTGTCCTACTCACTCCACAGCCTTCAGCAAAAAGTTGGTCAAAACTCAAAAATGAAGAATGAAGGAAATGACGTAGTACGAACGGGCAAAGAGAATCAGTCACCTGTCTAACGAGAAACGGTAACAGCAGCGAACGAAGGTACTTTTCTATTTTTTTTTGTTTTTCTTGTTCTTCCCATTCTGTCAATTAATTTTCATGTTGTAAGTGATATCTTGGTTGCATAATTTCTCTGATTAGAAAATATCGGTGAGAAAACATCTTCGCTTGATTCCAATCCTTTCTACTCATTTATTGTTACTATGGTTCTTTTCTAGCAATAAGTTGATATACTATTTAAATACTAGTGAATTCTACTTTGCAGGCCTGTTAATATGATATGGATTAGTGATTTTCTTTGAAGTTTGTGATCTTTGGATTTTGAATTTTAGTGTATATCCTTTCTTTCTGATTGCTTTCGTAAAGCTAACAATTATATTAATGTTAAGCTACTATTATTTAAGACTTGGAGTATTTTGGTCATTATATTAAAATTTTACAATTTTTAGGCTAATTATAGTGAAGTTTTTCGTTATTAAAAGGTACATGACATATTATTCATTATTTCCTTACTGGAATGAAATTTGTATTGTTGCAATGACAAAAATAGGTTTGTTCATATGTAATGCAATGACAAATCTATATTATTTCCTTACTAGTACTGTTAATTTTGTTTTCTCTTCCAATTTTACATAGATGGATGATGAAAGTCGAGTTAGTGTGGTTGGTTCAACTGATAGCGTACCCGATAAAAGCAATGACAACTCAATTGACATTGCTGTCAATTTTCTAGCATCAAGTGATTAGAAGTCCCTTTCTGTACAACACTGAAAATGATTTAAGGATTCTTGGCATGTGACATTTTCAATGCAAAATGGAAAATGGAACATAGCATAAGTGGAACAGTTGCTGGCTTACTGCAAGACTTCATAAGTGGCTCATACAGTCATCTATTTATAGAAAATGCAATAATCAAGGCGCTAAAATGGGACAGTTGCAAAACCAAAAAACCGAATTTATTAACTAGAAACATAACTGAACCGAACTAAACCGAAATAATTTGGTTCGAATTACGGTATACCTAAATAGAAAACTGAATTAAAAAAACTAAAACCGAATCGTATTCCCGAATGACTACCCCTAGTAACAAGGGTAAGAGATGGAAAGTCAAACAACAAGGTGAAGCAATTGAAAGTCAAGAAATAAGTTGAAGAAATTGCAAGTCAGGAGCCCGCCTGAAGAATAGGGTGATGAAATTCAAGTAAAAATTCCAAAAGAAAATGCGTAGATAGGATTTTTATAATTTCATTTATGTTTTAACTTGTAATTTTTATTTTGATGTAATGACAGAGTCGCGGACCGGAACCTCGATGGAACCTCACTCGACTCTCCAACTCGGTACAGTCCACTTCTCATTCCAACCCTTTGAGATACCGATGACTTGACTCTCACACGACTTGGGATGAGTGTAATGTCCAAAATCAAGACCTGTTTTTCCCCTTCCTTCTGTTTCATTCTTTTTGAATAATGATCGGGACAAAATTCTGTCTCATTATCTACTTCTTTGTTTGAAAACACCTTGTATTTACATTTGAAGGGGGCATAATGTAGACACATAATTTTGTCCCTCGCCGAAATATTTTTACTCATTTTTATTCACCTCACCGTATACTTTTTTCTTAGTTGATAATTTTTCCCCAAAAAGGATAAAAAATAATCAAATACATAACACCTTTGACACTTCACCATGCCACCTCACACACCACTCCCTATTTTTCATTACATACACAAAAAAAATGCACCACTCACCTCACACGCTCAGTCAGATGGGACCCACATGCTCAACACACATTTACACATGCCACATCACAGTGCTCCACACCCCATCATCCATCACACATAATTAACACACAAAAATACTAAAAAGGGGCCCACACAGTGATTTTGGGGGAATTACATGCAGATAGGGGATTGACACGTATATACACACATAGATAATTTCCATATAGAAGAGACACATAATCATTTGTTTCTTATTTTTTTTAGGGGGGGATAATATATACATCATCAACATTATGGGTTTGGGGGAGGGGATTTGGATGAAAAACACAGCCACAGGGTTTTTGGGGTTTTCTTCTTTACGAAATATACACAGATGACCAAAAACCGAGAGAGACAGAGAAAAGAGGGATCACTGGAAAAGGATGTTTTTCTTCTTCTTCAAAGGAATACACACACACAAATAAAGGGAGATATACAGAGAGAGACGAGAATAGAGGGGATTTTAGGTTTCTTCACCAACATAGGAAGGACATCACTTTTGGTTTTCTTCTTTTTCTCGCACATAAGACGTTCTCACACACACAGTAGAGAGAAGCGAAACATGAAAGGCGTTTGACGGAATTCGGTGAAACAACAGGAAAAACGAAAAAAACTCAACTTCTATTCAAGCTATTTTTCGGCGACTTCGGTGTCTAAATCATGTTTCACTCGTCAGGTGTCTGAATCAGTCCCAAAATCATCAAAATCTTCCTTATTTTTCTTCAATTTCTAGAAGAGATCTAGCCGAAATCCAATCATTTTAATTATTTTGGGCATGGTCAGCTCACTGGAGCTCAATTTTATCAGTCTTTAGTTCTTCATTGGAATTTAGAGAGCTTTGGGTTTCATCTGTTTTGGGATTTGGTTTTTCATTCGTCTCGACCAGTTTTGGGTTTTAAATTCCTCGATATCTGAGTTGGAGTTAGTCACTGTTGAATTTCTATTTGGAATTCTAAAGTCCGGACTTTCTCAAATATTATTATCAACAGAAATCGATTATCAGAAGGGCCAATTCTACTCTTTCCCTCTTTTACTTTATCATTTTAATATATTTTGGTGTCTTTGGATTGAATATCGTGTGTTGTTTGATCCTTGTTGGTGATTGAATATTGGTGAGGTTGATTTGTTGTTCAATTTTGTTGAATAGATGGTTTTGGATTGTTGAAATAGTAATCTTGAATTGTTAAAATTTGATGTTAAAAAGGAAAGTGGGGTTGGATGGTATGAATTGATAAGAATGAATATTGTTCAGTCTTGATTTATTATCGTTGGTTATTTTGGAGCAAATACGAATGTTAAATGTGATAGTATCATGATTAGGCCATCGAATGAATAAGCAAAAGTTTAGGTTCGGGTAGGCAAATTTAGGAATGATGTTTGGTTGAATACGTGGAATGTTAAATGTGTTGGATGTTTTCTAGTTTATCGCATGAAATTAAAATTGTATTCATTTGCCGGGAAATGCCTTGAAGGAATTGTATTTATTTATCGGGAAATGCCCTAAAGTATCATGTACTTGAAGACGGCACATGGTCAAGGCCCAAAACGTCGGGTGAAATTTAGTTTAGGAGTAGTTTAGGATAAGTTTAGAGTAGGTTTACATTTTCGCATTTTTTATTTTTCGGGACAGTATAATTGGACTGGACACTAAATTTTGAATTATTTTGTTTTGTTTGCTTGATTGATTGTTTTATATGCTTTTGTGTGGTTTATATATTCGTAGTGCCAAAACAGCCGATACACTCTGCAAAGCGACCGTGGTCGAACCACAGGATCGAGAGGTGCCTAACACCTTCCCCTCGGTCAACAGAATTCCTTAATCGGAATCTCTGTTCGCAAACTAGATTAAAGAGTCAAATCATTTTGAAAAGGATTTTTCAAAAGTGACTTGGCACCCCGAATTATGTCAAGTGGCGACTCTGAATTCAACTGGAAAAAAATGAATTCTTTTTTGAAACAAATCTTCATTTTGTCACTTAATAATAAAACCCTTTTCAATCTTAAAATCAATTTCTTTTTGGTTAAAAGAGTGGTGTGACATTCATCATTATGCGTCTCCCTCTCAACCGACTCTCTATCTTGAGGCTCAGCCTCACTCTCATCACCCTCAATACCCACCTCTTCACCAAGAAAATACAATATTTCTTTCCTTAGGATTACATTGTGTCGGTTAGGGCATTCATTGGCTTTATGCCCCCAACCTTTGCACTTGAAGCATTAGAACCCCTTAGGATTAGGATACTTGTGAGCCTCTTTCGTTGGTGGATATTTTTGTATTTCCTTAGCCTCGGGTTGCCTTTTTGTGGTGATTTGGTCTTTGTTGTTGTGTCAACCCGTGGTGGAGGAAGCAACCTCCTTACCCCTCGGCCAACCCGAGGGTGCTTGACCCTTGGCTTTGTAACTTATTCTCTCCTTAACTTCTCTTTCAGTTTCAATGGCCTCTTGAAAGATGCCTTCAACAGCATCAAACTTATGGAGAGTCAAGTGAGTAGCAATCTCCTTGTTCAACCCACACTTGAACCGAATGATGTTATGGCCGATTTGTTCTCCCTGATGGTCAAGCTTCAACATGAGTTATTGAAACTCATCATAGTATTCCATAACACTTCAATTCCCTTTCCGCAAGTTGTACAACCTTGCAAGCAACTCATGACGATAACATTCGGGAAGGTACCATTTCCTTATTAAATACCTTAACCAAAACCATGGTGGTGGTTGCCCATCTATCAACTCGTTGCCAAAACGCTTGACGTATTCCCACCAAGTGTTAGCATAGCCTTCAAAGTGGGCGATGGCATAACAACTTTTCTTCTCCTATGAAATGTCATTCACTTGGAATACCTTGTCACATGCCGATTCCCAAGCGAGATACACCTCAGGGTCACTTTCACCTTTAAAGATAGGTAGGCTCAAATTGATGGTATTTATACCTACGTCTCTCTCTAGGTGTCGGTTTCCCCTTTCTCCATACCCTCGATATCTTCTTGGATCCATATGACCCCCTCTTATCTCCTCCTCCCTCATATAAGCATCGCCAAAGGCTTTATACCCTTCATAATCCTCTCTACCATATTCCTCAAGGTGGACAGGACTGTTTTGGACATTTGGAAATTGGTTTGGAGGAATTGGATTTTATGGAGGTGGTGGTCTTTGGTTTAGTGGAGCTTGGAAGGGAGGGTTCAAATTTTGTGGAGGTACTTGACGTCCAAGTCCTTCTTACGGGGCTTGAGGAGTTTGGGAATGTATTGGTCTATTGGAGTCACGGGTTAGAGGGATATGAGTGGTTTGGCTTGCGGTATTTAGTGGAGCTAGTGGAGGATTTAGCTTTTGGGGCCATGTTTCGGGAGTAACAGTGGTGGAGGAATTTATATCATATCCACTTGAAGAAAAATGTTGAGTGGTAGAAGGGAAAGAGTTCCTTTGACTCTCCACTTGTTCCGACCTCCCACTAATAGTCGACACTTTTCTCTTTATTGTGGTCAAATCCCTCCTCACGGCTCCAGCTTTCGTATTCAACCTTTCAAGAGTCTGGGTTATAGCTTCAAGAGTGACCCTCATAGTCTCAATAACATTGGAATCCATGGTTTGAGATGTGGTTCCTTCCATGTCAATGTATCACCTGCACAAACAACAAATAAGTTAGTTTTAAAATCTCTCCTCACTCACACTCTTTCGGATCACTCACACTTGAGCTCCACAAGTGTTGTAGATTGGCTAGTAACCCATGAATCCTTAAAGTATGAGTAAGCTCTTGTCTGGAGTGGATTTTTCTTTGAAGACTCAAAGAATTCTCGTCGGACTAGAATCGAGGAGTTTTCAACATGTTCAAACGACAAAAGCACACAAGCAAATGATGACACGAACTCAAGGCTTCAAAGGACCAAGTAACAAGCTAGTAGGAATGTACTAGTTTGTTAGTTAGTTCTCGGAACAACTAAGGGAAACCAAGAATCAACTATTAGAAACTAAGAAAAATCCAAATTTGAGCTTAATCTTGTTGTGAACAGTGTTTTAGGGTGATGTGGCAGCTTACAATTGGTCACAGGCCACACAATTTGTTCATCAACTTGAAGTCTTAATCTTTACATAATTTTTTTTTTGTAATGGATGACTTGATATTGGAGGGAAGGTAAAGTTTTGTAACTTTTCAACTTTTCAAGCTCAAAGGTGAGATTTGACTTTACTAGTCCCCCAAGACAAGCTCCCTTGTTTTAAGAAAAAGTGGTTGTCAAGTCTAGGAAGTGATGTTGGCAAGTCTTCTCACAAATAACTTTACAACTTTGTCTTACAACTTTTTTGGATCTATTTTACTCTTTATAGTAGTTAAGACATAGGATGAAGAGAAGTTTTAAGATGAACACAACATCAACACCTTCAAGAACACAACAACAATACACCACAATGGTCACTCCAACGTCCCAACGCAAGTCAAAACTCACAGCCACTTCCAATTTTCACAACAACAATTCACTTTTCATTAAGCTCAACTTTAGAATTAGACATCTTTTGTGTTGATGAGAAAGAAATCAACACAAGAAATAAACTAGACAAGCAAAACCACTGTAGATCTACAACCAACTCTCGGCCAAGATGTTCAAGAACACACTTTTGGTAAGAACTTCCCAAGATTGGTTTTGTAAGAACAAAACCAAGACTTGAGCTTTGATACCAAATGATACAAGACTAAGTGAGTATCAAGAGATTCAAGCCAACACAAGAGCAACAAGATGAACAACAAGGTGCTAGTGAATCTAAATAGGCCACTCACAGCTTCACTAGACTTTAGACTTAGTTTTTGAGCAAGAAACGAGATGAACACAAGAACAACAATACTAGTGAATCAAAAGAGCCCCACACGGCTTCACTAGACATAAAGACCAACAACAATACAATAATAACAAAAGAGATGAATAGATAGTTTGACATACAATATTCAAGAATCTAAGAACCCTAACCACATGTAAGGACCCTAAGATTAATAAATGTTAACACCAAACTCTTACTTGGACCAAGAGGAACTCAAAGAATCCCAAAATCCTAATTTCTAGCCAAGATACAACACAAGTATCCCTCTACTTGTGAGTTTCGGTTTTGGCTTCTCCAAAATGGAAGAGAGAAGTCAAAATATTACAAATGTTTGTATTCACCAATATCATGAATGAACTAAAGAGAACTAAGCCCAACATAATCCTTATATAGTCTATTACAATGAGAGACTAAAGAACCAAAATACCCTTGGCTCAAAGGGGCGGGTTTGGGGTATTTTGGAGTGCCTCTTCACACTTTAATAAGTATAGACCCTTAGATGGGCTCACAAGGTCCTCACACACGGCCATTGATGTGAACAAGGCTTGGAGTCGTTCCAACTCTTGTGCTTGGCTTCGTGTGAAAGGTCTCGAGCTAGGAATACCCGTATCACCATGCATCTAACGACTCCTCCTCATCCATTAAATTCAATACCTATTGGACTATTTTGCCCCTTTATTTAGGCAACTTATATGAAATGACATTTTTATATACTATATCAAAATTTTATGTTTTTCATTTTTATTGTCGGCTTTCACGATGCCTCCATAAAAATATATGGTATATTTATATATTATACAAATTATATTTATATCATAAAAATATATGGTATATTTATACCATATAAATTATATTTATACCATAAACATACATGGTATATTTTAGATATAAAAAGTTTATACCGTGTAATACTGAAAATATATATTTATATTTAATAAATATTTTTTAACAATAAAAGTACTTCCGACATAATGAGATATACCATTAATATTTATCCCATAAATTATATCAAAAATATAATAATAATCTGACTTTGACATAAATTATATTTATACAATAAAAATACATGATATATATGTGCTTCCAACATAATGATTTTTATTCCATAGATATTTATTCAAAAAAATTACTAAAAATTACACAAATACACAACTTACGTTTCCAATATTACAAAAAATCTCAACTCCCTAAACATATTACAAAAATTCCAACATATACACAGAATGCTATGTATATGTCGGCTATGTTATGTATATTAATATATAGAGAGAGTAGAGTAATTAAAAAAGTGGGAGAGAGCGTAATTACTTTCAAAAGGGTTGGTATTTATGTTATTTATACAAAATTATGATTAACCCATTACATTAAAATTAAAAATACACGATAATAAAATAATACTAGATGATTAAATTTATGAAAACAAAACGAAACATGCACGAGCAAAAAATGAAATACTTAATTTATTTTAAAATAGTTGAACGTTGAATATAAGAGAGAAAGATTTGAAAGTAGGGATTATCTTTTTCACTTTTAATTTGAAGATTGAAAAAATCTCTTAATTAAGTTGAATTGATAATTAGTTATAACATTAAATTAGAAATTATAATTATTTTTTCTGATTTTTTAAAATGGCTATATATGTAAAAAAAATAATATTTTTATTATATTGAAAAAGTACTATTATTTATGTAATTAAGTTTTAAGGATAAACTTTCAATGTAATTTACCTAAATAAAAGAGCACAAAATAGGCTCAATAGGTAGACGGGAAGCACATGTTAATAGGGCTATGCAAAAACCGAGCCGATCGATAACCGATAAAAATGTTATTGGGTTATTGGTATTGGGTTATCGGGTTAACAGTTTTTATTGGTTTATAAAAAAAAATTATTGTGTAAACGATTCGGTATCGGTTTTAGCTTATTGGGTTATCGGTTAAACCGATAACCCAATAAGGATACACTAAGTTATTGTTTTATCCCTATTTATGTTATATATTTAAATCTCTCTCTTTATCTATCTATCTATAGAGAGAGAGATGTGTATGTATATAGATTATATGCACTACTAATTCATAATTCAGTGATTCACAAAGTATTAACTTATTCAGGGCAACAAAGGCACAATATAAAGTTTGGTTATTATCGTAATAAAAAGCTTGAAGCATTTATAGCTTCCAACAATTAGGATTCAATTTTTCTCCTAACTAACATTCAGTTCAATTTTGAAGATTCTTGTAAACTAAAATGCATTGTGTAGGTTTTGGCGGTAGTTAAGATTTCATTTCTTTATGTTAGTTGTTACTATTTCTATTTTATAAGTATTTTCTTATTGGTTAAACCGAAAAATGAACCGTTAAGGACCAAAAACTGATAAGAAAATATCTTATTGATTGGTTATTGATTTTACATATTTAAAAACCGAAAATCGATAAACCGAACCAATAACACGTAAAATCAAACCGAATCGACCCATGCACACCCCTATATTTTAAGTTCAATAGGTAGGTGGGAAAGGTATTTTTGACTTAATAGATAAAGAAAAAAATATTTTAGACTCAATAGATAGCCGAAATACTTTTGCACCATTTTATATAGTTAAAAACATTTTAGGTCCTTGGAAGCTAGGGTTTATGACTGGCCAAATTTTCTCCCAAACAGAGAATTCATTTTCTCGGCCGAGCAACAATATATTCCTCCTTCATGCATCTAACGACTTCTCCTCATCCGCCAAATTCAATACATTTATCTTCAAACCCCTTTTTCTCGCATTGCCAGTCAAATGCAAACGAAGAAGACCTACCTTTATAGCTTCTTCTTCTCCCAACAATCCTAAAGGGTTCTCCTGGTTGCAACTTTCACAGTTCATTCTCCGTGGTTCCGAACGTTTCTTGAGTGAATTGGGAGTTTCTGTGAAGAAGGAGACGGGTTTTGATTTTAAGGATGCCAAACTTAAAGTTGCAGAATTTTCAGGTCGAGCTGTTGACTCTGCTAATAGCGGCCAAATTCTTCTGCAACTTTTTCAGTCCGAGTTGTTTCCCGAGTTCTTGAATTGGAACAAATTCGAATCATGGAAGGATATCAAGAAATGGGATTCCAAAAGAGTTGGTGTATTCATTCTCTATGTCATAGTGACGGTATTTTCTTGTCAAAAAATCCAATTCGAGCTCTTATTATTAATAGGGAAAGAAAAAAACTTACTGAGGCATACATGGAAGCATTGATTCCTGAACCTACTCCTGTCAACGTCAAAAGATTCAAGAAAGGTTTGTGGAGGAAGACCACCCCAAAAGGTCTAAATTTAAAGAAGTTTATTGAAGCAGCGGATGGGACTCTTATTCATGACAGTTCCTATGTTGGTTGAAGATGCTTGGGAAGATGATTCTAGCAGTCATAATATGGAAGAGGTGATAGACCATGATACTATAATGAGAGTAGAGCATAAAGAGATTCTGAAAGAGAATCTTGGAATTTCAGCTGAAAATCCCCCGGATATGGGACTTGGGAGGAACATGGCGTGAAAGGCTTCAAGCATGGCATAAAATTCTTAGGAAGGAGAAGATAGCAGAACAATTAGATTCAGTAAATGTGAGGTATGTGTTTGAATTTGACATGAAGGAAGTTGAGAACAGCCTTCGTAAAGATGTGATTGAGAAGACGAGTGAAACCCAAGGAACCAGGGCATTGTGGATCTCCAAAAGATGGTGGAGATACCGCCCCAAACTTCCCTATACCTATTTTCTTCAAAAACTTAATACTTCTGAGGTGGCTGCTATTGTGTTCACAGAGGACCTGAAGCGAGTGTTTGTCACAATGAAAGAAGGATTCCCGCTTGAATGTATTGTTGATATTCCACTAGATCCTTTCTTATTTGAGATGATATCAAGTTCTGGAGCTGAAGTAGATCTACTTCAGAAGCGGCAGATTCATTATTTTTTCAAAGTTCTTTTTGCTTTATTGCCTGGGATACTGATTTTGTGGTTTATAAGAGAATCTATGATGCTTCTGCACATCACGACAAGGCGCCTCCTCTATAAGAAATATAATCAACTCTTTGATATGGCTTATGCTGAAAATTTTATTCTGCCAGTTGGAGAAGTTGGTGAGACAAAATCATGTATAAAAAAATAGTTTTGGGAGGAGATGTTTGGGATCTTTTGGATGAACTGATGATTTATATGGGAAATCCAATGCAATATTACGAGAAAGATGTCAAATTTGTGCGGGGTGTGCTTCTGTCTGGACCCCCTGGAACAGGTAAAACACTGTTTGCTCGGACACTTGCAAAGGAAAGTGGGATGCCTTTTGTATTTGCTTCTGGTGCAGAGTTTACTGATAGTGAAAAGAGTGGCGCTGCACGAATCAATGAAATGTTTTCTGTTGCTAGGAGAAATGCTCCAGCTTTTGTATTTATAGATGAGATTGATGCTATTGTTGGAAGGCATGCAAGAAAGGATCTGCGCAGGAAGGCAACATTCGAGGCTCTGATTGCTCAGCTTGATGGCGAGAAAGAAAAAACTGGTGTTGATAGGTTTTCACTAAGACAAGCTGTCATATTCATCTGTGCAACCAATCGGCCAGATGAACTGGATTTAGAATTTGTCCGTACTGGACGTATTGACAGACGTGTGTATATTGGTCTACCAGTTGCAAAGCAACGAGTACAAATTTTTGGAGTTCACAGTGCTGGGAAGCAGCTTTCGGAGGATGTTGCCTTTGAAAAACTCGTCTTTCGTACTGTTGGATATTCTGGGGCAGACATAAGAAATCTAGTAAATGAAGCTGGAATAATGTCTGTAAGAAAAGGGCATTCGAAGATCCAGCAGCAGGATATTGTTGATGTTTTGAACAAGCAATTGCTCGAGGGTATGGGTGTTCTCATGACAGAGGAAGAGCAGCAGAAGTGTGAGCAAAGTGTATCTCGTGAAAAAAGACGACTCTTGGCAGTACATGAAGCTGGTCTCATTGTCTTGGCGCACTTGTCCCCTCAGTTTGATTGGCATGCTTTTTCTCAGCTTCTACCTGGGGGCAAGGAAACTGCAGTATCGGTTTTCTACCCCAGAGAAGATGTGGTTGATCAAGGCTATACAACCTTTGGCTACATGAAAATGCAAATGGTAGTAGCTCATGGCGGGCGCTGTGCCGAACGTATTGTATTTGGTGATGACATTACTGATGGAGGAACAGATGATCTTGAAAAGATTACCAAGATTGCTCGGGAAATGGTGATAAGTCCTAGAAACTCTAGGTTGGGCCTCACTGCTTTGACAAAAAGAATAGGATTGGCTGATCAGCCTGACAGCCCTGATGATGAGATTATAAAATACAAGTGGGATGATCCTCATATTATTCCTGCTGATATGACAGTTGAAGTTTCTGAACTATTTACTCGTGAATTGACAAGGTATATTGATGAGACAGAGGAACTTGCTATGAGGGGGTTGATAGCCAACCGACATATACTGGATTTGATTTCCATTGAGCTTCTTCAACGCTCGAGAATCACTGGATTGGAAGTAGAAGACAAAATGAGAGGGTTAGGCCTGCCATGTTTGAAAATTTTGTGAAGCCTCTCCAAGTAAACGTGGAGGAGGAAGGATCACTGCCTCATAATGACCGTTTGAGTTATCGACCGCTAGACATATATCCCGCACCCCGTCACAGATGTTAAAATCCGTGGTGGTTGTATGAAATTTCTTGTCAGACTTGTTATTTTCCTTCTACGGTACTAGAATCTGTATTAATACAGCAACTTCATAATAAGTTCACGTATGAACAAGATCAGTTTTGAAGTTCTTTAATACCCTCAACACAAGATTATTACTAATCTATCCAAGAAGTGTATAAGATATCAGAAAATAGATGAAACAGAAATTTTAGACCAAGTCCCCCGAGTTCACGGAGTGTCCTTAAGGAATAATTCCCCTCACTGTACCCGAGGTTATGGAATTTTCCTTCCAGGATAAAATGGCCTTCAATTCAATTATAGCGGTACCTCAAATAATTGAATTCCACGAACGCACTCAACGGTTTGAATGATCACACAGAATATTTTTAAGAGAAGAAGAGTTTTGTATTCTGAAAAATTTCGTATCTCAAACTTGTGGATCAAAGCAGGTTTATATAGCCTATCATATGCCTCTTCGAAAAGGTGGCAGCGGTTCACTGAAATGGTGTGTCTTTTCTGAAAATTTATGTCCGTTCATCCAAAGACCATGTTCTTTTCCGAACAGGTATACCAGTTCACAAAACAGTGCATCAGTTCAAAAATAGTGTATCAGTTCGAAACACTGTTTCGAAATCTGCATGCATGCATAAATGGAGGATTACTGTTGCGTTTTTTTTCCTTTGGTATTCGGATTAAATTTCTGTCAAATAAACTTTTTCAAAAAAGATAGGCGACCACGACGGTGCGAGGCATCTTTTATTTCTTGCCTCACTTAGCATGTAGAAATGTGTTTCACAATATAAATACTTAAAAGCTTCTTTCTCCCACCAATGTGGGAGATTTTAGTAAGCTTTCCTATTTTGAGCACACTTTCTATTTTGGTGTAAACTCAATTTTCTCTTCCACTTAATTCCCTCCATTTTCCATTTAAACACACACATAGAACCCAACAATCCCCCACATAAATGTGGAATGGCTATTTTTTTTCGTAAAAGTTTTACGAACAAGTATGTGATCATCAAGCAAAGACTGATTGCATCTGGATAAGTGGGTTTCCCTTTGAACTTTCTGCAGTAAACATGCATCGGATGCACTCGATCAATCGGTAGATTTTATATCTTTGAACCATCGAGCTTTAATGTACACCTAGACAACACATGTCACACAACCAGCCTTTTTATGGTTCTCACGATTTTGTTCTTTTCAGCCATGAACACGTCCCGATTTCATGAGAACTTAGAGAATAGGCCTTTACTAACATTCTCCTTGAAGCGGCTTCCACTTCGCCCTCACATAGGTGATTTCTAAACGTTTAATCCTATAGATTAAACTATTTGGTCAAATCTGTCAAATTTAGATAATCATTAAAAGACTTTTCACCTTAAGTCTTATCCTAGTTTACGATACATTGTCTACATCATGAGAATGGGTTAGGTAATTGACAATGTTGAACCTGTCAGACACAACTTTGTTTGATCTCCTTGAACCTAGCTCTTGGGATCTCCAGTCTGCTAGGTAGAGTTACCGTCATGCTGACTTGTCCTAGGCCTTAAACCTATTCCTTTGGATGTCCTTTCCATTTCTTCTCTAGATAGGCCTTTTGTAAGTGGATTCGACACATTATCCTTTGACTTTACATAGTCAGCAGTGATAATTCCACTAGAGAGAAGTTCCCTAACAGTATTATATCTCCGTCGTATGTGACGAGATTTACCGTTGTACATCATGCTCCCTGCCCTACCTATTGCCGCTTAGCTATCACACTGTATACATATTGGTGCCACTGGTTTGGGTCAATATGGAATATCTTCCAAGAAATTCCGGAGTCATTCTGCTTCTTCATCGGTTTTATCCAATGCGATAAATTAAGATTCCATTGTAGAACGAGCAATACAAGTTTGTTTGGATGATTTCCATGAGACTGCTCCTCCACCGATAGTAAATACATATCCACTTGTGGATTTTACTTCGTTCGATACGGTGATCCAATTTGCATCACTATATCCTTCAAGTACCGCAGGATATTATTATAATGCAAGGCATAATCTTGAATGTATTTAAGATACCCCAAAACTCTTTTCATTGTCATCCAATGAGTTTTGTTGGGATTACTCGTGTACCGACTCAATTTACTGATAGCGCATGCTATGTCTGGTCGTGTACAGTTCATTATATACATTAAACATCCCAATACTCTTGCGTACTCCAATTGTGAGTCACTTTCACCTTCATTCTTTCGAAGTGCAAAGCTCACATCCAATGGAGTCTTGGCAATACCGAATTCCATATACTTGAACTTGTCAAGTACATTTTTGATATAATGAGACTGTGACAATGCCAACCCTTGTGGAGTTCGATGGATTCTTTTACCTAAGATCACATCTGCAACTTCAAGGTCTTTCATATCAAACTTGCTCTCGAGCATTCTTTTTGTTGCATTTATGTCAGAAATGTCTCTACTGATGATCAACATATCATCCACATATAAACAAACAATGACTTGGTGATTTGGAGTGTCTTTAATATAAACACATTTATCACATTCATTTATTTTGAATCTATTTGCCAACATGGTTTGGTCAAACTTCGCATGCCATTGTTTTGGTGCTTGCTTTAGTCCATACAATGACTTAATAAGTTTACACACTTTGTTTGTTTTCCTTTCCTGGAACCACAAAACCCTCAGGCTATTCCATGTATATTTATTTCTCCAGTTCTCCATTTAGGAAAGCGGTTTTCACATTCATTTGATGGATTTCCAGACCATATACCGCAACCACGACAATTAACATTCGAATCGATGTTATCCTTGTTACTGGCGAGTATGTATCGAAGTAATCAAGGCCTTCTTTTTGTTTGAAGTCTTTTACTACAAGTCTTGAATTATATTATTCAATAGTACCATCCGCTTTCATCTTTCTTTTGAAGATCCATTTAGAACCTAAAGGTTTATTTCCGGGAGGAAGATCAACCAATTCTCATGTATGGTTGCTTAAGATTGAATCAATCTCACTATTGACTGCCTCTTTCCAAAAGGATGAGTCCAAAGATGTCATCGCTTCCTTAAATGTTTAAGGCTCATTTTCGAAGAGAAATATTACAAAATCTGATCCAAACGAAGTAGACGTTCTTTAACGTGTACTACGTCTTGGATTTTATTCATTATGTACATCCTTATTTGGTTCATCTCGAGGTCGTTTAGACCCCCCACGAGACTGTTCATGTCTAGTTTTATACGGATAAATGTTTTCAAAAAATTCAGCATTGTCTGATTCAATTACCGTATTTTCATTAATAATTGGATGTTCGAATTTATGATCCAAAAATCGACATGCTTTACTACTTTTAGCATATCCTATGAACACGTAGTTCACTGTCTTAGGTCCTATCTTAACCCTTTTAGGCATAGAAATTTGAACCTTTTCTAGACACCCCCTCCCCACCCCCACTTTGAAATATTTCAAGTTGGGTTTCCTTTCTTTTCATTTTTCATAAGGAATTGATTGTGTCTTACTATGGGGAACTCTGTTGAGTATACGATTGGCTGTAAGGATAGCCTCCCCCCATAAGATTTGCGGTAAACCGAAACTTATAAGCAAGGCATTCATCATTTCCTTCAAAGTTTGGTTTTTTCTTTCCGCAATTCCGTTAGATTGGGATGAATACGGGGTCGTAGTTTGATGGACAATTCCATTCTCTACATATATTTCGGTGAAAGGAGATTCATATTCTCCGCCCCTATCACTTCTTATCATTTTTATCTTTTTATCTAACTAATTTTCAATTTTATTTTTATATTGCCTAAACACATCTATTGCTTCATCCTTACTATTTAGCAAATAGACATAACAATATCTAGTGCAATCATCAATAAAAGTTATGAAATACTTTTTCCCACCACGTGATGGTGTAGACTTCATATCACAAATGTCAGTGTGTACTAAGTCTAAAGGATTGGAATTCCTTTCAACTGACTTAGAAGGATGTTTTTCATACTTTGATTCTACACACGTTTGACACTTTGATTTATTGCACTCAAAGTTCGACAAAACTTCTAAGTTAATCAGTTTTCGTAATATTTTGTAACTAACATGGCCTAAACGTTCATGCCATAAATGATAATACTCAAGCAAATAATAAGAATTTGAACTTTTATTTATTTCAACATTCATTACATTCATCTTATAAAGGCCCTTGGTGAGATAGTCTTTTCCTACATACATTTCTCCTTTGCTAATCACAACTTTTCCTGAAACGGTTACACATTTGAATCCGTTCTTATCTAGAAGTGAAACAAAAATTAAATTCCTACGTAACTCCGGAACATACAAGACATTGTTAAGTGTCAAGACCTTTCCTGAAGTCATTTTCAAGCATATTTTTCCTGTTTCTTCTACCTAATTAGCAGTAGCGGATTTAGCCATGTAGATCATTTCTTCTACTTGAGCCGGAGCGAATGACGAAAAAAACTCTTTGTTGGCACATACATGGAGGGTGGCACCAGAATCCATCCACCATTTGCGAGGATTCTCCACCAAGTTGCATTCTGAGAACATATGACACAGATCATCGCATTCTTTGTTGGATTCAATCATATTTGCTTGATCCTTTTTCTTGCCTTTCTTCGGGGTACGACAATCCGTAGACTTGTGGCCAATCTTGCCACAATTGAAGTATTTTTCCTTGAATTTATTCTTGGGTTGATTGCTTCCTTGTTCAATTTTCTTCCTTTTCTTAGAATTGTTTTGGTCATCTTCCACAATATGTGCTCCATTAATTGCAGAATTTCCTTTTGACCTTCTTTCGGCAGCTTTATTATCCTCTTCAATACGCAATCGGACAGTAAGATCTTCGACAGTCATCTCCTTGTGTTTATGCTTTAAGTAGTTTTTGAAGTCTTTCCACATTGGTGGTAGCTTCTCAATTATCGTTGCTACTTGGAAAGCATCATTCACAATCAAGCCTACAAAACAGTTTATGTAAGTATTAAGAACTTTTTCAAGTTGTTCAACTAAGGTATTTTTCAAAGATATACCTTCTGCTAGGAGATCGTGGATGATTACTTGCAATTCCTGCACTTGAGAGACAACCGATTTGCTATCTATCATTTTAAAGTCCAGGAACCTTGCAACAAAGAATTTCTTAATTCCCGCATCCTCTGTCTTGTATTTTCATTCTAGTGCCCCCCCACAATTCCATCGATGTCTTTGTTCCACTGTAAACATTGTAAAGGTCGTCTTGGAGACCACTCAATATATAATTCCTGCAAAGGAAGTCCGAGTGCTTCCAAGCTTCTACAATCATGAAATGCTCTTTGTCCGAGGTTCCCTCGGGCACCTCAGGAGCATCCTCACTAGTGAACTTTTGAAGGCATAGTGTTGTGAGGTAGAAGAACATCTTCTGCTGCCATCGCTTAAAGTCAATGCCCGTAAATTTTTTATGTTTCTTCGCATATGCCATAGGTTGCAGAGCATTTGCTCGACTTGTTGAGGCAATACTAGTTGCCCCCACAGTCGTAGCCGCATCTTGTATTTGACTTTCGTTAGTCATTTTTTCTATCACCACAAGACAATAATATTTAGTATTTTCAGAATACTACTTATAAAGTTAAGCAACTTTAAATTCTTCTTCTTGTTTCTAGTTAACAATGAAGTTTTTATGACTTCCAATTGTCAACCGAGTGAATTTTAAACTTGTGATGAAGATTTTATGTCTTCTAATCACTAGTTAAATTCAAACGGAGTAGAAAGCTTAAAGCTTTAATCTCCAAAAACAAGTAATACAGATTCTGAAACTATTCCTTAAGATTGTTATTTTTGTTCTACGGGTACTAGAATCTGTATTAATACAACAACTTCATAACAAGTTCACGTATGAACAAGAACAGTTTTAAAGTTCTTTAACACCTTCAACACAAGATTATTACTAATCTATCCAAGAAGTGTATTAGATCGTTGAAGAATTGCATCAGTTCGAAACACTGTTTCGAAATCTGCATGCATGCATAAATGGAGGATTACTGTTGAGTTTTTTCCCTTTGGTATTCGGATTAAATTTCTGTCAAATAAACTTTGTCCAAAAAGATATATCTCATCAATCATTTGCCAAACCCAAATCCAAAGCCAAGCAAAGACGACAATGCAATGCAAGACTTTCATTTATGCATGGATTTGGGTTTCACATATTAACACTTTAAAGCTTCTTTCTCCCACCAATGTGGGAGAATTTTAGTAAACTTTCCTATTTTGAGCACACTTTCCATTTTGATGTAAACTCAATTTTCTCTTCCACTTGATTCCCTCCATTTTCCATTGAAACACACACATAGAACCCAACGAGACTTACATCGGAAGTCTCCGGCCAAGTAATGAAAGTTGAGGTTCAGAGATGATGTCCAGGGTGACAAGCAATCGAACAACAGTAGGTTTTATAATGCTGACGTTGCTTTCATAAAGGGTTACGGTGAGCTTATCTTCTACAAGCTGTTGGACAATAACATTGTAAAATTGGATAAATGTAGTTATGTTCGTGAAATCTTCCCTTTTCGGTCAGATTTAGAGCCAATTGGTCTGAAGTTGACACAAGCCAACATTATTTCTTCCAGCAAACATCTATATCGTCCCTTTTGAGTTTTCTTAGTTATTATTTTCATTTTTGTTTTCGATATTTTATTGTTTTCTCATATATGAGACCATTGTTTTAATGATCTGCCAATTCTAGTCTGATACAGTTTTAATAATAATTGATCTATTTAATATTGAAGGGGTTACAGCTGTATATATAGAGAACTGAAGAATAACTAATTACAGAATAACCCAGATGTATTTAATAATTATATATGTAGTCTATTATCCCCCCGCAAGCTGATCAGCGGTAACGAGGGGCAGCTTGGAGCAGAGAGACTGAAAAGGCTGTAACGGAAGAGGCTTGGTGAGAATATCAGCAAGCTGGTCAGTAGATGGGACATAGTGCGTGGCCATCGCTCCTGCAAGTACCTCATCGCGAACAAAGTGACAGTCAGACCCAACATGCTTCATACGATCATGAAGGACTGGATTTTTGGTAACACAAATAGTGGACTGATTGTCACAATAAATCTGTGGTTTCGTGGGGGGAATGCCAAGTGCATCCGTAAGGTATCGTAACCACATGGCTTCAGCAACACCCGCAGCCATGGCACGATATTCTGCTTCTGTGGAGGAACGGGACACTCGCGTTTGCTTCTTGGTGCACCAGGAAATCAGATTCGGTCCCATCATAACAATATATCCAGTAGTGGACTTTCGATCATCTTTGTCGTTAGCCCAATCCGAATCAGAAAAAACAGATATATCAAACGAGCCCTTTTGAAATAAAATTCCACAGTGAAGAGTACCTTGAAGATAGCGCAGAATGCGTTTCAAGGCCTGAAAGTGTTGTTCTGTGGGAGCATGCATTGATTGGGAGACTCGATTGACTGCATATTGGATGTCCGGACGAGTAACAGCAAGATAATGAAGTCCACCAACGAGGCTCCGATATAGTGTAGGATCGACAAAGGGAGTATTCGGCCCTGGGGATTGGCGGACTGCCATGGGAGTGACCGCGGGTTTGCAGTCTGTCATTCCAGCCCGATTTAGAAGTTCAAGGGTATATTTTGTCTGATGCATCAATATGGTTCCCGATTTGCGGATGAGTTCGAGGCCAAGAAAGAACTCCAGAGGACCGAGGTCCTTAAGAGTGAAGTCACGATGCATAGCTTCAGTAATTTCAGTGATGAGTGACGACGAGCTGCCTGTAATAACAATATCATCCACATAGATAAGAATGATGACTGTCCCTCGAGAACAGTGAAGGGTGAAGAGGCTGTTGTCATGATGGTAGGTGCGAAAACCAAGACCCAGCAGAAAAGTAGAGAGACGTGTGTACCAGGCACGAGGGGCCTGTTTCAGGCCATACAGTGATTTGCGAAGCTTGCAAACATAGTGAGGACGGTTGGGATTAATATATCCCGGTGGCTGAACCATATAGATTTCTTCCTCAAGATGACCATGAAGAAAGGCATTGCTGACGTCTAGCTGATGAAGCGGCCAATCATAGTGAAGAGCAAGAGACAAGACCAGACGAATAGTCTGTTGCTTAACAACAGGGCTGAAGGTCTCCTTATAATCCACACCATACTCCTGATGATACCCTTTTGCAACCAGACGTGCTTTATAGCGAGAAAGAGATCCATCTGAATTTTGTTTGATGCGAAACACCCATTTGCACCCAATAGACTTTCGGTTACTAGGCAGAGGTACCAAATCCCATGTACGTTGTTCATTCAGAGCCTGAAATTCCTCATCCATAGCTTGGCACCAGAAACTATTTTTGGAGGCTTGGTTGTAGGTAGTAGGCTCAGTTGTGGGATGTGCATCAAAGGGTATTTGAGTGTGGTAGGCTTTGGGTTTGAAGGTACCGGCCTTGGCTCGGGTTGTCATAGGATGAGTGTTGAGTGGAGGGTGATTAGGAAGGGGTGGTGGAGTTGTATGATGTGTGGGCGGGGGTTGGGTGGGGCTGCCGTGGGAGCTGGGATGTGCAGCGGTGGATGTGGTGGGTTGTGTGGCAGTCGGCTGGGTGTTCGGGTGGGAGGTTTGGGGTTTCGGGTGGGTAGTGGTGTAGTGGGGTACCGGGTTAGGTGCCGAGTGAGCCGGAGCATGAGCGTGAGAAAAGGACGGAAATAATGGCACAACGCCAAGTGGATTGGGGGAGTATGGAGTAGAGGAAAGACTTGTGTAAGGAAATTGTTCCTCCACAAAACGAACATGACGGGAAACATATGTTTTCTGAGATACAGGATCGAAACATTTGTAACCTTTGATAGTGGGATGATAGCCTAGAAAGACACAAGGGGTGGACCGAGGTTGAAGTTTATGTTGAGTGTGCGGACGCAACCAGGGATAAACTAGACACCCAAACGGGCGGAGATGGATATAGTCGGGTGGATGATTGTAGAGACGGGCATATGGAGTGGAGTTGGAGAGAGTGTGAGTGGGCATGCGATTTATGAGGTAGTTGGCAGTAGCAAGGGCATCAACCCAAAAGGAAACAGGTAAGGTGGAATCATGGAGGAGCGCAACAACTGTTTCTATTAGGTGACGGTGTTTGCGCTCAGCAACGCCATTTTGTTCAGGGGTATATGGACATGAAGTGTGATGAAGAGCCCCTAGATTTTGAAGAAAAACACCAAATGCATTGTTGACAAATTCTTTGCCATTGTCACTTCGAAAAATTTTGATTTTGGCATTAAATTGATTTTGAACCATTCGGTCAAAGTTTACAAAAATAGTATAAGCTTCGGATTTAAATTTCAGAGGATAAAGCCAAGTGAATTTACTGTAATCATCAACAAAACAGATATAATAACGAAAACCTTGAACAGAAGGAACTGAGGTTGGACCCCAAACATCAGAATGAATTAATTGAAATGGCGCAGTGGCCTTGTGTTCAGACAGTGAAAAAGGTAAACGACAAGATTTAGACACTGAACAGGACTCGCAATGTAATTTTTCTGAAAAATTAAAACCTAAGGAAGATAAAATGGATTTGGTGATGGCGGATGATGGGTGCCCAAGCCGGCGATGCCAGGTTGACGAGAGAATGGCTTGACTCACAACAGACGGAGACCTGGATGGAAGAGTGTATAGCCCATGCTCACAGCGGCCCGTGTACCGCACCCGGTTCGTGGTATTGTCCACTATCTGGAAATTGGTGTCATTAAAAATGAGGGTGCAGTTATTTTCTTTAGTAAAGCGATAAACAGATAAAAGATTGGATGTGAGGAAAGGGACGTGGTGAAGGGTTGAGAGATGAAATTTACCATTTGGGGTATAGACATACCCAGAGCCGGTGTTTGTGATGGGAAGGGATTGACCATTGCCTACTGTAATAGTTTCTGAGCCATGATACGGATGAGGAGCTTGAAGTTGTGAATAATCTGACGTCACATGGGTGTTAGCACCTGTGTCTAGATACCAATCGCCAGATTGAGCGTTTGTGGACGCATGCATCGCCCTTGATCCTCCGGACTGGCTATTTACATTCTGCGAGTCATCATAACGATACCAGCAATTAGCCGCAGAATGGCCCCGTTTAGCACAAATTTGGCACGTCGGAAGATCTCGTGTGGGCATCCGCTGGTTTCCTCGTCCCTGTCCGCGGCCTGACTGGAAGCCGTCCCTCGGTGGAGGCCCGCCTCTGCCTTGCTGCCCGGTGTTTCGACGGTCACCGCCGCCGCTGCCTCGCCCTTGGTTACGGCGATCGTCACCGCGACCCCTGGCCGAGCCTCCGCTGCCAGCCGAGTAAAGAGCCGTGACGCCAGGGGTGGAACTGGCTTCTCCGAGCAGTAATTTGTGTTCCATGTCTAGATTCAATTCTTCTGCATTAAGCCATCCAGACAGTTGATTCAGAGTGATTTCGACAGGCGAGAGGCGAATATGCTGTTTGAGAGAGGAATAGCCAGCCGGAAGACCACGTATCACGGCATTCACCACGTCTCGTTCAGGAATAATCTCGTTCACAGCATCTAGGTCAGACAGAATAGAGGCCACATCATCAAGGTATTGAGTCATCGTCTTCGTTCCCTTCCGAAGAGTATGCAATTTGTCACGCAACTGAAAAATATGAGCCGTGGACACAGAGTTGTACCTTGTGGCTAGTGCGTCCCAAAGTGAAGCCGATGTGAGAAAACCCCGGGCGTGTTTGTGCACAGAGGGGCTAATAACTGCGAGAAGACAGGCTCGGATCTGAGTGTCTACGATCATCCACGGAAGGTAGTCGGGATTTGGGAGCTTGACGTCGTCCTTCTCGGCTGTCTCGGGCTGCGGCTTCTCCGCACCGTCAATCCATCCGAGCAGCAAGTTGGCTGCGAGGGCGGTGCGGACGTTAAGTGCCCAGGCCGGGTAGTTGTTGTCAGATAATTTTTCGGGGATGAGATTGTGGAGATTCCTGAGCAGTAATTTTACTCCAGACGGTAATTTTGACAGAGGATCAATAACCTTGTCCATGGCGCCGACCTACGGCGGAGGAGGGAGGCCGTGCGGCGTGGTGTAGACGGTGGCGGCGGCGCACACACGTCGGAAAAGAGGAGAGATTAGGGTTTGGGCGGAAGAAGAAACCCTAGCTTTGATACCATGATACAGTTTTAATAATAATTGATCTATTTAATATTGAAGGGGTTACAGCTGTATATATAGAGAACTGAAGAATAACTAATTACAGAATAACCCAGATGTATTTAATAATTATATATGTAGTCTATTATAGTCAAACGTACGTTGAAAATCGCAGAAATTATAATGCATTCATTGGTTAACATATTGCTGCTAAGAAAGTTTGTTCTAGTTTAGCCTCAACTAAGTTGAAGTTTAAATAACGACCTCAATAGTACCGTGCGTCCTCAATATATCTCTATCAATATATCTCTATCAAGTTGTTTTCCTTTTTTGTAACATATTTCTGCTAAGAAAGTTTGTTCTAGTTTAGCCTCAACTAAATTGAAGTTTAAATAACGACCTCAATAGTACGGGAAGGATGCAAAAATTCAAATAGTCGAGCCTTCTTCTTTGCACTGAGGCCTAGTTGATTGTTTGATAATTGAAGCGTAAATGTCATCAGAATTGTTTTGATAAATGGTAGGGTGCATTTAGCATAATAAAAACAGGATTAAATCAACTACGTCCTTCATGAATCTGAGTAAAAATATAAACTCAACAAAAAGATGCAAAGCTCCGGTCAGACCCAAAAACTTACTCTAAGCAATGTATGTTTAAATGTGTAAAAATAAAGTACAATAAACAAAAACTTTAAATGGTCAAATATATATTGCTCGATAATGTACAAAAATATACACTCAACCCCGAAAGTTGGAGGGATACATACACAAGACTAGACCCTATCAGGTCCCAAGTTGGAAACTTATGAGAAAAGGGGCTTACAACAACTGGCTTGATAACACGAGACATCCTCTGGAAGAAAAGTAAAAATTCATATAGCGGACCAATAGTTTTGCATTAGATGAAGTTTCTTTTTTGCAATTAACGAATACAATAGCTCATTTGGAGTATATTTTTTTGTAATTATATTGGGTATGTATCTTTTAGCTACTTAGGTATGTAAGTATTTGTAGTATATCTTGGTTGAAGCCAGTGTTTCTCGCAATTTGATAATGTTTAATTTTGATAATCGCGCCCTTCACGAGTTATAGATAGTTAACTAGTGTCCTGCTTTTGTTCATTCATTGATACAAGAAATATGGCTGATAAAATGAAATCGTAAGTTATTTGTTTGTCGACATGTAACTGATGTTGTTAAGGAATACGAGTTGTTGAAAAGGAACTTCAGTGAGACCGGCTGCTTTGGGTTTGGTATTCCCGATCACGTTGATCTTGGAAGTTGGAATTAAATTAAGTAAGCTGATCATCATTTAGTTCTCTTTCTGGTTTATAGCTTTCATGATTTACATAATTAGCTGAGCTGCATACAAAGGTAATCTGGAGCTAGTCTACTTTCTTTTTTCCCGTTTAAAACATGAAAATTGCATTAGCTCTTTTGTTAATACTGCATAAAACTTGGAAGTAGTGTGAGGTACTAAATCAAATACTCTCGGGATAAAATAATATTCTTGGGATAAAATTTTTAGTGCACCGTTTGGTTGTCAAGGTCGGAATAACTTATCCCACCATTTACACCATAGTGATGGGATAAGTTATCCCATATGGATGGTGAGATAAGTTATTCCGGGATAACTATTTTCCAACCAAACGACCCGGAGCCATGAATGGTTGCCATGTCTTGCCATATAGATTAACCTTGAAAGATGTGCCTATGCTATTTTGCATTTAAACAATTTCACATCCATTGGATGTCTTTATAACTTATAAGGTTACATTCTTTAATAATAGATAAGAAGGCTCCAATTACCCCGAGATTAGCATTTTCATAAGCCGAAAATAAATAGAGAAAAGGATTGGAGTTATTATGAAATAATATAAAAAGAATAAGGTAGAAAGAAGAGAGAAAGTTCTTGTTTCTCTTGAACTATGATTTCAAGCAGAACTCTTTATTCACCGAAAACTAACCTCGTCCCCAAGTTAAGGCTTAAACTTTTCTCCAAAGAAATAATAAAGATAGACATTTACTGTAATAACAAATATATTTATGGAGTTTTATTTATTCTTTTTTAAAAAATAAACTTGAAGGATTGCCTCAACTAACTTTTCTCAATTTCGTACAAGAAAAACATGATTCGGGGAAATAATAGTACCAACTTATAATACTGCTAGAGAATCGATCCATGCAAAAGTTCAAAGTTTAGACGCAAATTTTAGTACTAGCAATTAGTAATGTTTCAAAACTTTCCATATATTATACTCCTATATCATTTGTGTTTAGCTTATTATTTGATCTACTAAAACTTTTCATATATTATACTCCTATATTATTTGTGTTTAGCTTATTATTTGATCGGAAAGTTTTACAATGGAGATAACGAACAAAAGTTGTGTGATCCTCCATTAGTTTTTTAACACATAAGTTGTGGGCCCCTACCTTTTTAATTTTATAGTGAAAGCAATGAATAAGAGAGAGAAAATATATTTAAATAAATATAAAAATTGAATAAATTATGTTAGGTAAATATAAAAAATAAAAAAGAGGAGAATTATATGGCTCTTGTCTGATGCAATAACGTGTACGGTAAAAATAATTTTTTTTCTTTATGATTTCATAGAAGTCCATGTAAATTTTTTATCGTTATTTGAGATAAAAAGTACATCAAATTTATGCATTGATCCTATTTTTATTAATACATATTCCATTCGTTTAAATTTATGTTTTTTAAAAATAAAAATAAAAAAGACATACTTTTATATTTAGTACAATAACATTTCTCATGAAATCTCACAAATGAGATTTGGGGAAGGTAGAGAGTATGCAGACTTTATCAGAAGGGGTGCTTTATTTTTTTATTTTATTAATAATTTATTTATAAAATAATATGTAATTTGTTACTCCCAATTAATAATTTATAACAACACAACTTTTTGGGTTATAAAATATTGTATTTTATCTCAATTCAAAATTCTTTATTTTTTAAATATGTACCGAGTCAAAACTTTCACATAAATTAAAATATATAAAATAATATTTCAATGTTTTATATTTGTAGAAAAATAAGTATTTAACATTTTACGGATAAAAGTGTAAATTCTATTGGAAAACAAACTCAAAACTATTTTTAAAGGCAAACATTAATTTTTAAACATAAATGAAAAAAATTATTCTGAAAAAAAAAATACTCACATTTTAATATTTTATAACCAAAAAGATCCTTATAAATATTGGTAGATTGAATTTCATTGTTTTTTAATTGTAAATTTGAATAAACAAGATCTATTATTTATGTGTCAAATAACTGATGGAGGGTCACACAACTTTTGTTTGTTGTGACTCCTATTGTAAAAAATTTCTTATTTGATCTGCTACTTCTGGGAATGGGCTATACTAATTTCCGAATTAGTATTTTTCTTATATATAGACTTAAGACGAATTGTGGCTTGCTCACCATTGAGACTACTTGCTCCTCTTATTCTACTGCATGCAATCACTGCTTCTTCTTTCTCCAATTCTCCACTATCTTCTGAGATAATTTCAAGATACTAACTCAAACAATGTTGAGAACATTAGATACTTGCAAGGCCGTTAATAAAGAATGGTGCGATTTGATTTTTGAATCGAGTTTCATGCCACAATTTTGTGCGAGGAGCAAATATATCTCAGAATATTTCGTCCAGAGTCTAATAAGACACAAATTAGGCAGCATAAGCAAAGAATTTGCGGAATTTGTATCAATGGATGGTTGCTCAAGAATAATACAAGTAACTACAACTAACTTTAAGGGCATGTCTAGAAAGACACTCTCGTAATTAGATTTGGTGTAATTGGGTGTAATTGGTAGTGGTAATTACACTCTCCAATTTTCAGGAGAGCTGGAAATTGCTGGTAATTATATGGTATAATTACAAGCTGGTTACTTTTTAATTTTATTTTTATTTTCGTTTCAATTTATTTTTTATTTTTATTATTTAAATTCTTTTTTATTTTTATTATTCTAATATTTTTTAAAGAAATATATTTTTTATTTTACATTATTTATATTTCATTTCCTTACTTCTCATTTCCAGCTTTTATTTTCTTGTGATTCCATGCAATTATTCATATTATTTATTGTTTATTTTTCTTATTTAGTATAATTGTGTTAGTACTTTAATTTTATAGAACACATTGTTGAATAAGGTTATAAACTTATATTTTTTTCTTTGAATTATATTTATGTTCGTTATGTTGAAATTTGACATAAGAGTATTATATAAAAAAATTGTTGAATTTTGAACTTATGTATACTTTTGGTTTCAATTTATTTGTTTTAGTATTGACTTGATATTTCATATTATTTTAGTAGTTAGAATTGATAGATTATCTTTTTGTCAAACATGTATTCCATGATGGTCTTAATTAAAATATCTTAATTTGAAAAATATATATTAATTATTTTTTTATAATGTTAGTTAAGAACATATGTTTGTCAATTAATATATTTTTAAAAGACCATATGCATCTTAATACCTAATTTAATATCCTTTATAGAGCCCTTATTTATCAAATATTAGTAATTTTAATTTTTTGGTAATTAACTTCTGTTTTAAATTTTTAATATAACCATGATTACACTTGTACAACCAAACGATACATTGCGATAACGCAATGACAAATAAATAGGTCTTTATAAGTCTGATAATTATTACCCTAATAATTACACCAATTTCAATTACCAGTTGACTATCCAAATAGACCCTAAGATGAAGATTGTGGCCTCCTCAATGCAAGGATTGTGATGTTTGTTAATGGGTGGCTCAATGGTAAAGCCGGTAAAGAGTTTAGTTTAGGCCACCAAAATATTGAAGCCTCAAAAATTTTTAACCGTGAATTTAATGATTTTATTATCACTTAAGACAATAATAAAGATTGTAAAAAAAAATCAAATTGGTATAAAATAAAAAAAGAAAACTATCTTTTAACAAATACTTTATAATTTTCTATCAAATAACTTAAATCTTTGTATTGATAAATAAATTTTTTACAACAAAATCTTGTTACTATATTGTAAACACGTCACTAACATCTTATCAATTAGAATAAATCCTTAGCTTTATATTAATATGTTTACTAAAATTTTTATATCATTAAGAACATTGTATTAAAAACAACAACTGTGGAAAAATAAAGGGGATCTTTCAAAAATAGCAGCATTTTGCTATAAAATTCATCTTTCATAGCCACATTTTACATAATTACCATTTATAGCTGTTGTATTCGATTTATGCCCGTTGTATTCGATTTTACAGATAGTATGTATTCATATAAAATATGAATACAACCCATATTTAGTCTCGCCAAAAATGGAATTCAATATTTTTAAAAAGAAAAAAATCTCAATCACGCTTATCTCGTTGAACTGAATATTTTCTTGCCTAACACTACCATTTTTTTTTATTTATTTTTTTGTGTTTATCCCGTTTTTTCTTTTTCTTTTTTCTATTTTTTTCTACTTTTATTTTTTTCGTTTCTTTCTTTTTATTTTTTTCTCTCTTTAATATCTAACTTCTATTTCTCTTTCTTCTTTTCTTTTATTCTTTGATTTTTTTTATTTTCTTTTTGGTACTTATTTTCTTTATTATTTTTTTATTCTATTTTATATTTTTTGTATTTTTAAAAAATATGACTAGTCGAGCACAAGTCATGGATGATAACGTAAATACCACAATTATTTATCGTATTTGTAGTCACATCGCCATTTATATTTTTATATTTATTGATACAACTATATTTATATTTGTATTTTAAAGTTAACACTTGTATTTATATTTTATAGTTTGCATTTTTATTTGTATTTAATAGTTCGCACTTGTATTTGTATTTGTTAGTTTGCACCATCATTTATATTTTATATAATTCACACTTGTATTTTAAAGAACTATTTTGTATTTGTATTTTCTAACTGATTGCATATTATATTGGATTATATTTATATTATGATTTTATTGTGTTTGTATATTTAGATTATATTTGGATTATACTTGTATTTGTATTCTATTTTCTTAATTACCTTTTTAGTTTTAAGAAATTATTTTGTATTTGTATTTGTAAGTTGATTGCATATTGTATTTAGTCGTGACTATGTACAATTTATCATTTGTATACAAATAAGTAAGTGCATTAATCGTATTTTCTTGATTCTAAAATATATAAATATGTAATGTATCATTTGATACAAATGTACCATTTTGTATTTGTATATCAAAATTATTATTCATATTTGTAAATAAACAAATATCACTTGATACAAATACAATGACAAACAAATGAAACAAATGATTTTACAAATACAAATACAAATACAATATGTATTTGTATATATTGTATTTATATAAAAATTTGAGTTTTATTTATTTGTATTAATAAATACAACTTGTATCAATAAATACAAACAAATATTTGTGAAAAGAAAATCAATCGTTCTTTTTCAATAATTAAAAAATACAAATGATAGTTCACACTTGTATATATATATTATAGATCGCATTTGTATTTTATAGTTCACACTCGTATTTATATGTTATAGTTCGTATTTGTATTTGTATTTTATAGTTTGCACTTGTATTTGTCTGTTATAGTTCGCATTTGTAGTTGTATTTTATAGTTCGCACTTGTATTTGTGTTTGCTAGTTCGCACAAATAAAAAGGAGAAAAATTGAAAAGAAAAAAAAGGAGAAAAAATGAAAGAAAAAGGAGAAGGAAAAATGAAAGAAAAAGGAGGAAAAAATACAAAAAAGAAAAAAAAAAAAAAAAAAGAGGAGAGTAATAGAAAATAAGAAAAAAAAATAAAAAAGAAGAAAAATAAAAAGAAAAAAAACGAAGGAGAAAAATACAAAAAAAGAAGAAGAAAAATGAAAAAATGAATAATAAAAAAAAGTGAAAAAATAAAAAATAAAGAGAAAGCAACAAAAAAAAGAAAAAAAAAGAATAATAGAAAATAGAAAAAGAGAGAAAATACATGAGAGAAGCTATGAATTATAATTAGAAATAATTAATAGCCTAGAGGGGGCTATGAATTGTAATTAATTAAAAATTAGGCTTTAAGTGGTAATAAAAGCCCAATAGTAACTAATTCGGGTAATTTTCCCAAATAAAATAGACAACTGTAGATTAATATTTTTTATGTATATTTTTATACACTTAAAATTTTTCGTTAAAATTTTGGTTGGAACCATTAATTTTATTAAGATGTTATAATAATAATGCATCACAACATCAGATATTACATTTGCAAGCCAAGCACAGAGCTTCCTAATCTTAAAAGTTGTTATTCTAATAAAAAATCGGTGTCCTTCCTAAACTACAAAACATGAGCAATATATGGATACTACTAAATACTTACTGAACATAGATAATTTACTTACTCCAGAATGATAAGAATAAAAAGAGAAAAAATAGAAACATAGAAGAATTTTAAAGCAAGAGGAGAGATTGATCATAGTGGTGTTGTCTTAGTTATAGTTATTATAGTTATAGAGGGATTCAATTTCAAAGTTAGCTACAACTTTCAAATCTATATCACGGAGCTCGAAAGTAGAAGTAGATGTATTGCTTTTCTAAGATCCGTTATTCTACTAAAAAAAATTATCTTATTGAGCTGAGATTAAATTCTTTAAATTTCAAGATTACAAGGTTATCGTTTATCAAAACTTTGATCACTAGTCAATCTACACGTGTCTCACAGTGAGTTAATAAATAATTTTGAACAGCGACATTAAATATTGTAACGTATTCTAAAGAATAAAAATAAATTAAAAATATATAAAACTTCACATAAGATAGTTGAAACATACATATTTTACTACCTTTTGTATTATGCTTCGAAGGAACCATCATATTTTATATAGAATTTAAGTTTGGTGCACCGTTTATGTATTTTTTTTACATCATCAAATGATTTTTATCTATTATAGTGGGTCATTCATTTCTCAAGTAAAAATGTAAAAATGGATAACCTGCTACAACAGGTAAAAATCGATCCATTCCGAATGGACCGAATTGGTACGGAAATTGTAACATGGGAAAACCCCGAAAAACACGACTTATTTGAATAATCCGGTGATCTACGAATTGTAGAAGTAGGATTTTTGACAAGCAATAAGCGGATCCAACCTTTCTTCTTCCTTCTCAAGCAGATGCCGAACCTCATTATTTAGCGGCTCTCCGAAGTCCAAGAGGTGGAAGCGGTTCTGATAGGCGGGACAAAGCGCTTTCAATGGTGATGATGGTGTAAAAAAAAGATACACCGACGGTGCATCAAACTTAAACTTTTTTATATGTGTATGTTTTTAATTAAAACTACATAATGAAGCGCCATTTATGTGCCAAATAATATTGCAATTTTAAATTTATTTATAGCTCTTTAATTAATTTGTCAAAAAAGTAAGTATCATATTTTTGAATAAACACAATAGAAAATATAAGTAGAAATCACACTATATAATAAAATATAACTTCTTATTTTTATAAAATCAAATAATAACTTACAACTTATTTAAGTTTTCATAATTAACATTAAAATATCATATACTCTAATGCTTATTTTAACATCAGGCCAAACACATTTTCATAAATCAAACAACTAATTTTAATGTTTTTCTTTTTTCTACTACATTTAACAATTATACAACAACAATATACCCAGTGTATTCCCACATAGTGGAGTCTGAGGAAGGTAGAGTGTACGCAGATCATACCACTACCTCAGGTGAAGTAGAGAGGCTGTTTGCGATAGACCTCCGGCTTAGGACCGACAACAGTATAACAAACACTAAAGATAAGTGCATATAAACTAGTACAGTACGCAAAATAAACTAATAGTATAACAAATACAAAAGATAAGTGTATAAAAACTAGTACGGTATGCAAAATAGTTACACGATAATACACAACCACGGCACCACGAACAAGAAACTCCAGACACAAAAGAACGCTCCTCTACTATTACCAACGTACTCCCATCCCCTAACCCTCTACCCTAATCCACGTCCTCCACACCTTCCCATCAAGGTTCATGTTCTCCGTAAGTTATAACTGCTCCATATCATGCCTAATCACCTCCCTCCAATATTTCTTCGTTCTACCTCTACCCCACCTAAAATCATTCATAGCCAGTGTCTCACACCTACGCACTGGAGCATCAGAGCCCCTCCTCATCACGTGCTTGAACCAACGTAACCTCACTTCTCGCGTTTTATCCTCCACCGAGGCAATTCCCACCTTCTTCCGAATAATCTCATTCCTCACCCTATTTTTCCTGGTATGTCCACACATCCATCGCAACATTCTCACCTCCGCCACTTTCAACTTTTGGATGTGGGAGTTCTTAACTGTCCAACACTCCGTTTTATATAACATAGTCGGCCGGACTACCACTCTGTAGAACTTACTTTTAAGCTTCGGGAGCACTTTCTTATCACATAGAACTCCCGAAGTGAGCCTCCATTTCAACCACCCTTCCCCAATACGATGCGTGACATCCTCGTCAATCTCACCATTGCCCTAAATCATAGACCCCAGATACTTGAAACTCTACCTCTTCTGAATGGCCTGAGAGTCCAACTTCACAACCACTCCAGCCTCCTACGACATATTACTGAACTTACACTCCAAGTACTTCATCTTGGTTCTACTTAACCGAAATCCTTTAGACTCAAGCGTCTGTATCCAAATATCCAACTTATCATTAACTTAGCTTCACTCCGAGTCTCGTCAATCAGTACTACATCATTTGCAAATAACATACATCAAGGCACCTCCCCTTAATATGACGCGTCAAAACATCCATCACCAAGGCAAATAAAATGGGCTAAGAGTCGATCCCTGGTGCAACCCTATCAAAGCTGGAAAGTGCTCTGAATCTCAATTTACCTTCCTCACCCGAGTCTTTGCACCATCATACATATCCTGAATCGATCGAGTGTATGCCACAGGCACCCCTCTAGCCTCCAAGCACCTCCATAGAATCTCCCTGGGAACTTTATCATATGTTTTCTCAAGATCAATAAATTCCATGTGCAATTCTTTCTCCCTCTCCCGAAACTGCTCTACTAATCTCCTTACAAGGTGAATGGCCTTAGTGGTCGAGCGATCTGGCATGAAACCGAACTGATTCTTAGAGATCGACACTATCCTTCTCATCCTCAACTCTACCACCCTTTCTCAAACCTTCATAGTATGACTCAACAACTTAATACCTCTATAGTTATTGTAACTCTGGATGTCTCTCTTGTTCTTATACACTAGAATCATCGTACTCCACTTCCACGCTTCAGGCATTTTCACCGCCCTAAATATAATGTTAAATAACCTTGTCATCCACTCCAAACCTTCCCCGCTAATACTCTTCGAAAATTCCACTGGAATCTCATCTGGCCCCATCGCCCTAACCCGCTACATTCTGCGAATAGCTCTCTTGACCTCCTCGACCTTGATACGCCTACAATAACCATAATCGCGACACTTTTCAGATTTCTCCAAGTATCCCAACACAAAACCTTTACCCTCCTTGTCGTTCAAAAGTTTATAAAAATAGGACCGACACTTCTCCCTAATGAGGGCATCCTCAACCAACACTATACCATCATCTCCTTTGATGCACTTCACTTGGTCAAAGTCACGAGCCCTCTGCTCTCGGGCCTTGGAAAGTCTATACAATTTCTTATTTCCATCTTTCTCCTCTAAAACCGCATATAAGCTCTCAAAAGTTGTTTTCTGAGCCGCCGTGACCGTTAACTTAGCCTCTCTTCTAGCTACCTTATACTCTTCCTTATTCGTCTGTCTTTCCTCATCATCCTTGCTCTCAACCAATTTAGCATAAGCCATCTTCTTAGACTCCATCTTTCTCTTAACCTCTTCGTTCCACCACAAGTCTTTTCTATGCTTACCAGATTGACCTTTCGAGACGCCCAACCTCTCGAGACCTCTTTAGCGGTCTCCCTAATGCAACTGACAGTCGTTTTCCACATACTATCCACACCCCCTCTACTCTCCCAAGCCCCCCTACTCTTCAACTTCTCTTCTATTTTCAAAGCACCAGCCAAAGTCAAGATACCCCACTTAATTCTAGGCCTAGCCTCCACACTTTTCTTCTTTTTGTCCTTATTGATAGCCAAGTCCATCACCAACAACCTATGTTGAATCGAAAGATTCTCGCTAGGTATGACTTTACAGTCTTTACATAGCGCTCTATCTCCTTTTCTAAGAAGCAAAAGGTTTATCTGAGTCTTGGCTACTGAACTATGAAATGTAATAAGGTGTTCCTCCTTCTTCGAAAAGCTCGAATTCGCTATCCACAACCCAAAAGTCCTAGAAAATCCAAAAGAGAAGCTCCTCCTTCATTCCGCTCCCCAAAACCGAAACCGCCATGCACATCATCATAACCTCTCGACAAAGACCCAATTATACAAGAGAATAAATTAAATTAAATTATAAATATCTATTTATTAAATTTTCTTATAGAATCAAATGAATCAATAAAGGATACTAATTCATACATAAAATGATTTTTAAACACATTTAAATTCGCTTTGTGGGTGTTTAACAAATGAAAATAAGAACCTATTGGATGAACGTTTTAATGAATCATAATGTTAAAGGATTGCTTTTATGTCTCTTCTTATATACGCCCAAATAGAAGACCAACTTAATATAGTAAGTAAGAAAATTCTTTTTACGTCATTTGTCTACCTGGTGAGGAAATTTACTGCCTTAAATAAAGATAATTAAAAGAATTTACAAAAGTTAATATGATATATATTGTAGTAATTTAACATGAGGTAGTTAATATTATATTTTAAATAAGTTGTTTAAAATAATTTTAACATATGATTAGTAAATAATTATATTTTCATAAATTATATGTAATGCAGATCTTTGTAATGATATGTATCATGTGAATTTTGAAATTAAGGAGGAATCATTTATTATTTTTTATAAATAAACACCCATTCAATATTTATGAGTATTTTCTTATTATCTCGCTATAATATTATAATAGTCACTTTATGCAACGAAATACATTATTGAATATATAACTTAATTTATTTTAATATATTAAATATAATCAAAGGACCTTAAATTGTGAAATATTTTAGTTGTATACAATGATATCAAACACATGTTGTATCATAATATACAAAAAAATTATTTTTTTCATCGCTAGTGTAGAATGTCAACCTTTTCAATGTTCAAATGTTGTAAATTTGTGGCTAATTAAACCAACTTTGTTATTATCGTGTCCTAATGTATATTCGATCTAATTAAAATATGTTTATCTCATAAAATCTAAAATAATTAAAAGAAAAGCATCAATGATTTGCGCATAACTATTCAAATTTATTAATTATCACATTATATATTACATAAAAAGAATGAATCAAAGTGAGATTATGCATCACCTTATTTTAAACATTCCAAAGTCTTTAATGTATCTAATTAACTTTTCCTCTTCCACATTAATAATAATTATTTATTTCCATAGGAATTATTTATCGTTAATAATTATAAATATCATTTACTATGAGAAATTGATATTTTTACTCCCTCCATCTTATTTTAGTTGGGCATATTTTATTTTACAATGTATTTAAAAAATCATAAATTGAATGACGAATTTTACTATTTTACCTTTTACCCATATTAATGTATTCATACGTCATAGGAATGAACATCGAAATTATAATTATTCTCATTTAATGTATACTATTAATTGTAGGGGTAAAATAAAAAAATTTAATTAATTAATTTTATCCTAATTTAGTAAGTGATCAACTAATATGAGACATCTGTTTTTAGTAAGATGACCAACTAAAATATAACAGAGGAAATATTAGTTATGAACATTACTTTTTGTATGTACCACGTTCTAAAGAACCCAAACGTCTTCAAATATATCTATTTAGTTTTTTTCTTCCACTACAATATTATTTTATTTTAAAAATAATTTCAATCTATTATGAGACCAAACTTATTCATATCCTATAATTACTTATTTCTTATGCATTTTATATTTTTCTAATCATAATAAGTAATAAAAATATTTTCTTACTTCTTTTCTGCAAAGGAGAAAGACAATTTCATTTCACAATTATCTTTTCCTATAAATGCAATATGCAGAGAAGCAAATTTAAGGTTTAATATTAACTGAAAAGTGATTTTTAAGCCTTACCCAATATGTAGTTTAGCTAATCTAAGACATATTCACATCTCTAAATGGTAAATTGATGTCTATCTAATTTATTATATTATAAAATTTTCATAGTCTATAATATTTCAAAAAAAAAAAAATAGGTGAATGAACATATAGTTTTAAATCGAACCATCTTGATTAGTGAAAGGTTGACAATTATAGAGAGAGGTATCACAAATTTGTACATCAATTTTTGGAGATCATAACTATGAAAGGTTGCATTGACAATTATGATTATCATTAAGAATAAAAAATAATAAAGATAATCAAAGGTGAAAGTTAAGAGGTTTAGTGAAAGGTTGTCAATTATTTATAGAAAGAAATATCATAAACTTATACATCAATTTTGGAGGTTATAAACGTAAAAGATTACATTGACAAGTCTGAATATCATTAAGAACAAAATTAATGGAGATAATTAAAGGTGAAAGTTAAGAGTATTAGTGAAAGGTTGTCAATTTATAGAGAGAAGCATTATAAACTTATACATCAATTTTGGAGGTTATAATAAACATAAAAGGTTACGTTGGCAATCGTGAGTATCATTAATAACAAAACTACCGGTGAAGAAATTAAAAAGGATACAGTAATCGCTACAGTAAAATGGAAAAGTCATGACGTATAAGAAATAATAATGACGTATTAGATTCCTTTTTAAAAAAAAAATTATGACAGAAAAATATAAGCAAATCAGTAAAATATCCAAAAAAATCAAACTAGAGAGTATTAATTCAAAATATAAATTTTTAAATTATGAATTTAAGTGATACCTTCAAAATAATAATTTCGTTGTGGAATAGTACTAAAATATAGTACTCTTTGGAGAATCAATTTACTTAATACTAAAATATAATACTCCTTGGAGAGTGAATTTAATCTATTTTTAAAATATATTAAATTAGATCAACTTAATATTTTAAAATTGAATGTAGAAGTTTCAAAACTATGAAAAATATTATAATTCCAATTTTTTCTCATAACAATTTAACAGAAATACAGGTTTTAAATTGTTGATAAAAATTGTTAACAGAAATACATGTTTTAAATTGTTGATAAAAATTTATTGTTAGACTCCTGAGAAACGAACATGAAAATAAAAAAATTTGAGATAGAGGAAATATTTTTTTACCTAACACATATTATCACATCTCTGTTATTGAATACCTTTTTTTTAATCTAGTACACATTACCACAATTCCGTTCAGTTTTTTACATCACAAAATAACAAAATTTTCGGTACAAAATACATTTACTTTGTTTAATTACTAAAAGATGAAATTGACTCTTTATAGTTAAACAAATTGTAAATCTCAAGAGTTTTATTTTTGAAAGGGAAAAAAGTCAAATATGCCTCTAAATTTTGTGAAAATTTTCAGATATACCCTTTGTTTCAAGTTTAGGTCATCAATATCCTCGCCATCTAAATTTTGCCCATATATACCCATGTTGGCATTAGTTGTTTTGGAATTTACCCACCCTCCTTTTCTTTTTCTTTTTTTAAGAAATTGTATTTGCCCCGTGAACTTTTAGTTTTCACATCAAATATAATTAAACTCACTCCCTTTTCTACACATTAAGCATTCGTCAAATGCGTCAAATGCTTTCATTTACCTCACAATTTTTTTGGATTTTTTCTCTAATTTGTTGAAATTTCTTTGTTGTATTTTCAAATTCTTGCGTAACTCCAAGTATCATCAAATAAAAAATGAAAAAAAATTCATGAACGCCCCATAAAAACTCAATGCACAATCACGACAAAAATCAAGAATTGAAGTACTCATCAACTGCAAATTATTCTGAGTATCATCAATCGACTTCATCTTTCGCACCACCGTCAATTTCAACAATAAGAATAAGGAAAATTCAAGTGAAAAATTGTGATATAGAAGTGTAAAAGATATCATCCATATAGAGACAACAAAAGCAAGTTGACAGTTTTGAGAGAAAAGTGGTTACGCAAGAATCTAAAAATACAACAAAGAAATTTTGATAAATTAGAAAAAAATAAAAAAGATTGTGAGGTAGATGAGAGAATTTGACGGATATTTAATGCATAGAAAAAGGGGTGAATTTAATCATATATGATGTGACAATTAAAAAGTAATGTGATAAATATAATTTCTTTAAAGAAATGAGGTTGAAAAATTTCAGCAAAACAATTAACAGCAACAGGAGTATATATAGGCAAAAACTTGGCAACAAGGGTATATATGGGACAAAACTAGGACAACAAGGGCATTGATAAGCTAAACTTGAAACGAAAGATATATCTCAACATTTTGTTAAGTTTAGGGGGATATTTTACCTTTTCCCATTATTTATTTACATTCTTATATATTTGCAATTATATTGGTACTTGGTGCATACAGTTCCTTTCTCATTTTCCGATTATCTAGTCAGACCAGCAGGATTTTGCATTTTTTCTTTTTACTTCTTTTGTCTGGTTGAATCAAGGCAATACAGCCCTTTATATTTCCGTTATCCATTTACCAGCCAAATTAAAGGACCTTTTCGCTGCAATACGAGTACGACCCTCTTACATGGACAAAAATAGCTGTACTTTTTCTCAAACTCGATAGATCCTGAGCTATTTTTGAAATATTTTTCACGTGAAATAATCATGTGTTATCTTGTATATACACCTCATCAAAGGTAATGTTTCATCTTATATATGGATATATTGAGAACTTGGATACAAAGCTCTACAATCTAATTTAATTTGAACAAAGAATAAGTGGGATTTTGGCATTAAGATTATCAGATCAATGGCTGTTGAAACACTTTCTTTCAGCTCATCCTATACTTATTCTGAATCCATCTAAGTCAAAAGGGAAACACTTTCGCACAGAGTACTACTTTGGTGTGTACACGCAGTAACAATATCAATCTCAATCAACAATTATACTAGCTACTAGCAGATCAGCTTCCAACATAAAGCTTAATTAACGTTCTAATCCAAGTTATTTTTTATATGTACCTCTCTATACTACAGAAAAGTTTTTCTTTTTCATATATATATTTTTCTTAGTATGGTTTGATATATCCAAAGTCCAAAGATAGTTGAAGATCGATCAACAAGGATAGTTTGTTATAGAGATAAGAAGTGAGATCACATGTGAAGGATATGATGAAGGTCATAGTTTAATTTCTGTCAGGAATTGCCTAGTTTTTATTGTAGTTCGAGGTATGTAACAATAATGTATTGAGTGCGATAAATGCCGAATATTTCATATTTTTGGAATGGATATGTGACTTTTTGAGTGAGGTGTGATGTCCAGAGCCCCAAGATGTTGGGGTTCAGAGCTGATGCTGCTGAATTCAGCCATACAAAGTAATAGTGAGTTCCTGGGCAGATTTTTTTTTTTTTTTTTTTTTGTGCATTTCAATATACTAATTTAGTATACATGCTTTGCACGTGTATGAATACTCCAAAATTTAATTAAAATTATTTAACAGACACTTAGATTTATATTATAACCAAATTTACATAAAAACATTAGTCGTCTTCAAAGTAGAGCTTGATACTATATACGACTCAACTTATATTAAAATAAATAATTAATAAAAATATTTAAAACCTCTCACTTTTAATGATAGTAAAAATATATAGCACTCACTTTTTTAGATTTTTGTGATTTTCTTTCCTTTTAAAGATTTAAATTTTGTTAACTCGAAAAAATATTTAAAAATATACCTTTTTATCATATTAACATGAGAAAAAGTGTGACTAATAAGACTTGTCATATAGTTTTTAAATATTATAATTATAATTTTAAAACATTAAGTTAATCTAATTCAATTTATCTTCAAAAATTATTTAAAATTATTGCCTAGAAACAATTAAGTTTCTAGTAAAAATGGGATTAAGTAATTATAATATATTTATATTGAAGATATAGATATGTACACACAATAATTTTTAATTTTGTACACATTTACTACTCATTGAAGTCCTCTTACAAATTATATATGTTATTACTTAAATCAATAAGGATTAAGAGTTAATTCCTCAAAATGTCATTAAACTTGTGTAAACATCCCACTAAAGTAACTTTTATTTCTTTTAAGACAATATTGTCACTGAACTATGCACTTCTTTCCATTATAAGGTAAAACTAAGAAATTGTTAAGGATATGTTTGGAGAACCACAAGGAAAGTGAAATTAGATGTAATTACATAGTCCAATTCTCAATTAGGAATAGAGAATTAGGTGCAATTACGTAATGGAATTACAAAGTTACATTTTATTTTTTTATTTTTAAATAAAATTTAATATCTTTTTATTTTAAATTTCTTTTTTATTTCTATTATTTTAATTTCTTTTTTATTTTTACCTTTTTTTTCATTTTACATTATTTATCTTTTATCTCTTTTCTTCTCATTTTCCAACTTTACTTCTTATGATTCAATATAATTACTCATATTTTTTTTCTTTATTTAGCGCATTATTAAAATTTTATAATTTTTATTCTAGTGTTTGAATTAAAGTAGTATTTTATTATTGAATGAGATTATAGACTTATGTGTTTTTCATTCTTCTGCATTATATTTACTCGTCGAAATTTTATACAAGAGTATTATGTTTTTCTCTTGGATTTTGAATTTATGTTTCGGTATATTTGTTTTAGTATTATAGACATGCTATTTCATATTGCATGTCACTGCAAATTGTCTACTAACATATAATTTCAATTTTTCTATGGCTTTCCAAATATGTCCTTAACTATTTTTTAGTTTCACCTTATTTTGGAAAGATGTACATAGTTTAATGACAATATTTTCTTAAAAGAAATTAACAAAAGTTATTTTATTAGGATGTTTGCACAAGTTCAATGGCAATTTGAAAAATTAACTCGAAATTTTGAAGTGACATGCAATATAAAATAACAAGTCTATAGTACTAAAACAAATAAATTGAAACATGAAACAAAACACAAATTGAAAATTCAAGAAAAAAACATAATAATCTTATATAAAATTCCAACGAGTAAATAATTCAAAAGAAAGGAAAAACTCACAAGTCATCTCATTCAATAATGAAATACTACTTTAATTCAAACACTAGAATAAAAATGCAATAATGCGCTAAATGAAGAAAAAAATACGAGTAATTATATTGAATCATAAGAAGTAAAGGTTGGAAAATAAGAAGAAAAGAGATGAAAGATAAATAATGAAAAATGAAAAATAAAAATAAAAAAAAATAATAGAAATAAAAAATAAAATTAAAAGAAAAGGAAATTAAAATTTAAAAAAGAAATAAAATGTAACTTTGTAATTACATCACGTAATTGCACCTAATTCTCTATTCCTAATTGAGAATTGGACTATGTAATTACATCTGATTTCACTTTCCTTATGGTTCTCCAAACATATCCTTAACAATTTCTTAGTTTTACCTTATAATGGAAAGAAGTGCATAGTTCAGTGACAATATTGTCCTAGAAGAAACAAAAGTTACTTTAGTAGAATGTTTACACAAGTTCAATGACATTTTGAGGAATTAACTCTAAGGATTAACTTGAATAATTTATTAAATAATTCTAAAAATTAAAATTAATATAATTTTAGCTAAGTTTCACAAATAATTTAAATGTCAATCATAAAGCATGTTATCATATTGAACATAAACCAAAAGTAGACCCCACAACTACTTTCAATATATAGATGACAATGGTTATTATAGAAACAAAGTTAAGAAATTTGTAGAAACAAAAATTATCAATTTGTAAGTGATTCTTTGGACATGACAATGATAGTCTTTTCTTCGCCTTTCTTTTTCAAAAATTAATTTTTCTTCTTTTGCTCGTAATTCATGGAGAAGGAAGATGAACTTTAGGTTCAAAACAAATAAAAACATACATATCATCAATTGAGTATCGTATACAATTCTTATGAATTATAATTAGAAGCATAACCTTTGATTTTTAGCCAACATAGCGATTGATTATCACTATCTGATCCACTTCATTTCTTGATAATGTCGCATGGTTCTTATCTTTTTTTCGATCAAAACTTTCAGCTGAAAAAACATAAAAAATATTAGAACTAATTGTACGCAAAAGGAAGAAAAAAAGTTGAATCAAAACCAAATAAAAAAGCAAACGAACAAGAAAAAAAAAACACGTATTGAGAGCTAAATCTTTATTCACAAAAAGTTACTTAAATAGAATTATATAAGGTAGTATTTTAGTATTTTGACTGATTTAGAAGTGTACTAAATATTAAGAGTTTTACTTCTTTTAAATAAGTAAATAATTATATAAGGTAGTGTAAAAAAGGAAATAATTATAAAAATTATTGACATGGCATGGAAAAATATATGCCAACGTAGTTTTTAAATTCCTTTCATATATCACAACGTATACATTTGCCATATAAAAATATAACACTTTTACATATTTTAAAAAAGGGAAGGTTACATATAGTTTAAAAAAAAAAAAAAAAAAGGGAAACAGGTTTAGTTTATAAAATAATATTTTTTCTTCTTTTTTCACTATTTTCATACGTATAAATTTTGGTAAAATTCCTTGAAAAACTAGACAAAGTTACTTAAATAGAATTATATAAGGTAGTATTTTAGTATTTTGACTGATTTAGAAGTGTACTAAATATTAAGAGTTTTACTTTTTTTAAATAAGTAAATAATTATATAAGGTAGTGTAAAAAGGGAATAATTATAAAAATTATTGACGTGGCATGTAAAAATATATGCCAACGTAGTTTTTAAATTCCTTTCATATATCACAACATATACATTTGCCATATAAAAATATAACACTTTTACATATTTTAAAAAAGGGAAGATTACATCTAGTTAAAAAATTAAAAAAAAAAAAGAAAAGGAAACGGGTTTAGTTTATAAAATAATATTTTTTCTTCTTTTTTCACTATTTTCATACGTATGAATTTTGGTAAAATTCCTTGAAAAATTAGACCGAATCCTAAATTTTAGGTACATAACTCAAATAAGGAAATGCTTAATAACTAAATTTTAATGAATTTTTGAATTTTAAAAATTATTAGAAAATAGCAAAAAGGCGATTTTATTTATTGAAAATTGTTTTAATGAAGGGTAAAAAGTTCAAACAACTTTTGTAAGGGTCTTTGGACTTTTAATATATTATAGATATAGATTATAGGTAGATATAGATTGTTGTGCTGATCGACAAATAGAACAAGGATAACTTGTTTCAATTTCTAACTCTACTTGTTCAGTTGTTCTAGTAACATATATGAGCTAAAGAAAAAGGACGACCGAGGACCTTCCTTTTCATGTCCCTATTGTTAAATAAGTACCATTTCAATCCAACTGTTTTGCGTTGTATTGTCTCTCATGATTCTATTTCTTATCTCACAGGACGATATAATGGGGCGCAATTAAGTGAATTTAGGCATCCAACACCTGAGAAACACGCGAAAAAAAGTGTAAAATAAAATCAGTAGTCGCTGATCACTACTCATTCAGTTCATTACGAGCATATTGAACACAAGATCCATAGAAAACTTATCCTTAAACTGTGTAACTGTCCTTCGAAGTACGTTTTAGATGCACAAATATGTGTGGCAGAATTGGCACAAGGTGAAGAAGAGAACTCAATATATGGTTAAGAAAGACTCCCTTTCAAGTCAGCATCTGGCATCTAGCTTAGGTGCTTTAATTTAGCATTGCTAGTGAATTGAATTCAGAATTAGAATCTTAGTTATTACTAATCTGCCTCATCACATTAAGAAGCAGAGGCAAATGACTAAGTAAACAATGTATAGTTTATTTATCCCACATCGGAACGAGCTCATGCGTAGGCAGCCGAAGGATCCTCTAGAATCAAAGGCCCATCTTCAAGAAAAAGCATACCTTTCTCGGCCTTTTGGCTAAGATCTGTTCTTATCAGTTTAATATCTGATATGTGGGCCATCGGCTCACACCATATTAACTCATTTTTTCAAGAGGAACGTTTGTCGAGGTAGGTTGCTATCTGGGCCTTTGTGCGAGTTGCCTAGGCCTTACATTACAGTCCAGGCCTGGCGCACTCCACCAATACCAGTCCAATAGTTTATCAACTTGGCTATTAGGCTTGTGTTCTATTACATTGTTTGCCAATGATCAATCCATATCCCTTTCTAGATTAGCATAATTGATCCGTTATCACTTCTGTACAATCTTTTGTACAAGCTGAGTTGTTGCAAATCTACTCCAGAAGTTCTGAGAGATTGGCTTATGTAAGCCAGTGCCACAAGCATGAACTTATACTACAAATGTTTTTGTTGAAATCACGTAAGGCCAACAATGGGGCACTATGCGTGGCTGCCTTAAGTTCCTGAAAGGCATGAGCAGCTGCCTCATTCCATCAAATGCCTCCTTTAAAAATGAAGTTAAAAGTTTACTTATCAAGCTGTAATCCTTGACAAACTTCATGTACTACAGTGAGACCTAAGAATCCTCTTAATTTCTTGAGATTCTTAGGTTCAGGCCAATGTACAATTGCTGAGACCTTACTAGGATCAATGCTTAAACATAGCCCCGAGATCACATGCCCTAATCCACTTGAGGCTGAGCAAAGTCACAGTTAGATCTTTTAGCAAAAAGTTGATTCTGTCTAAGCAATTGAAAAGCAGTTTTCAACTGCACTAGATGCTCTTCAAGAGTTCCACTGTAAATGAGAATGTTGTCAAAGAATACCAGAATGAGAGCCGCCATAGCTTGGAGCTGTGTTCGAGCTTCTTAATTCCGTCCTCCAAATCTTTGAATTTTTTATTACCAGACATTGTTGGCCCAAGAGACGAGTGAGCCTGATACCAATGTCACGATTTGAGCTGATGAAGAGCTGAATTTGTGAAGAACATGAGATAAAACAAAATAGAAAGAAGAGTTGAGGGAGAAAATTGATATTCATATATTGGATAAACTGCCAAACTGCAGTACACACTAATAAAAGGTACAAGCCAGCTACGTGTATATGCCACACATCGATCGTTCTAGTTACTAAAATGAAAATATTGGAAAATTGCAACAGAATTAATTAAAGACAAATGCTTAGTGAACTTAGGCTTGATATCGTCTTGGTTCAATTGACTTGTCATTGGATAGCTCATATCATTGCATATAGAGATTATTTTGTAACATTGAGAATTCTATCAACCGTGCAGTTAAGTCTACCAAACAAAGCCATCTATCCTCACAAATACTAACATTGTAGATGATTTGAAGGGGAATCTCACTCCAGGACAGTTGGTCATGTTTCAGAAAATTTGTTTTGCCATTTCCTTCAGAATCAACTTATACATTCTTTGCTCCGGAGGGAAGTGTATCAACCAGATATGGATGAGATGTGGTTTGTGGTGAATGGTGTCAAGTTGAACTCTACTTCATCTGAGGTAGTAGTACGAACTACGTACACTTTACCCTCCTCATACCCCAATTTGTGGGAATACACTAGGTATGTTGGTGGAGGTGCTGTCAAGTTGAGATTTGGCTTGAGAGAGTTTGGTTTGATATTAGGTTTGAAATGTACAGGCAACGAAGAGAGTAGGTTGAACCGGGATATTCAAACAATTTAATAGATAAATACTTTAATTGAAATTCATCGGTGAAGGAGTCTATAATTTTATGTAATAAAACAAGGAAAAGTGACTTTTGTTTAATGAATATAAACCTGAATGACCACTTCTAAAAATATATAGTATATATATATATACACACACATATATATAGATATGTATAAATATGTATATATGCATGTATTTATTGGTTTGCTTTCGGTTTTTTAACGATTAACACCAAATCAAACATTATTGGTTTGCAAAACTTTAAAACCAAACCAAATCAAATCAAATGGATTTTCGGTTTATTAAATTGGTTGAACTCATTTTCAGTTCGAATCGTTTTTTCGTTCTCATTTGAACACCCCTGCTTAAAAAGGATTAGCGAAAATTGAGTAATTTTCTCCTGTTGAGTGTTGGGTAGAAATTTGTCTCGTTACTCTGCGGCATCGATGATATTGAATTGAGTTTCTGAAATCCAATTTCCAGTTTTGGGATCTCTCATCCAATGCGTATCCTGGCCCATTCCTCGAAAGAAGTTTTTACGGGATCCCTATCTACCAAAATTTGAACTTCTGGTTCCGGCGAACCAATAATCATTGAGTCCTTCTCTTTCCGAACAACACATACAAAGAGACCCGCCAACAGTCAAATAATTAGTTCTCCACACTTTTCATTGAAAAAGAAGAAGAAGGAGAGACCCGCCAACAGTCAAATAATTAGTTCTCCACACTTTTTATCGAAGAAGGAGAAGAAGGAGATGAAGACTCGACCACTTTCCTGATATTGGAAGCAACAATCCGCTATTTAATATTCTCCGCTGCTGCTGTGTATCCCCTCCTACATTCAGACAAAATTAAATTATTTCTAATTAAGAAAAGTTAATATTTTTAGGACATTAAAAAGTAAAGTATGACACCTAAATTGAACCTTAAACTATGATAATTTTTCACCTATTTTTCGTCTGAGTGTTACGATAGAGCATTTATTAGTTAGATTCTGTGATGGGGTGTGTGTCCATTGGCACTCATGTCCTTTTTTTGTGCTCAAATTATGCTCACTAGACATAATTGAAAGACAAACCAAAGAATTTTTAGGACATTTCACGCAATTTCAAAGAAAATGAAATTATAAAAATAGCCACAAGATTTTGAATTCGTGTGACAAATATTAGTAAATCTTTTGTTACACGTCTCCTAGCTATGATGCAAGGATAGCTGCAGATTTTGTTCGTCCTTCAAAAAAAAAGTTGTGGCGAAAAAGTTTAGAACTGCGAAAATTTTCATATTTGATTAAGATGTAGTATTAATTTTCATATAAATTGTATATGCATTATGTTGAAGTTTGATTTCTTACATGAGATTGAGAAGGAGAAAATTGTTGAAGGGAACCCTAGGGATATTTTTGATGAAGAGTTTTAAGAAGTTACAGGGGAATAATTGGCAAAGTAGAACTTTTGCAAAACTATTTTGCCAAATATTCACTTAATTTTTTTTTGATTTATTTTTTAGGTTTAAGGTGTAAAAAGTGAAAAAAGTGGGGGCCACACGTGAGCGGGACCAATTCATCATTTATACAACTTTATAAATTTAATATAATACACCTAACCCCCTCCATTTATTCCAATATCCAAAAAAAAAACCCTCTCTCTCTCCTCTTCAATTCCCAACTCCCGCTTTCAAACAACTTCTCCCAAAAACATCATTTTCGTACGTTCTTCGTCTGCATCTGCTAAGGGGGCGTTCTTGCTTCGCAAGGTTAGTTAAAATCGAGTTTCGATCATTTCTAGATCCATTTAAATGATTTTTCTTTTTGCTAATCGATTGGTAGTGATGTAGGATTTTTTTTTGCGAATTTGGTGTTTTGATTTAATCGTGTTTTTTTTAACAACGAAGTGTTGAATGGTGGTATAATTGTTCTTTGAAGAGTTATTTTGGCATTTTGATTTGAACAACGTCCTGATTTTGTCCGTAGACCCGCGGTCTATTTGTAGACCCGCGGTCTATTTGTAGACCCGTGGTCTATGAAATGAGAATGCCCTAGATATATTTCAATTTTCAGACGTATGAAATTCTTTTAAAACATGATTGTTGAAATAGTGAAAATTGAAATATTAATAGCTAATTAGTTTGATTAGGTGCACTAGTTTGATTTTTAGCAATTGTTGTGTTTTGATATTTTGCATGTTCGATTTTGGTTCAATTATTGTATGTTTGTGTAGTGAACTGTTTAATGGTGGGGTGTTTGTTAATTTTTTTTTTGGGGGGAGGGGGTTCATTTGATCATTGAGTTATTTCTGTTGATAGACTTGTGGTCTATGAACTGAAAATGGGAGATTTGTTCTTTAGGTGTAGACTGTGTTGAAAATGGGTAGAAAAAATATTATTCCTAAACTGAAAGACGATACCGCTGATAGTAGTAGAAAAAGAAGAGCTGCGGCAGTTGAAAAAGTGTCAAAAAGAAAGAAAATTGAAGAGTCGGTGTCCGAATCAGATTCGGAGTTAAAGGAGATAAGCGACTACGTCGATTCTAGTGAAGATGTTGCCAAGCGGAGTGTCAGTGATAACAGTGAAGAGTGCGAGGGAAGTGGGAGTAATAGTGATGATGGGGATAATGATTCATTGTCTGTGCCATATCTTTCAAGGTTCATTTCCGTGGGGCGGTATGACCTTCGAACGATAATTGACGAGGTCGGATCTTTCCCGGCAAAGATATCGGTCAGATCAAGAATGGCTGCTTATCGAGAATTTAAGCAAATTCTTGTCGACCAAGAATTGAAGAAAAAATTCAAGCAGTCCTGTTTTGGACACCTGAGAAACCTGTCGGAACATCCCAAGTTCAATGGGCAGTTGGTCCATTATTTGCTATTGCGATGCGTTAAGAACAATAAGATGCGTCATGAGATGTGGTTCTGCGTTAACAACAAGTCTGCCTATTTTGGCTTGAAAGAGTTTTGTTTGATCACGGGGCTGAACTGCTCATCATACCCCAGTGAATTAAAAATGAAGAAGGTGTTAGCAAAGGGGAACAATTTTTGTTTTAAGGTGACAAAAAACAAAAACATCACGGCGGCCAACTTGTTACACCTGATCAGAGGGAATAAGCTAAACGAGGACCAGAAGTTCAAGTGTTGTCTACTGTGGTTCTTGCACACCATGTTGCTTGCGAAAGATTCGACGAAGGTTGTCGACACAAAACTGATTCGAATAGTCGACTCTTTGAGTTTCTTCGAGAAGTATCCATGGGGGAAAGAGACATTTCAACTGACCATGGACTATCTGAAGAAGAAAAGTGATCCGAAGAAGCAGAAGACATCCTATGCTCTATTCGGATTTCCCTGGGCATTCATGGTATCTACCATAAACCCTTTAGTGAGTTTATCGTAGATTATCATTTTATTTATACTATGTCATAGACTTATAGTTATTTTTTTCACTGCTGTACTGCTTACAGATTTGGATCTATGAGGCCTTTCCTCATCTTGGAAAATTTGCTGGAAAATTAATGAATGAGCCTTTACCCATCCCCCGCATCCTCAGATGGCACACTTCAAAATGCGATAAGATAATCGAAGGCGACCCATTCAAGTATAAAGGAAAAGTTATCGAGGTATGAACTTATTTTCTATAATGCAATAATAGTACCGTTTTATCGAATGTTATGTAATTGTTAATTGATATTTGGTAGAACGTGCACCCGTACATCATCCCTACTGTTCGTGAGACGAAGATGGATTACATGATTACGTTTGAGCCATATACGGATGAGGTGAAGAATAACGTCCTCGATGGCTTGAAGAAAGAGTTAGAAGGGGTGACTGTCCTCACTTCAAATGAGGACAGTGATGATGACGGGGATTTGGGTGGTAACCCCGTTGGAGTACACGTTGGTGATGATGATTCTCCGAGCACCTCCAAAGATGCAGCGGGAACCTCATCCCCCGGGGATCTTCATAAGCGTGTGGCTGCGCTCAGGAAGCGGTGTTGGATATTGCTGCCTATATTAAAGAGAAAAGAATGAAGAAAAACAAAAATGATGAGCGACAACATGAGAGAGGTTACTTCATTCATTAATTGATGTTGTTAATGAATATTCAGCTTTAAATATCAGTAACACTTTATAATATTATGAAATAGTACATGTGCATGAATTAGAGAGGAATGAAGAAGGAGAAAAAAAGAGCAAAATGGATGAGTTGGCCGCTGTTGTGGCAGAAGAGGAAAAAGAAGAAGAAAAGAAGGATGGTGAAGAAGATAAGAGCCAAGAAGAAGGTGGAAAAGCAGCAGAAGAAGAAGCGGCAGCAGATGAACAAGGGACGCGGAAAAAGGAAAAACTATTGAAGAAGAAGCTGACAAAGAAGAAGCAGCAGGTGAACGAAAAGAAGAAGCTGAGGAAGAAACAACTGCTGAAGCTGAGGAAGAAACAGTTGTTGCAGGTGAAGTAAGAAAACAAGGTGTGGAAGAAAAGGAAACTGAAGAAGCAACAACTGATGCACATGCTGAAAAAAAAAAGTGAGAATGAAGAAGCAACTGCAATTGTTGAGAAAAAAGAAGTTGAAGTTGTCCAAACAGATGTGGTCATGGACATTGTTGATGAAATCAACAGTAACACTTGTGTTGATGAGGAACTTAGGGAAAGAGACATTTTAATGCTAAGATGTTTAATTTGTTGTTAAATAATGAGTTGTTAGGATATGACAATTTTTTTTTATTTCACAAATATGAAGTTTGAAGGATCTGGTGGTAGGATATGACAATTATTCTTTTATTTTATGAAACTTATTATGATTCTAAGTTGAATCTGTTTCTATCAAACTGATTTGTGGCATGGAATTTGAATATGCAGGGTGTGGTCATAGTTGGTACATTGTATGCTTGATATCATAGAATGCATACTTAATATTCCATATACCGTATGCATAGTCTATCATTACCCTGCTGGTCGAATTTAAGTTGACGTGTTGTTTAATCGACTATGGTTCTATCAAAAATAGTATTTAACATTATACAAAAGTAGAACTATTATTATTTATTCAATATCACTACATCCATGTTACACTTTTCCAAAGAACAAATACTAGCATTATAGCACATAACATCATTTTTAGGACATTCTCTCTTTCTTCGGCCAAAATCAATTTTATTTTTAGTTGATCCCTCTCTATTTGGGTGTCATGTAGCAATAGTTTAAAGTGATTCCTCTGTTCTTCGGCTTCTTTGAACAAAGTCATGAGAAAATTTTTATTTTCTTCGCATTGTTGGAGCCTTTGTAGTAGATTAAATTTTGCCAAGCCTTGAAAATTTGATGTCTCAAGTCCCGAAATAAACGTTGATGGACTGGATGGAGGTGATAGGTCATCAAGCCATTTGAAAAACGAGCATGCGCCATTATCCTAGGAAAAAATATAATTGCATAACCATTAACTTAACTTTTTAAAAAAAACACACACACCTCACCTTTGCAATTGCACAATTATAAAATTTGCGACCTGGATTTGAATCCATGCGTGACGTCCTCAAGACAGTCGCATTCCCACAATGACAAATTAGAGTATTTTTAGAATAGGATGATTGAGATGCTTGCGACATTGTAGAATTTTTAAAAACAAAATAAAGTTGATGAAATAAAATAAGGAGAGATGTACACCTTATATATGAAGTAAAAACAAAGTGTTCACACTGATGGCTTACAAAAGTAGCCATTTTTTTACCGTTGGAAAAGTAATTTTTCTCTTTTGAACTGGTGGTGACACTAAATAGACTGTCGTAGATCATGACCTATGTCAGCCATCGATTTGTATGGTATACCATAGACTTACACCTTTATTTGTGCATCGACTGATATCCTGATTATGCGTAGACTACCGTGATCTATGTACACATCTATAGACCATCACGTGGAGGTAGTTAAAAAATGAATAATTAAATTAAAAAAAAATTAAATAGATAATAGTAACATGTTTTGGGGCTGGTGGAAGAAAATAATTAAATATAATATGATTTAAATGGATAATCACATATTTTGGGGCCGGTGGAAGAAAACAATTACATTAAAAATGATTTAAATAGATGATCTTGGACTGGTGATGACAATAGACCGTCGTAGATCATGAACTATGTCATTCATCGATCAGTATAGTCTATCGTAGACTTACACGTTTATTATCGCATCGACTGATAGCATGATTAAGCGTAGACCACGACGATCTATGTACAAGGTTATAGACCATCACTTGGATGTAGTTAAAAAATGATTAAATAAATTATAAATAAATGTGGTGTGGATTTCTACACATGTGAAGGAGTGTAAACAAGTCACATAATCATATTAGAGCTTAGACAAATTAGGGAGGGTGAATTAAGAAGTGTGTGGATGGGTAGTGGTTGAATGCTCAATATCGTAAGAGTAATGTTTAAACAAAGCATAAGTATGTATATAGGATATGTAATGTATTTGATGCCTACACATTCCACATATTTCTTTCATCACCACCGCTAAATCAAAAGAGTGTGTGCAATTGATAGTGGTAAAACATTTATCATCCTCAATACATACTTGTGCTTTGAGAAACATTACTCTTACGATATTGAGCATTCAACCACTACTCATCCACACACTTCTTAATTCAACCTCCCTAATTTGTCTAAGCTCTAATATGATTATGTGACTTGTTTACACTCCTTAACATGTGTAGAAATCCACACCATATTTATTTATAATTTATTTTATCATTTTTTAACTACATCCAAGTGATGGTCTATAACTGTGTACATAGATCACCATGGTCTACGCATAATAATGATATCAGTCGATGCGATAATAAACGTGAAAGTCTATGATATACCAGACTGATCGATGGAGGACATAATGCATGATATACGGCGGTCTATTAAGTGTCACCACCAGTCCAACATGATCTATGTAAATCCTTTTTAATTAAATTATTTTCTTCCACCAGCCACAAAACATGTGATTATCTATTTAAATCATATTATATTTAATTATTTTCTTCCACCAACCCAAAATACATGTTACTATTATTTTTTTATTTTTTTTAATTTAATAATTGTCTTTCATAATTAACAAAATGTGTGATTATCTATTTCAATCATTTTTAATTTAATTATTTTCTTCCACCAACCACATAACATGTGATAAATCTGTTTAAATCTTTTAAAATTAAATTATTTTTTGAAAATCTGTTATTATTTGTTTTAATTTACCCGATGATCCATCGATTCATGCAGTCTATGATCGACTAATATGTACAGTCGACGAAATACTTTGTATAAAATCTAAACATTAGATTTTACTCTTCAGGAAATTAGTCAAGCCACAATACTGTAACTTGAAAAGGCAGACATATTTGATTCGAGTTTTCAAACAAGGGATCAGAACAAAGATGGCAAACACATAATGTTAAAAAAAACTGAAACATAGTTGTATTAAAATTGTTCATTGCATTACATAATAAAATTTACATCAAAAAGGGAAAAATGGAAGAAGCTTTCTTCTAACAAGATCCTACAAAGAAAGCTTCTTCAGTAATGAACAAATAAAAAAAAACTTAAAAACATATACTAAAATAAAACATTTAAACTAAATTATGGGGATGGTGGATGGGTGATGTAGTCAAAGCCTTCCATTCCGAGCCTTTCCAGAATTTCCCTTAAGAAACGAGTAATTCGACGGAGCTCCCGCTTCAGGTAGATGCGGTCTTGACCCAGCCTGTAGAAAAGCCGGTCCAAATCATTCCTTAGGAGGAGGAGGTCGTAGTGCCTTGGAGAAACACGTCTGATGGGGCGCAGGGGTATCCTTCTTGGAGACATTTTTTTGATTTGGGTGAAGAAGAAGAGGAAGAGACGATTTCTGATATTTTTGGTTTAGGAAAAACTAAAGAGTTACGTAGAAAGAGGGCCTGTACTTATAGACTTGTAGATTGCGTCCGTTCATATATCCACCCAATGGTAGGTCGACATGTCTGACAAGAGAAAACATTTCGTATGCAATAATATAATCAATACATAATATTTTATAGATCATATATTATATATACCGTAGACTATAGATAGTCTATCGTAGACAAAATTTTAGGTCGATAATAACTGAACGTTAAAATCTACAAAAATGCACATTTATCACCCAAAACAGTAGCTTTACAACTGAAACTAAAAAAAGTCTATTTATGATTTGATGCCCATTCTACACGTGGTTCTTTTGTGTACGGATTTCTTACATATTGAACACCTATTCCTCCTTTTGGACTTGAATGTCTCACCGACGCCCTTAGTGCGTTTGACTTTCTTCCTTCCGAGTTTGGGATCGTACGGGGGTAGAGAAATTTTGGTGTCTACCAATTCCTGTGGCACAATCCATTCAGCCTCCGGAGGGACCACGTTAATTGCTTCCGAATATACGAGGAGGTAACTTTCAGCTTTATAAATTGGCGAAGAGTAGTCGTAGATGGAGTTACCATAATCTTCGCTATCGCCATACTTTGCTTGCAAAGCTGCCATCGCGTGTTGGCACGGCATTTTCACCAAGTCAAATTTCCGACAAGAACAGCTCATCTCCAAGAGATTGACCTTGGCAATAACGCCGTTGCCGAACACCGTATACTCGTCGAGAACCCCGTTTGGATTACCCACATACAAGGAATCGCTCGCACTCTTATTATCCCTTAGGATCCTTTCTGCAGAAGGCACAAATATGTTCTCTTTACCACCGACAAATGCATGCCGCTCCCTAAACTTTTCACCAAATTTTTAGCAATTGAATTGAATATGTACGACACGGGGTACTCCCGTTCATCCATCAAAATCGAGTTGAGCGACTCGGCGATGTTTGTGGTCATCACGTCGTACCTATTACCCGGAAAGTGTGCTCTACTCCATTTTTCAAAAACCAAGCACATTTTCAAGGAGCACATTTTCAAGGACATGAGCTTCTTCGGGGCATTTACTCTTCAATTTCACAAAATTATTGCTAAACTCATCAAAGGAATAAGCCTGTGCCGCGGCGTAGAATAGATAAAGATGTTCTCCGCAGTGTTGATTTACGCAAAGATTTTCAGCGAGGTGCCTCATGCAAAGTCTGTGATGTGCACGACTGTATACACGGGAGAAGGCATTGGGGATGCTAATGTGCCTGTCGGAGATGATTCATAGATCTGGTTCATCTTCTATGATAGACTTCAGCTTCTGGAAGAAGAAGGTCCAAGAAGCATCGTTCTCTTTATCGACGACACAAAAGGCAATCGAAAATATATGATTTTCGGTGTCCTGTGCAACGGCGCTCAGTAGAACGCCCACGTACTTGCCATACAAATATGTGCCATCGACGGCAATTACCTTTCTCATGTGGTCATATCCTCGAATGCAAGCTCCGAATGCTAAGAAGTAGTAAACGAACGATCCACCCATCCGGTTTACCATGATAGAGTAAGAAAACCCGGGATTCAATAACTCCACCATGTGGGAAAAAGCCGGCAAGCAAGCATATCCGTGCTTCGGTGTCCCGCGAATGATGTTCTTCGCAATTACACTTCCTTTCCAACACATCCAATAGCTTGCGTTGCAACGCAACTCCTTAAATACAATTCTTTGAATTTCTCTTATGCTTGGACCCTTACCATCCCGAAAATGATTTACGCATACTGAAGCAATCAATTCGGATTAGACTTTTTTCTGCCTGCGGGTGGCGTTTTAACGCCGCATGTGTGCATCCCGACATACGTGTATATGCAAAATCTGTCCGAGGTGTCGTACTTTTTTACCCGTAATAGTCAGCCACAACCACGAGATAAGCATTGCGCCTTCATCAATTTCGTGCAGCTCTTCTCCATATAATAATCAAAAGACTGTCTCGCCGCTGCTGCGTCTAGTTGTATTTTCAGCTCTTTTTTATCGGCGAATGTTTGACTATAACAAAAATTGGTTCCGTCGGTGAAGGAGTGTCCTGCTTGTGATTCCGTTTCACAGCCTTCTTCATCATCTTGCTAGTCCGATGAAAAGTCTTTCATATGCATAGAATAATCTTCAATATTAATTGTATCATCGACATCATTCTCATAATCATTCAAATCGTCGTCGATCAAATCATCATCGACTGCCGGGCGCCGCGGTGGGGGTGCTGATGAATTTAACGGTCCTTCAAAGGACCTCTCAACCATATTTATCCTCAAAATTGGCCTAAATCTATCTGCATCAACATCCATTATGTACGTTAGCACACGTACATCGCTATTTATGATCGTAGGATTCATCTTTTCCCTCGAATGCATTACATAACTAATCACCACGTCGCTCGGCACGCAATCTAGATTCCCTTTCTGCATTACGCTTGCAACAAATTCGTCGTACAAACTGTTGCGGCGAACAAGAATGGGAATTGTCACCTTGGTAAATGATCTCCATTTCCAACATTTCGAAGTCTCCACCCATTCTCCCATGAAATCACCAGAAACCAGAACAAATTCTGCAATAGACATCCTAGAATTAAGCTTTGGTCGATGGTAGATTATGCTCATGGTCTATGTCGTGTTGTATGCACGGTCGATGACTGGCGAGGACGGGTCGATGACTGCGCAGATTTTCGTACAAATACTTGAAATTACAAATATTGCTTGTAATCAATGATTGTTAGGTTTATGGAATAAAGAAATGAACTTGGAGTCGCCTGAGCTGCTGTAATGCACTTTCTAAACTGGTTTTGAGTAATGTGAATGATTTAAAGCTTTTTAACAATGGTCGAAAGTGTGTTTGAGAAGATAGGAAACAAATGGGGTAACAATGGATTCAATGGACAAGCTTATGATGTTTGTGGACTAATTTACAGCTGATCGCCGAAAAATAACGCCGGAAAAGTGGCCGGAATCGGAGCTTTTTGGTGGAAAAAATAACCAATTTCTATTTTTAGCTTTTGGAATTATTATTTTTAATATTTTTGAAAATCTAGATATTATTTTTATATATATAGTGGTGGATGATGGAGTGGGTTGAAGTGTATTATTAGAAACTTGTGGGTGAATTTATTAAGTTGGAAGTATTAGGTTAAAGTGAATTATTATAAAGGTTGGGGCTGAAATTGTTAAGTTGGAAAAGTTGGTGGTGAGGTGGAATTAAGTGGGTATTTGGCAAAGGATTTAAAACTTGTGGGTATTTGACAAAATAGTTTGGATAAAGAGTCTTTTTGGCATAAAGGTCCAAGTTACAGATTGATATGGATGTTTCTATAATATATTAAAAGTTTGAAGACCTTAGAAAAGTGATTTGAACTTTTTGGCCTTCATTAAAAGACACTGCAATAGATAAAATCGTCTTTTCACAGTTTGTCTTCTATTTATAATATTGAATATTAACTATAATAAATATATAAAAGAATTAAATAGAGAAGATTTTGTACTTTTAGTTGAATTCCTAAATTTATGGCAATATTTTGTTAAAATTCCAAAACCGACCACAAGTGGTCGGTTTTATAAAATATTTTAAATTTAATTTTTTAAATAAAACCGACCACATGTGGTTGCTCTTTAAAAATACTTTTTAACTAGATTTTTTAAATAAAATCGACCACTTGTGGTCGGTTTTATTTAAAAATATAATTAAAAACTAGGCCAAACCCATCGACAGCCCCCTAAACTTGGCATGATCTTTCACTTTGGCACCTCAAGTGGACGTTGTTCATTTTTGACACCTCAAGTGGCCATAAAGTGTGTTATTTTGGCACTTTTTTGCACAATCTGAAAAATATGTGATGTGTGTAGTACACGCGCGCTGATGTGTAAAACGACCAATAATAATAGGACATTTGGCATTTTTATTAAAATAATTAATTTAAATTAAAAAATTCAAATTAAATAATTAATTTAATTTAAATCAAATTAAATTAATATTTCCACCACCCCCATCATCTTCTCCACTCCCCAACCCACCCATAAATTGTCTTCTCCCCCCTCCCCCCTCCCCCCCGCCCTCCCCCCCACCCCAATGTCTTCTTCAGCCCCTCAACCCCCAAATTACATGCTAACCCCCCCCCCCCCCCAAATCCAAACAACCCCGCCCTACTCCCTCTCCCCCAAATGTTGTCTTCTCCAACACCCCCTCCCCACCCCTCAACAAAATTGTTTCTTCAACATATCCTTTTAATCACCATCATTCTTGAAAAAAAATTTCAAACTCAAAACACATAAAAAGCTCGAAAAGCTAAAAATAAATACTTGATGTGTTTGTCCTATTCTGTTTTTTTAAGTGTTGACATTTTTTTTTTACTTGGATGTTAATGATGTCGTGGGTGGGAGAGGAGAATTTTGTTTTTGTTGCTAGGTGTTGTTGACTTGTTCATGGAGAAGAAACTGATAGTGGGAATTAAAGGTGTAAATATGGAGGTGATGAATTCGTGGAGTTGTTGTTGTGGAGGAGTATTTGTTAATTGTCATTGGGTTGTTGTTAGTGTGTTTATGTTGAGAATTGGGATTAGAGGGTGTGTTCCGTTGATTAATGGAAGGAGTATTATTTGGTGTTCATGGTGTGTATTATTGTTGTAGGTATCTTAATGGAGTGAGTATTTTGTTAATAGAGTGAAATTTGTTTTGAGTGTTGATTTCACCTCTATTAATGGAGGAGCTAAAGAGAGGTTGTGTGGAAAAGACAATGTGAGGGACTTTTTTTGTAATTATTTGGTTAATAAAATACATGTCATTAATTCATTGGACCAATTGTTGTTGATTTGGCAATAGAGATTTTTAATAATTTTTAAAAAATTTAAAAGATGAAAAAATTAAGAAAATATCCCTCAAAAATTATAAAAATACCCCTGAAACGCGCCCAAAAGCGAGTGTAATACACTCTCTTTGTTGAATCAGCAAAAGGTGTCAAAATGGCACACTTATAGCTACACGAGGTGTCAAAAGTGAACAACGTCCACTTGAGGTGCAAAAGGAAAGATCATGTGAAGTTCAGGAGGCTGTCATGGGTTTGGCCTAAAAACTAGTTTTAACTAGTTTTAAAAAACCGAACACAAGCTGTGGTCGGTTTTTCTGTTTTCTTTAGTAGTTAATGTAAGAAATGGAAAGATAGTTAGTGTGACATACACTATCACATGAACTAAGAACCTAAGTGTATTTCAAACACAAAGACCCTTAACTAATGTAATAGGAACACCTAAACTCTTCGGTGGACACAAGAGGGAGCTCAATCTCTCAAGCACCCAACGTTCCAACCCATGATCAAACAACACAAGTGAATCCACACTTGGTTGAAACCTAATTTTTGGTTTGCCTCTAAAAGGGAGAGGACTTTAATTTGTGTTTCAATGTCTTTCAAGACTTACAACATTATCAACATCTACTAGTACATGTAAACACCTAATTTTTGACCCAAACCTAATATTTTTATACCATTTTAATGTTCAAGTAATTTTTATTTCATCTTATTTTTATTTTTATTTTTAGGCATTTTAAATTTATCTTATTTTTGAGGTTCGTTAAAAATTTTGAAAACTACAAAAATAGAGTCAAATTTTTAAATAAGTTTTTATTTTATTGTTTATTTATTTTAAAAAAAAAATTCTAAATTATATTTGTTTTCTTCTTTCAACTTTAATAAAAAATGTGATATTAATTTTTTTTTAGTCATATTCCTAAGACTGGCTAATTAACTTATCTTGTATTTTGTTAGTTTTAAATAGATTTTATTATTTTTATTTTATTTAAAATATTAATTATTATTTTTTTTTAATAAAAAAAGAAAAGAAAAGATAATCCTAAACTACCCAAACCACCCCACAATTCCCATAACCCACATCTCTCCCCCATTAATCCATCAACTCCCATTCTCACTCAACACACACACTCACGTAGCAAAACACATAACACACGACATGCACACACACTACATACACTATATATACAACACATGCAAACATGCACAAAAAAAGAAGAGGGAGGAACACATACGGGAAACCAAAGAAACCAAGAAAGAAAAAGAAACCAAGAAACCAAAGAAATCAAGAAAGAAAAAGAAACCAAGAAAACAAAAGAAAGCCAAAAAGAAACGAAAAAAAGAAACCACAAAAAAAAAAAACAGAAAAGAAAGTTAGAAAGAAATTCCTTGGGTTATAAGAAGATTCGACTTCGGTTTTCGTTCGAGTTTCTGGTGAGGGTGTTTTGCTCCTATATTCGATTCAGTTCATCACACAGGTTCTTATTCAATCATGTACTCTTATTTTCATGTGTTCTATTATGAATTTAAACATGATTAAAATTATTTAAATGACATCATGCATTATTTAGTATGTAAGGTTGATAGTTTATGTGAGGTCCATCTTTTTCTTTATTATTTTAATTTTGTTACAATTCTTTTTTTTTTATATATTTTTTGATATGTGAGAGTTTTGTACATTGACAGATTATCTATCAAAGAATGTTTAATATTGCATTACTATTTGTTTTGACAAAGTTAATGCCAAAGAAATATAATGAATAAGTATGTCTTGGTGGGTTAGGTCAAAAGATTATTTGAAGATATTAAAAGAAGTAGCGCGTCTAATTAAAGTGAATTAGGATTTGGACTTAATAAAGAAAAGGGTACATTTTGGATTAATTATCATGACTACTAACGATATGAAATACTATGGAAATTGTGTTCTAATTGATCCTGCCACTCTATCTTATATATTTGAACCCGAGGTTAATGCAAATAGGACTTAATTAAACATATCTACAATTCTTGTTTTAATGTTAATAATTTCAAAGTCATACTCTCTAATTTAAGTTGCATGTATTAACATTTTGTCTTAGAGCCAAATTCATAATAAACATGTGTATTGTTCCAGTGAGTTCATGCCATATTTAACTTTGTAGTAGTTTTAATTGTGGACTTTGTTTTAATTTATTTGATATTCTTCATTTATTTAGTCAAAAGCATGAAAATATTGAGTGGCTGTTTGATTATTTTTTACGAGAGGATATAAACGGAAAAGAACAAAATGAATTAACTGGGTTGAGGTTTTATCCAAGATTTGTTTTCATCAATAAAAGAAAAGAGAGAAAAATCAACTATAAGAGTGAATTCATAAAATAATGAGTTAGGTTCTTAGCCTCTAAATAATTAATATTTAATATACAAGTGAAAATTAACGATGAAGTTGGAAAGCCCTGCTACCGATCATTCGTTATAATTAAATTAATTTACCGTTTGAAGCCGATTGGATTGGGTGGGGTAGATTCTGAACATATTAGGTGCTTATTTAGACTTTGAAAAATGGAGTGATCCATAAATGTCTCAAAGACGGGAGTGATATACCAAAACTCGTGGTAAGGCCGAAAAGTACTACTATCGGTAAGCCACACATCAATACAGTTTTAAATAATTTAAAATAAATTAAAAGCAGGAGGCAAACAACTTTTAGGTTAACAAATATTATAAATCCAAAACAATAAAATTAATTTAAGTCAGACGTAAGTCATTAAAGCGACCGTGCTAGAACCACGGAACTCGAGGGGTGCCTAACACCTTCCCCTCGGTCAACAGAATTCCTTATCCAGATTTCTAGTTCGCAGACCAAAAAATAAAATTGAAGAGTCGTTTCCTTTTGAATAGGGATTCAATAAGGTGACTTGGAACACCCAAACTCAATTCCAAGTGGCGACTCTGTAAATCAAATAATCCCTTTTCAAAACGTCGTTTTAATTGGAAAAACCCATTTTCTCTAAAACCAACTCCCTAGCGGGGTCGGATGCGGCAAAAAAAACCGGGGTGTGACAGATGGCGACTCTGCTGGGGAAATAACCAGAATTCGAGCTTTTATATTGACTTGTTTGGTTTTATTTAATTTTGATATTGTATTTGTTGGCCTAAATGTGTTTTTTACCTACATGTTTATCGCTTTGATATTATTTGAATTGCAATATAAACTGTCTTCTCTCGCGCACCCATCTGAGTCCTCTGAGATACTGTATATTAGGAGATGCGGTATACGCTCCCGAGCTTGAGATACCAGAGATGCGGCAACGCTCCTGGGAAGGATTCTGTAGTCACCCATAATTTATGACGAAAAGGGACCAACAGTGAGGCCGGAAAGCCCTGCTACCGGTAAAGCTGACCCTTGCCGACTCGAGTTGTCTGCTCGTTTTACCGCCAGTCTAGAGACCTAACTCCACCAGGTTGAACCTAGCATAACTGGAACTTAGACATGGCTATCCCTAATAGACTGCGTTTTATTAGTATCACGTGCAATTTTGACTTAGTAGGGCTCGACCCGGGGGTCAGATCCGTCTAGGTCAGGTGTCACCTTTTGAGACCATCATGTACATTTTATGTGCTACTTGTTGCATCATAGGAAATGCCATATCGAATGTGGACCGGCTTTTAAGTGAATTAAATAATCTGAAAAAGAGTTGAATAAAAATTTTAAGGGTTTATTTTAGAAAATATATAATATTTTTACATAAAACTTTTCTAAAAAAGATTAAGTGGTTTTTAACGTCGTGGTCTCGTTATGTCCATCTTCGTTGGTTTTAAAATCTCTTAGGAATATCATAGAGCCCATTTTTGTCAAACACAATTAAAATTTTATCAAATAATTTGATCCACTATTTTGTTTTAATAATTTAATTATTCCTGATGTGTCTAGTTCAAACGTCATCAAATTATTGTCTCTACTCTAGGATGCTTTAGAAGACTTGGATACTTCCTATTTTGTCAGTTATTATTTTCTCATGCTCATTTTAAAATCTTATTCCATGTCGTTCCGTCAACTTCTTTCGAAAATTATTTTTGTCTTGCTTTAGGATGTTTAAAATAGAATTCTTATTTGCCATCATTATCCTATAGGGCAATATGAACTCATCCGGAAGGAGTGACAAGAGGCCAAGGGATGATGAAGTACCCCAGTTCATGGTGTTGGATAAAGTTCCAAAGCTATTGCAGATATGGTATAACAATATGACTGACTATAGACAGGGAGAAGTATATAAACACTTGGGATTTTAAAGGAGTCTGTTGAGTGTTGAACCACGAAGAGACGTGATAGAATCTTTGGTACAGTTTTGGGATCCTTCAAACAACGTATTCCGATTCTCCGACTTTGAGCTCACTCCCACACTGGAGGAAATATAAGCATTTATTGGAAAGGGAAAGAACCTTCACCGAGGAGAACCCATGATACCGAAGCATGTCACTTCCGAAAGATTTTTCGAGCTATTGCACATAAAAGGGAAGAACATAGGAGGCTGCCTAGAAAAGAGATGGGTTCGTCTAAAATTTTTGTACGAAAGATATGGTCAGGAAAGGGGATTCGAGTTGTTTAGATCAGAACTTAACAACGGGGGGTGCTACCGAACCTGGGAAAAGCACAGTTCTGAAGCATTCATAGTGGCTTTTTTGGGAATCATGGTATTTCCGAAAAGAGGAGGAAAAATCAACATCAATCTGGCTGCATTTATTACCGCTTTCGAGAAGAATCCTAAGGTCACCCTCGTGCCCATGATTTTGGTAGACATTTATCGGGCCCTGACGATGTGCAAAAATGGGGCGGACTATTTTGAAGGATGTAATATTCTATTACAGTTATGGATGCTCGAGCATGTTCGTTATCATCCATTTGTTGTGGATTTTCGAGTCGAATGGAATGATTATATCAATGGCCATGAGAAGAGGATGGAGGACCAAAACTTTCCCGAAGGAATAGGAGCTTGGAAGGAGTACTTGGAGGGGTTGACGGCGGACAAGATAGTGTGGAATTATCATTGGTTCCCTTCAAAAGAGGTGATATATATGTCTACTTTCCGACCCTTCATCGTCTTAATGGGTCTCCGGGGTGTTCAGCCCTACATGCCACTAACAGTCATGCGACAATTCGGTCGACGTCAGCATATACAGCCAGTCGAGGATATGAAAGAGTTCATGTACGAATTCCTCCCTGACATCCCTCTAAGGAAGACTGAGATACTTAAGATTTGGGGAGGATGTGTACTTTTAGGTTTCGATCACATGGTGGAAGACCGCGACAAGGGCGAGGTAGACTATTGGTATCTGCCATGGTTTCATGACCAGCCTCCTCCTAAAGCTATGCCAGAAAGGTCAGCCAAAAAGCCAGTGGATCGAGAAGCAGAAATCGAAGTCAAAATTAAGCAGGCTCGACGAAAGGTAGAAGAGAACTATCAGTCTACTTTGCACGTCTTAAATCATGATTTGGAAAGGGCTAGAGAAGAATTGGTTCACCATGAGGCAAAATTTGAGGCCAGAATTAGGTCGGCTCGTAAGGAGATTGAGAGAGAGAACCGTGTTACCATGCATGCCCTACAAGAAGACCTGGATATTGTCACTGGTGCTATGGAGCAGCAATCGAGTGATTTTGAGAAAGAGAAGGCCTTGCTGACAAGTACACAGTCGAAGCTTTGAGCTCAGCTAAAAGCTTCCATGGAACGAGAAAGAGAAATAGCGAGGCTCTTCACGACTTTTCAGAAAGAAGTTGAAGTTGAGAAAAACCAGTGGATGAACGAACGACAGGTGCTTCACTATCAGATCGATGACCTTCATGAACGAGAAGAAGAGCTAAAGCATACCGTCCGCACTACGCAGCATTGGGTGCAAAACTGCCATGAGAGTATGATCGAGGCCAGGGGAGAAGTACTTCAGCTCAGTGAAGCCTTGATTAATGTTTATGCTAAGTATCTTCACCAAGGTGATGAAAATCTGGGCCGTCAGACACGTGCTCTCGCTCCACATCTGCCAAAAGCCTTATCCAGGATCTACTCAAGTCTGAGGGAGGATTAAGTTGCAAGACATCTTTGGAAGGCATCTTGATGATAATTATTAAAGTCCTTGTTTTCTTAGAGTTAGTTCCTTTATAGGTTTTTCTCCAGTATTCCGAGTCTGTTCTAGTTTTAGATAATTTTAGTTTCCTTTCATTAAAGCTTTGTTTTAAGAACAGTTGGAAATGTATGGAAAGTTTCACATTTGTTTCAAGTTTTTATTCTCTTTATTTTTAATATATACATATATTTACCATATCCATGAACTACGTGATGATCTGATTCATATAAAACATGATACGTAGGCAACCCTCGGCGGGTGCGATCAAATATTTTTTTTTCCAGTTTCAAGTAACAATTTTAAGATGTTGGCGTTAAATAATGAGGAAAAATTAATTCACCAAAGCTGGGATGAAACAAGATGGTTTTCCTAAGTCCATTTCAGGAAGAAAATTACTTAGGTGCATGAGATTTGAGTTAATTATGAATATATCAATATTTTTAAAAGCTCTAAATCCTACCATATTTGTTTCTGTTTCAAGAGAGAGGGAGAATAAGGTGTTTGGTTGTGGTTAAGCTGGCCTCTCACCCATACAACACAAGGTATAAGGGGAAAAGGAAGATGACTCAAAAAGATGGAACAGAATCTGATAATGAAGAAGGTCGAGATCAGTTAGTTCCACGAGAGTTCGCATCTTTGGAGGAGAATAGGTTATTGAAGCAACAAATTGCAGAAATGTATCAAGCCTGGGCGAATGGACAAGCTTCGCCTTCCTCGATTCCTGGTCTTTCGGATGCAAATCATCCCAGTTCTACTCAAGCCCAAGTCGACGATCCACTTTATCCGCCTGGATTTGGTCCATACGCTAATGTGTCTAGCGCTGCTGGCACATCCACCATGCGTCCTCCAAATCCATCATTCACGAACAACCCGTTTTTTATTCCGGCCGTGACAACTAATATAAACCCTCCATCAATGATACATAAGCCTATCAACGAGCTAAATCATGATCAAGTCTATCCTCCCGAATTGGCATTCAAACCCGTAAATTCATATCAACCCACTCATCAGCCTGAGTCTCATATCGTGATTGAGAAGGCTATTATGAATGAAGAACGAGAAGAGATAGCTAGAAAAGTGAGGAGTCTGGAGCAGAGTATGAGAAACATATAAGGATTGGGAGGACACAAAAGCGTCTCTTTCAAAGACCTGTGTATGTTCCCTAATGTTCATTTGCCAATAGGGTTCAAGACCCCAAAATTCGACAAATATAGTGGTCATGGTGACCCAGTGGCCCACTTAAAAAGGTATTGCAATCAACTCAGAGGAGCAGGAGGGAAAGAGGAGCTGCTTATGGCCAATTTCGGAGAAAGTCTGACGGGAATAGCCTCCGAATGGTTTATCGATCAAGACATCTCCCATTGGCACGTTTGGGATGATATGGCTCAAGATTTTGTACAACAATTTCAATACAATCTCGATAGTGTCCCTAACCGCACTTCTCTTGCTAATATGAAGAAAAAACCATCTGAAAGTTTTTGAGAGTTTGCCATAAAATGGAGAGAACAGGCATCTAGAGTCAAACCACCACTGAAGGACCAGGAATTGATTGACGTTTTTCTCCAAACTCAAGAGTCAGATTATTTTCATCATTTACTAGCCGCGATTGGTAAACCTTTCGCCGAAGCAATAAAAATTGGGGAAATGGTGGAGAATGGCATCAAATCAGGAAAAATCGTGAGCCAAACCGCCCTTAAGGCCACTACACAAGCCATTCAGAGTGGATCAGGTGGCTTCGTAAATCGGAAGAAGAAGGAGGAAGGATCCATGATGGCATCAGGACTGGGCAATGCCCAAAGGGGACGGAACTCCCCTTACGTTCATGTCCAACAGGGACAACCCAGCCCTCCTCAACATTATTATGCACCTCAACCTGCTGTTCTTAATGCTCAAGCGTATGCCCGACCTCCTCAGCGTCCACAATGGCGGGCAACTACGCCACAAGGTTTTCGTCCGCGGCAGCCAAATTTACAAGCCCCTCGTAATTCGTATGTTCCGGCAGACTATACAAGAGAACAGAGGCCAAGGGAAAACTTCACCCCAATTGGAGAATCATATACTAGCCTGTTGCGGAGGTTGGTTAAATTAGGATGGATTGAACCTGTTTTGCCTTTCAAAGTGGATCTGAATGCAAGTTGGTTTGATCCTAATGTAAGGTGTGAGTACCATTCCAACGTCCAAGGTCACAGTACCGAAAATTGTTGGAGTCTGAAGAGAGCCATTGAAAAGTTAATCGAAAGCAAGGCAATCGTAATACAAAAAGAAGAAACACCGAATGTCACCGACAATCCACTTCCTAATCACAGTAACACACACGTCGTGGGGATGATTTTTGACGATAGAGACTACAGGCCAACAAGCCAAGCAGTGATGGAAATAGGCACCTTGAAGGAGAACCCGGGTGAAGCGCTGAAGTCTATGCAAAGAGAACCACTGATCGTGAAAGGAGCGAGTTCCATTATAAGACCCAGAGATTCAGAAAAGATAGTATTGTATGTTCCTGCAAAGTTAAAGGGAATAGCACAAGATGGGCCAAAGCTATATGTTTCGAGTGGTCCCGCATGGTTCGACCAACAGCGCAACAACATGAGAAAGATAACAGAGCCAATTGTCATAAGACACACAGCACAGCTCCCAGTGACAAGCTTGAAAACTATCCCATGGAACTACAACAAAACTACGGTGATGTACAAAGGAAAAGAGGTCATGGAAGAAACAAACGAAGCAAGGGGTTTGACTCGATCAGGAAGATGTTATGCTCCAGAAGAATTAAGGAGACCAAAACAGTTTAAAGATAGTCAAGGGCCAATGAAAAAACCTGTCACAGACGAAGAAGCTGAGGAATTTCTGAAGAAAATGAAAACTCAAGACTATTCCATTGTCGATCAATTGAGAAAACCCCCGGCTCAAATCTCATTATTATCCCTACTGCTACATTCTAAAGAACATTATCAGGCATTGATTAAGTTGTTGAATGAAGCATACGTCCCGAAGGAAACTACGGTCTGTCAAATAGAAAGGATGGTTCGTAGAATATTTGAAGCAAATAGAATAACTTTCACTGATGATGAATTGCCCACAGAAGGTTCTGGTCACAATAAGGCTTTGCATCTGACTATCAAATACGAAGGATATTACATAAAAGGGGTAATGATCGATGGAGGTTCAGGAGTAGATATCTGTCCTCTCTCTACTTTGCAAAAATTAAAAATCAGCCTAGATAGGATTCGATCCAATAATGTATGTGTTCGGGCTTTTGATGGTGCAAAACGAGACACCATTGGTGAGATAGATCTTGCTTTGGTTATTAGACCAGTTGAGTTTGTGATCACCTTTCAAGTAATAGACATGGATACTTCCTACAACCTACTTTTAGGAAGACCATGGATCCATACGGCCAGAGCCATACCTTCTACTTTGCATCAAGTAGTTAAGTTTGAACACGACAATCAGGAAATCATTGTACATGGAGAGGATGACCTTCCCATACATCGAGATCCTTCTGTACCCTGTATCGAAGCAAAAGAGGGTTGTGAATCTTCCATTTATCAGGCTTTTGAAATTGTGACAGCTGATCAAGTCGTGGAAGGCACGCCAATTCCAGGGCCTCATTTCTCTTCTACTTCAATCATGGTGGCTAGCCAAATGCTACAAAATGGTCATGAATCGGGAAGAGGATTAGGGGTTTCGCTGCAAGGAATTATAAACCCTGTAGATCCATGTGGTAGCCATAACTCCTTTGGCTTAGGATTTAAGCCTACCGCAACAGATAGAAAATGGGCGAAAGAGCAGAAGAAGAAGGCTTGGAAATTGACAAGTCCGGTTCCACACATTAGCCAATCCTTCACGAAAGCTCAAAAGGAAGAAAATCAATACCCATATGCTAACAAGGATGTGGATGAAATGTGTCAAGGTCTCAAGGAAATGTTTTATGAAATAAATATGGTTCAGATGGGTGAAGGCCCTAGCCATGCAGATGTGCAGTTCGTCGGGCCAAATATCAAGCTCACTAACTGGGAAGCCACTCCTCTCCCCATAAGGAAGGAGTCTTGGTAGTTTATTTTGTTGTTTCATTTTTCTTTCCTTTGTATTTCGGACTATTCTCAGGGTTGTAGTCCACATAGTTTAGTTGCTCTGCTTTCATGTTAACCCTCTTATCCTTTCCGATTCAATGAAATAAATTTCAAGTTTTCTAGTAAATTCATCTTTTTTTCCCTCTTTTAATTTTTCATTTTTTTTATCTTATTTTAGTTATGTTAATACTGGCTCTGATAACATGGCATACACACGGAGTTCACATTTAGATCCTAAAAAGTTGTCTAATCTCGAATCAACAAACCAAACGGTAGATGAATACAATGAAGTTGGAGCTGATAAGGAAGTCAAAAAAGGATTGGATCAATTTGAGGATAAGCCCAAACCCAATTTAAATGACACTGAGGTAATAAATTTGGGAACTGGTGAGGAGGTTAGAGAAATAAAAATAAGTATTCATGCGGATCAAAATATCAGAAATGATATTGTTCAGATTTTATTCGAGTATAAGGATGTTTTTGCTTGGTCTTATGATGATACGCCGGGTCTAAGCACTGATTTGGTAGTCCACAAACTGCCTACATACCCTGATTTTTCACCGGTCCAGCAAAAGCAAAGAAAGTTTAAAACTGACGTGAGCGATAAAATCAAAGAGGAAATCATGAAGCAATTGAATGCGAACGTGATTAGGGTCGCTCAGTACACCACATGGTTGGCTAATGTGGTTCCCGTACCGAAGAAAGATGGAAAAATCAGAGTTTGTGTTGATTATAGGGATTTGAACAAAGCAAGCTCTAAAGATAACTTTCCGCTACCCAATATTCATATCCTTGTTGATAATTGTGCTAAACATGAGATCCAATCTTTCGTGGATTGTTATGTCGGATATCACTAGATCTTGATGGATGAAACAGATGCAGAAAAGACTGCTTTCACCACCCCGTGGGGTACTTATTGCTACAGGGTCATGCCGTTTGGTTTAAAGAATGCGGGAGCTACGTACATGAGAGCTATGACTACTATTTTTCATGACATGATGCACAAGGAAGTAGAAGTATATGTTGATAATGTCATTATAAAGTCCAAGACACAAGTCGATCATGTATATGACTTGAGGAAATTCTTTGAAAGATTGCGAAAGTATAATCTTAAGCTCAATCCAGCCAAGTGTGCATTTGGAGTTCCATCCGGAAAACTTTTGGGTTTCATAGTTAGCCGTAGAGGCATTGAATTGGACCCTTCCAAGGTAAAATCCATCCGAGAATTGTCGCCTCCAAAAAAATAAAACTGAGGTCATGAGTTTTCTTGGAAGACTGAATTATATAAGCAGATTCATCGCTCAGCTCAGCACTACATGTGAACCGATATTTAAGTTGCTGAAAAAGGATGCTGCTATCCAATGGACAGACGAATGTCAAGAATCATTTGATAAGATTAAAGAATATTTGGAAAATCCTCCAATACTGGTCCCACTGGAACCTGAGAGGCCTTTATTTCTATATCTGTCAGTGGTGGACAATTCTTTTGGTTGTGTTTGAGGACAACATGCTATCACAGGCAAAAAGGAACAAGAAATCTATTATTTGAGCAAAAAGTTCACAAGTTATGAGGTAAAATATACTCTTCTAGAAAAGACATGTTGCGCCCTAACTTGGATTGCTCAGAAGTTGAAGCACTATCTTTCGTCCTACACAACCTACCTCATATCTCGAATGGATCCTTTAAAGTATATTTTTCAAAAACCTATGCCCACAGGCAGATTGGCGAAGTGGCAGATTTTACTTACAGAATTCGACATTGTGTATGTTACTCGTACCGCTATGAAAGCGCAAGCATTGGCCGATCATTTGGCAGAGAACCCAGTTGACAACGATTATGAGCCTTTGCGAACTTATTTTCCTGATGAAGAGATTAATTCAATTGAGGAAGAAGTTCAAGATGATATGCATGCGTGGAAATTATATTTTGATGGGGCAGTCAATGTCAAAGGAGTAGGAATTGGGGAGGTTCTTGTCTCACCGACCGGGCATCATCATCCCGCCACAGCACGACTTTGTTTCTTTTGTACTAATAACACAGCAGAATATGAAGCTTGCATCATGGGGTTAAATATGGCAATAAATCTGGATGTACACAGGCTAGTGGTGTTGGGAGATTCCGAATTACTCATTCGACAAATTCAAGGTGAATGGGAAACAAGAGATATCAAGCTCATTCCATACAAACAGTTCTTAGAGGACCTTAGCAAAAGGTTCAAGTCTATCGAGTTTAGATATATTCCCAGATCCCATAATGAGTTGGCTGATGCCCTGGCTACCCTAGCTTCTATGCTCCCATACCTAGGAAATACGTATCTCGACCCATTAGAGATACAGATACGAGATCAACATGGTTATTGCAATATAATTGATGCAGAACCAGATAATGAACCTTGGTACTATGATATCAAACGCTTCCTAAAGTCAAAAGAATATCCAATACACGCCAATGCAGATCAAAAAAGGACTATTAAGAGACTTGCTAATGTTTCTTCTTAAGTGGGGAGATTCTTTACAAACGAACCCCAGACTTGAACTTGTTGAGATGTGTTAATATTCAGGAAGCTGAAAGAATCATGAAGGAGGTACATTCGGGGGTATGTGGTTCGCATACGAATGGTTGTGTTTTAGCGAAGAAGATTATGCGGGCAGGATATTATTGGTTAACTATGGAGAGAGATTGCTTTCGCTTTGTTCGCAAGTGTCATCAGTGTCAAATTCATGGTGATTTGATTCACTCGCTACCTTCAGAGCTGCATCCTATGTCTGCTCCTTGGCCATTCGTTGCTTGGGGCATGGATGTAATTGGTCCAATAGAACCAAAAGCTTCTAATGAGCATCGATTCATACTGGTCGCTATTGACTATTTCACCAAATGGGTAGAAGCTGCTACTTTCAAATCAGTCACGAAGAAACTAGTAGTGGATTTTGTTCATTCGAACATCATATGTCGTTTTGGTATACCAAAGTCCATTATCACAGGCAATGCAACCAATCTCAATAGTCATCTAATGAAGGAGGTTTGTGAGAAATTCAAGATCGTGCATCATCATTCTACCCCTTACCGTCCTAAAGCAAATGGAGCCGTTGAAGCAGCAAACAAGAATATTAAAAAGATTCTTAGGAAAATGGTCCAAGGATCTCGACAGTGGCATGAGAAATTACCGTTTGCTCTTTTAGGATATCGTACAACTATCCGTACATCGACTGGCGCAAATCCTTATTTACTAGTCTATGGGACTGAAGCTGTGATACCCGCAGAAGTCGAAATTCCCTCGCTTCGAATCATTAGTGAAGCCAAAATTGACGATACTGAATGGGTCAAGTCTAGACTAGAACAATTATCGTTAATAGATGAAAAAAGGTTGACGGCAGTTTGCTTTGGTCAATTATACCAGCAGAGGATGGCGCGAGCTTACAACAAGAAGGTACGTCCTAGAAAATTCGAGGCCGGTCAACTTGTTGTAAAATGCATCCTTCCACACCAAGAAGAGGCTAAAGGAAAGTTTGCGCCAAACTGGCAAGGTCCATACATAGTTAAACAAGTATTATCAAATGGAGCTTTGCAACTTGTGGATCTGGATGGAAAAATGGCAGGAAAAGCTATCAATGCCGATTCAGTCAAAAGATGCTATATTTGACACACTTGTGCCTAACATTCTCAAGTTGAGATGACGAAAGACCATCATTCTACTTAACTAAATGTTGTTAATCCCTTGTCAGCCCTTCGAGCTTTATTTACCTTTTCTTGCGTACCCTCTTTGGAGCCGGAAAAAAAAAACTTGTGGGTGAAAACCCATGGAGGCACCCATAAGATGATTCAAAATTAAAAAAAAAAGAATAATGTGTATAGCATTGAACTACGTTCGACCTGATTCCTAAATGGATACGTAGGCAGCCCTATCTTGGGGTTCGGTCCGAAAAAAAAAAATAAAAAAAAATCTGGGTATTCAAAAAAAAGATGAGATATATATCCTATTGTCACTTTTATATGGCTCTCAAGTTGTAATTTTTCCTAAAAATCTTTTTCCTTTTGTCCATTAAAGACCCTCCGATCAACTTTTGAGAATGTCAAGCCTTGTGTGCTGTATATATATGTAAAAAAAAAAAAAAAAAAAAGGGCTTGTAGGTGAAAACTCATGGAGGCACCACAAATAAAAAAAAACAAAAAACTTATTGGTGAAAACCCTCAGGGGCGCCATAAGAAAATGATGAACGAGACAATCCAAATTAAAGAGGTCAATTGAGAAAATCCTAGAAGGAATGACTTTAGTCAAACAAAGTTTATCATGACAGGACAAAGATCAAGAAGGATGATTCGATTTGATTGAAAGGTGCAGCCTAATTCGAGATTAGACAGTTTTGAAGGATCAAATATCTACTCCAAATTGCGAGTCATGCGTTATTGAAGTCAATATACACCTCCAAATAAGTTTTTTACTTTACTGGTAGAAATACTTTCTATTCAAACATAATTCTTTTATTCCTTCTTTTGATTTTTCCTTATTTCATTTTTTTACACGTTTTTTTATGGGTAAGTCTCGCACCAAATACAAAATAAAGAAAACGCACAAAATTGACCATGGCTCCCAGTGAAATTGAGCAGAGATTATTCGGCGTTCACCACCTTAACAAGGACAGAGAGCCAGTTAAGATAAGTGTTACGAGTGAAGCATTTGAAAATGAAGAGCAGAATCGTACTGAAACAAACAGAGATGCAACAGAATTTGAAAGACAGAGAATCAAGCTCGCCAACCAATTAGTTGAATCAACTGTATCAAGTTGGGGCAGAGATAAGGAAAACCTCTAAGGGATTCAAGGCCACAAACCAACTACCAAGTTTAAAACTCACAATTTTTTCTTCTTTCTTTGCTTGAACAGGGGCAAAGCAAGCTTGTGAAGTTTAGTGAGAAAAAAACAAGTATAGCAAGTTAAGTTTTCTTGAATTTTCTCTTTTTTGTTATACTCCTATAATTCTAAGTTCATATCAATATAATTATAATAATAATAATAAAACCCCTCATATTCAAGACTGGAGCATTTTTTTTCTTTTCTAACAAAGAAAAAAAAATTCTAATCTTTTTCGTCTTCATAGGGCGCCATCCCCTAGTTGATATCTATTCCGTCTTCATAGGTCACCATCTCCTAGTTGACATCTTATTCCGTCTTCATAGGGCACCATCCCTAGTTGACATCTTATCTCGTCTTCATAGGGCGTCATCCCCTAGTTGACATCTTATCTCGTCTTCATAGGGCGTCATCCCCTAGTTGACATCTTTTTCATCTTCATAGGGCACCATCCCCTAGTTGATATCTTTTTTGTCTTCATAGGGCACCATCCCCTAGTTGGCATCTTATCTCATCTTCATAGGGCGCCATCCCCTAGTTGTCATCTTTTTCGTCTTCATAGGGCACCATACCCTAGTTGAAATCTTATCTCGTCTTTATAGGGCGTCATCCCCTAGTTGACATCTTTTTCGTCTTCACTGGGCACCATCCCCTAGTTGACATCTTTGTCGTCTTCATAGGGTGCCATCCCCTAGTTGACACCTTTTTCGTCTTCATAGGGTGCCACCCCCTAGTTGACACCTTATCTTATCTTTATAGGGCGCCGTCCCCTAGTCGACATTTTAGGAAATAAACCTTCCTATTTTTCTTCTTTATGTCTTCATAGGGTATGATAATCCCTAGTCACATTTTTAGAAGCAAAAATCCTAATTCTTTTTCATGCATTCATTAGGCATAACTTCCTTTGGTTGCATTGTTAAGAATAGGGTTCTTATCTCATCGCGCTCCCAGCCTAAATTTCTACCCATTCATTTATTTATTTATTTATTTATTTTTAAACTAGATTATAGTTTTTCTAATAACTCACAAAATTTTCCTAGTGTAAACTGGGGCAGAAAATTTTGTTTGTTTGGTTTCGTCTTCTTTGATGGCTTGCAGGTTATCTGCAAAGCGCAGGGTTAGCCAAGAATGGAATTTCATCTCCGGTCAGAATATAGAAGAATGATCAAGTCGAAGATAGTTAGAGTCAACTCTGTATTTGTGGCGGCCCAACATCTCAAGAGACATCTTTTTAGCTTCTGATAAGGAGAATAAACATCCAAAGTATTCTATGAACTGTTCTTTGGTAGAGTGTCGATGACTCAATCCAAGTTGCAGGTTCAAATCTCAAATCCTAACTTCAAGATCAAATCTTGAGATTGAGGTACCCACCGAAAGAAAGTGAGGCAATAACTGAAGATCCAAGAGGAAGTTCTGAAGCAAGGGGATCAAGACAAATAGAATAAATAGGATCTTGTACTTTTATTTCTATTTTCATTCTTTGATGTAATAAAAGGAGCAACGAACCGGAAACTCGACGGGACCTCAACTCGACTCTCCAATTTATCCACTCACACTTACACCCACTTGAACTACATGCGACCTGATTCTCTTATAACCCGAGATATGTAGGATGTCTAAAACCAAGACGCGGTCACACCTCTTTTCTACTTATTTACTAGTGAATAAATGGTTGAGCCTAAATTAGTCATGTTTACTTCTTTGCTTGGAAATTCTCCATATTTCCAAGCAAAGAGGGGCATTCTGTAAACACCTAATTTTTGACCCAAACCTAATATTTTTATACCATTTTAATGTTCAAGTAATTTTTATTTCATCTTATTTTTATTTTTATTTTTACGCATTTTAAATTTATCTTATTTTTGAGGTTCGTTAAAAATTTTGAAAACTACAAAAATAGAGTCACATTTTTAAATAAGTTTTTATTTTATCGTTTATTTATTTGTTTATTTATTTTATAAAAAAAAATTCTAAATTATATTTGTTTTCTTCTTTCAACTTTAATAAAAAATGTGATATTAATTTTTCTTAGTCATATTCCTAAGACTAGCTAATTAACTTATCTTGTATTTTGTTAGTTTTAAATAGATTTTATTATTTTTATTTTATTTAAAATATTAATTAAAATTTTTTATTAATAATAATTAAAAAAAAGATAATCCTAAACTACCCAAACCACCCCACAATTCCCATAACCCACATCTCTCCCCCATTATTCCATCAACTCCCATTCTCACTCAACACACACACTCACGTAGCAAAACACATAACACACGACATGCACACACACTACACACACTATATATACAACACATGCAAACATGCACAAAAAAAGAAGAGGGAGGAACACATACGGGAAACCAAAGAAACCAAGAAAGAAAAAGAAACCAAGAAACCAAAGAAATCAAGAAAGAAAAAGAAACCAAGAAAACAAAAGAAAAACAAAAAGAAACGAAAAAAAGAAGCCACAAAAAAAAAAACAGAAAAGAAAGTTAGAAAGAAATTCCTTGGGTTATAAGAAGATTCGACTTCGGTTTTCGTTCGAGTTTCTGGTGAGGGTGTTTTGCTCCTATATTCGATTCAGTTCATCACACAGGTTCTTATTCAATCATGTACTCTTATTTTTATGTGTTCTATTATGAATTTAAACATGAATAAAATTATTTAAATGACATCATGCATTATTTAGTATGTAAGGTTGATAGTTTATGTGAGGTCCATCTTTTTCTTTTTTATTTTAATTTTGTTACAATTCTTTTTTTTATATATTTTTTGATATGTGAGAGTTTTGTACATTGACAGATTATCTATCAAAGAATGTTTAATATTGTATTACTATTTGTTTTGACAAAGTTAATGTCAAAGAAATATAATGAATAAGTATGTCTTGGTGGGTTAGGTCAAAAGATTATTTGAAGATATTAAAAGAAGTAGCGCGTCTAATTAAAGTGAATTAGGAGTTGGACTTAATAAAGAAAAGGGTACATTTTGAATTAATTATCATGACTACTAACGATATGAAATACTATGGAAATTGTGTTCTAATTGATCTTGCCACTCTATCTTATATATTTGAACCCGAGGTTAATGCAAATAGGACTTAATTAAGCATATCTACAATTCTTGTTTTAATGTTAATAATTTCAAAGTCATACTCTCTAATTTAAGTTGCATGTATTAACATTTTGTCTTAGAGCCAAATCCATAATAAACATGTGTATTGTTCCAGTGAGTTCATGCCATATTTAACTTTGTAGTAGTTTTAATTGTGGACTTTGTTTTAATTTATTTGATATTCTTCATTTATTTAGTCAAAAGCATGAAAATATTGAGTGGCTGTTTGATTATTTTCTACGAGAGGATATAAACGGAAAAGAACAAAATGAATTAACTGGGTTGAGGTTTTATCCAAGATTTGTTTTCATCAATAAAAGAAAAGAGAGGAAAATCAACTATAAGAGTGAATTCATAAAATAATGAGTTAGGTTCTTAGCCTCTAAATAATTAATATTTAATATACAAGTGAAAATTAACGATGAAGTTGGAAAGCCCTGCTACCGACCATTCGTTATAATTAAATTAATTTACCGTCTGAAGCCGATTGGATTGGGTGGGGTTGATTCTGAACATATTAGGTGCTTATTTAGACTTTGAAAAATGGAGCGATCCATAAATGTCTCAAAGACGGGAGTGATATACCAAAACTCGTGGTAAGGCCGAAAAGTACTACTATCGGTAAGCCACACATCAATACAGTTTTAAATAATTTAAAATAAATTAAAAGCGGGAGGCAAACAACTTTTAGGTTAACAAATATTATAAATCCAAAACAATAAAATTAATTTAAGCCAAACGTAAGTCATTAAAGCGACCGTGCTAGAACCACGGGACTCGAGGGGTGCCTAACACCTTCCCCTCGGTCAACAGAATTCCTTATCCAGATTTCTAGTTCGCAGACCAAAAAATAAAAATTGAAGAGTCATTTTCTTTTGAATAGGAATTCAATAAGGTGACTTGGAACACCCAAACTCAATTCCAAGTGGCGACTCTGTAAATCAAATAATCCCTTTTCAAAACGTCGCTTTAATTGGAAAAACCCATTTTCTCTAAAACCAACTCCCTAGCGGGGTCGGATGCGGCGAAAAAAACCGGGGTGTGACAGTAAATGGCCTACAATGTTCTATATATAGTAGGTTACAAAATAGAATGCAAAATGACCAAAAGGACCCCTTAATAAAGAGTGAATAACAAAGGTGCCCTTGGAGTATGTATGGACGGTTTTGGTGCGTAATTGAACCCTCCTTTACACTTCACTTGCACATTCCAAATCTCGCGTCAATTCACTCTCACACTCATTCATTCGTGGTTATGCCCGTATCAAATATGAATTTCACTCATTATTAATATAGTGAAATGGGTTGGTCGAAATTCAACCTAGATAAGTTTCTAAGAAAAAATCGTGTGTGTCCTATCGTTGTAGGAACGGCCCAATTCACCCTCTTGATGTCGTAAGAGTGTATAAAACAATAAAATACTGGAAAGTACACTTAAAATTCTACATTGAATTTACTGAATATTGATGAATTCCGAACGTTATAAATAATATAACTACTACACTCTATGCCTTTGCCCTTGTAAATTTTCTACTGTTGGGTAGAAATTTGTCTCGTAACTCTGCGGCATCTATGGTATTGAATTGAGTTTCTGGAATCCAATTTCCAGTCTTGGGATCTCTCATCCAATGTGTATCCTTCTCCACACTTTTCATCGAAGAAGAAGAAGAAGGAGATGAAGACTCGACCACTTTCCTGATATTGGAAGCAACAAACCGCTCTTTAATATTCTCCGCTGCTACTGTGTATCCCCTCCTACATTCAAACAAAGTTAAATTATTTCTAATTAAGAAAAATTAATATTTTTAGGACATTAAAAAGTAAAGTATGACACGTAAATTGAACCTTAAACTATGTTAATTTTCACCTATTTTTCGTCTGAGTGTTACGATGGAGAATTTATTAGTTAGATTTGGTGATTGAGTGTGTGTCCATTGGCACTCATGTCCTTTTTTTGTGCTCAATTCTGAAAGAAGCTATGCTCAGTAGACATAATTGAAAGACAAATCAATCAATTTTAAGGACATTTCAGGCAATTTCAATTGAAATGAAATTATAAAAATGGCCACAAGATTTTGAATTTGTGTGACGAATATTAGTAGATCTTTTGTTACACGTCTCATAGCTATGATGCAACATGCAAGTATAACTACATATTTTGTTCGTCCTTCAAAAAAAAAACTTGTTGTGGCGAAAAGGTTTAGAACTGCGAAAATAAAATATTCATATTTGATTAAGATATAGTATTAATTTTCATACAAATTGTATATGCATAATGTTGAAGTTTGATTTCTTACCTGAGATTGAGAAGGAGAACATTGCTGAAAAGAACCCTACGCATATTTTTGATGAAGAGTTTTCAGAAGTTACAGATTGATATGGATGTATAAATTTGTAAGTTTAATTGGACGATATAATATGTCTTGGAAAACTATTATATTTATAGGCAAGGCTTAATTAGTAAACCTAATAGGGCTTGGATTATGAAATTCGAGAGATAACTTGCAAAGCAAACTATTCAGAATTTGAGAATGATGGGAGAGCTTCTAATTAACAGTAGATGGTACGTAAATTACTACTCCCTCTTTTCTTTTCTTTTTAGTTGTCTCAATTTTTCTTTATAGAGACAAACGAGATACACTTTCACTAATATTTTAAGATATATTTTTTGATCATATCGAAAAAAAATTTGCAACTTATATTACTTTTCATATAATCTTTTTGAATATCTAAATTATAATTTTAAAATATTCAAGTATCCTATAATTAATATTTAGAGATTTTAAATCAAATATTTTTTTAGATTAATTTAATATTTTAAAATTAAAATTTAAATATTTTAAAAATATGCGAAGCAACTTTAAGTTGTAATTTTTTTCATATCAATATAATAAAAAATACATCTTAAAATATTAATTAAAGTTCAATTATTTGACTCTCAAAAGAAAATTGTCACTAGTAAAAGAGAAACTAAAGGAGTACAATGCAAGGACAGTTTATAGTTGCATACAATGAAATCAATTTGAGTGATTGCATTCATTGATGTTTATGTGAAATTCGAGTAAGGATTATTTCTGTATATATCATTTCTTGTGAATGCACCAAATGGTTCTGCACAAAATAGCTTTCTTTTTGATACTCAAGTGTAGGAATTAATTTCTTGTGAATTGTATTTAAATCTCGTTTGATCATGTGAGATAAAAACATAATTTGAAATAATGAGTTGAAAGCATGAAGTTGAAATTTTGTTTGGAAATGTAATTGAGACTTGTCTTTTGCTTCTATAAACAAAAAAATCCTCAAAAGTTGTGAAAACTATCAAAGCTTCATTCTTTTATACAATCTTATCAAATAAGCAAAAGTTCGTAACAAAAGTATAATACGCTATCACAAACTATTTTAAGAAAATACAATATTTATTGATCAAATGATAAATTTGATGAATAATAAATGGCAAAGTAGGAGTTGATTTGAATGAATAATAATAAGTTTTATAGGCGTTTGGCCATGACAATCAAACAAAATTTGGATTGGAGTCGGATTTGTGGTTGGCATTTCTTTTTGGATATATTTTTTTAACTGTAAAGGTGAAGTTGCAATTAGAAAGAAATTCACTTTTTCAAATAGAATTTCAAGTTGTATTTGAAGTTTTTATGGTCAAACATTATTTTTTAAATTAAATTTAAAAAAAAAAAATATTTCTCATTACCAAACGGGGCTATATGTTGGCGAGAGTAATGGGTAAATGAGATATAAATGGTTTAAAGATGAAAAAAAGTAATAATATGAATTATAAATTTTATTTACATATGTGCTTGGTAAATATAAATGAGGGGGTTCTTTTTAAAAAATATAAACTTGTGAGTTAATTTTTATATTTAAAAAATCTCAAATCTTGATTTAAAATTTCCAAATTATATTTTTTGGAGAATTAAAATTTCATATCATGATATAAAATTCTGAGATAAAATCGCATAATCAAACGCTGATTTCACAATGCAAACATAAAATTACATGTCCAAGCGCCTAATTAAAATTATTCGTTTAGGTAAAACTATATTGTACGTATATTTTGGTGAAATTGCTACTCATTTCATCAAGAGGATTCAATCCTTTAGTATGAGAGAATGTATTATACACTCAACACAACACAAGGCACTAATCCAAAATACCCTTTCTCTCTGATTTGATGTGACATTCTTTCTTTTTTAGGTCATCCCAAAAGAAATGTCAGTTTACTATAATAAGTATTAATTTGATTTTAATTTTTTTTTATTCTTAGTAAAATAATTTTTAACCACATAAATTTCTAAAGATCATTTTGACCACAATTTAAAAAAAAAAAAATCTTAAATTTCGTGTCAAAACAAATAGTATCACATAAAATGAGATGGAATAGTACTAGTTTATCAAGTGTAAGAACCCACTGATCAGCTTATAAATTATTTTGCTTGAGAATCAACAATCTCATTGATCAAGGATATAAAAGACCACCATCTCTTTGACTCAAACCACCACTCCTAACATTGACCCTCTTTGATCACCATTTCAGTAACAATAACACAAGAAATTTAATTAAAACTAAATTATTTCTAAATAGAAAAATATATTTGACATTTTTTTGAGACATAATATTATTTTTAAAAATTAGTTAAAGACTTAAAGTATGACACACAAATAAGTTGAAACTACTTGCAAAGGCATGATTGATTGGTTCGAAGGTGGATCTCTCATGTAGAGATCTGAGATCGAATTTAGCCTTCGTCTGTTGTTCAGCCATGAGCTCGTCGCATATGACTTGCCCAATGCGGTTTACATCTTCTGCGTGATTTGTGAGTTATTGCACAGTGAACAGATTACAATAAAATGCTCGAGACAATGACAGTGGTTATGAATTTTCTAGAGATTCCCAGAAAAAAATAAAATTACAATAGATGAAGTAATACTTTTGCTAGTAGTTTCTAATAATGAGAATTGTATGTTCACCAACCTAAAGATTTTTATATTCAACTTCCGAGCAAGAACAATTTCCACATTTTAACATCAAAAAATAATTTATTACTATTTTATCTTATGAGAGGTACATATTATTATGAAAAATGAAGGTAACAATTACAACGAGAGGAACATTAAGGACCATAAATTAAATTCAAACTGTTCGCAAGGACATGGTTGATTGGTTTTGAGGTGGATCTTTCAGGTAGAGATTTGAGATCGAATTCAATTTTCGTCTACCGTTTAGCCATGAGCTCGTCGCATATGACTTGCCTAATGAGGTTTACATATCCAGTATGATTTGTGAGCTATTAGACAATGAACATATTATGACAAAATACTCGAGGCAGTGGCAGATTTCTAGAGATTCCCATAAACAAAAAACTATATTAGTATTTCTCTTTTTAATCATTGAGGGATAATTGTCTCATAACTTGTACAATCATTTTTGTTTGAGAATTATCAACTTCATTGATCTAGGATATAAAAGACCACCATTTCTTTGATCCAGAGCCACCATTTCAATTAAAATAAAAAATTTAATTAAAAAATTAAATTATTACTAAATAAAAAATTATATTTGATTTTCTTTTGAGACATAATATTATTTTTAAAAAATAGTTAAAGTATGACACATAAATTAATTTGAAACTGCTCGCAAGGGCATGATGATTGGTTCGGATGTGAGTTTCTCATGTAGAGATCTGAGATCGAATTCAACCTTCGTCTGCTGCTCAGTCATGAGCTCATCGCATAGTGCTTGCCTAGTGTAGTTTACATCTCATATGTATTTGTGAGATATTGTACAGTGAAAAAGTTAAATAAAGTGCTCGAGGTTGTGATAAAAATTATGAATTTCTTAGAAATTTCCATAAACAAAAAAAAAATCCAACAGAGGAAGTAATACTTTTGTCAGTAGTTTCAAATAACGAGAATTTTATATTCAACAACCAAAAGATTTTTATATTCGAATTTCAAGCACAATTTCCGCGTTTTAACACCAAAACGAAATTTAATACCCCTCTGCTCCATTTTACTTGTCACAAATTTTTTAATTGTATTTTTATTTTTACTAGTCATTTTTGACACATAAAAAAAAGATAAAAAATTTTTTTACCCTTAGTATTAATTATTTTTTTCTTCAAATTAAAATGTAAATAATATTTAATAGGGTACTATGATAAAATAATTATGTTATTAATTATTTTCTTAATCAATGTATCAAGTTAAATTGTGACAAATTAAATAAAACGGAGGGAGTACTATTTTATCGTAACAGAGACATATTTATTGTGAAAAATGAAGGTAACAATTAAAACGTGAGGTATGTTAAGGACCGTATAATTGGAAGCGCGTTTAATGTATTTTTTGTACGTTTTACGAGGGAAAGAGAGATGACATGTGTATTCATGTTAAATTTATAAAATATCTTCTTGTCTTATTCCAACTACTTTGTTTTTTTATGTCCATTAAAAAATGGAGTAATAAATATAAATAATATTTTATAAAGTTATTCTTATTTAATAAAAGTAGTTTGATGGTCAAACATGCACCCACTATATAAACACCCCACATCACTTCTCTAGCTCTTATAAATATTCTCCTTGTTCTTACTATTTTTTTTGACAATCAAATAAGTATGTCAAATGGGTTTTACAGAATTGAAAGAAAAGCATAAATGTGCTATAGCTTATGAAGTTAATACTAAGCAAAGACGTTTAGTTTCATCATTACTTGCTCAAAAGCTTTTAAAAGATGTGAATATTTTAAAATTTAGCACTCTAATTGCTTTCTCAAATCTTGTTTCTTCTGCCATAAAGCAATTAGCCAGCACAAGGAAGTCTACATTTACAGGTACCTACATTACTATTCTTTAATCCTACGTGGCCTCAATTTATGTGATACTTTAATTTCGTTTTAGTTTGTTTAAAATAGCCAGCATTTTAATTCTTATTTAGGAATGAGTGAATTTTTAAAATTTTATTTTATCCCTAATGAGATCACTCCACTGTTCCGCAGAGAATCAATGAGAAATTTGTGTTATAAAATTTGATTTTTCTCACTCATTTTTCTCCAAACCAGCTCACGAGAATAAGAATTGTGGGAAACAGATTCTCATTGATACACTAAGAAGCTTCCTAATTCTTGTGTGGAAACACTTTGTATTTTTCATTTCTAACTGATTCAATCAAAATATCAATAGCCCGTAAACACATTTTTCTGTTGGAAATTTCAATAAAAAATAATGACTTTTCAATAGGATCGTTCTAACCAAATAAATGTCTTTTTGACCTGCTTTTTTTAACCACAAATTTCAAAAATCACTCTATTATTCTTAGACTACATGCACTAATGGCATGTGTATAAACATTGAATACACTTAGCGAAGCTCATGACTTCACTACTCGCTCAATGATGTCATATAAATTGGGATGGATATTTATTTTGGGTAAACAACATAAATTCCAACACTTTGCTATCTAATTACCTTCTCTCTCAACTCTTATATTAATTACATGATATTCCGGATATGATACATTATTTAACCTCCCGATACATAAGCATATGATACATTACTAACCAATTAGTTGGAGATAAAAAAGGAAAAAACAGTAAAAGTGCCTACAATTGAGGAATTAACACACTCAATTTATGATTTTTTTCATTTAATTACATCAAATCCTCAACAACTTCATTATTTGAAATTTGAATGATCAAATCAATCTTCATTAATCATAATCTTTCAAAACTAATTTCTTCTCCAATCGTTCATTCCCTGTTCATCAAAACATATCTCATTCCCTACGTTCAGAAAAAAATTGAACATACTATAAGAATCTGATGTATCAGACGAATCTCATATCACATATATATATATATATCTTTCTATGTATCAGAAAACGAATTTAAAACTTAATTTCTTTATATTCATGTATCAGAATAAGAAATATATATTGAATGTATCAGAAATCATTGATTACCTCTGTCAGAAATAGTTTTATGTATCAGAATGCATGTAATATCTCTGTCAAAAAAATATCTATGTATCAGAAAACGAATTTAAAAACTTAATTTCTTTATATTTATGTATCAAAATAAGAAATATTTATTAAATGTATCAGAAATCATTGATTACCTCTGTCAGAAATAGTTTTATGTATCAGAATGCATGTAATATCTCTGTCAAAAAAATATCTATTTATCAGAAATAATATTTACAGTTCCGTTTGTTTAATTGTACATTATGATACATAAATAGAAAGTATATGGACGAAATTTATCAATCTGATACATAAAAATCATACCTTTGGTAATGGGTCTCTTTTCGCAACTTGTTTTTTCTCTTTGCAACATCAACAACAGATTTATGAAAAGTACGTTAATGTAGGTTTTTGTGAAATTTTTCTGGCGGCCAATGGCCATAACAAACATACTACGACTTTTTTTGGGTCTCTTTTCACAACTTTTTATTTTCTCTTTACAACATCAACAACAGACTTATGAAGAAGTACGTTAATGGAGGTTGTTTGTGAAATTTTTTCCGCGGCCAATGGTCATAACACAGACGACGTTTTTTTTTTTTGCTTATTTTTGGAATTTTGTCACTGAGAGTTAATTGCAGATGAATTTATTGCTAACTTTTATTGCTTACCTAATGATTAATGATTTAATAGCCATGTTTTCTAAGGAAAATAAAATTTTCCTTATCTACAACAATGTCAACGTGATTTAGGGCTTAAAAGTAGGAGTTGTGTGTTATGTATCAGATAAGAAACTTGTTTAGAGATTTAGAAGGGATTTTTGTAATTAGTTTAGTGGGATGAAATTTTAAGTAATATAGGATACTTAAGGTGTTGTTTTATGTAATTTATCCATTTATTTTTCCTCAGAGTTAATATAATGCTAATTAAATGTTGATAGACATCATGTTCAACATTGAATAACTTAATTTATGATTGATTTTAATTAATTAATGCAGGGGTGAGCCTAGGGTTCTGCAGTGCTGACTGCAGGAATAAGCAGATATACTTGGATGAACTGTAAAAAATTGAGACTTATACTAAAAAAATGTTAGCATCCTTAGTCCGTCAACGTCTTGAGGAGCTGACCGGTGTAGGCAAAATACCGTTCCATCGGAGGATTTCCAGCAGCATGGCAAGCCATCGTCTTCTACAAATCAAGTTACATTCACCATCTCATAGTCCACAAATTTGTGGTCCACAATGTAGTAAAATTGTAGTACTAAAGTTTAAATTGAATTATGTACTAATGAAAAAATTGGAATTAGTGACGTATAAAGTTCATAGCTTAAAAGAAAAATTCATTGTCAGAAATGAATTTAGATTTTTAAGTTTATGAGCTATGTATCTTTTCTTTTTGTTATTGTTTATGGAGTTCGAAATACCTTAGGTTAAAGATATCAAATACGTAATTTTGCTAACATAAGTACAAAATTTGAACAGAGACTATTTTATGTCGAACACGTTAGCAGATCCGCCACGTGTGTCATTGATGAGAGAGAAATATATATTGATTAATCATGAATTAATTTGGCTTAAGTAATTGATAGGCACTTAAAGTTGTATCGAAAATTCACTTAGACCCATCAACTAAGACTGGTTTCTATTGAACATTTATATTGTATAGAAAATTATTTCTATTATGCACTATCAAATATTTATCAAAAATTGTAAAGTGTGTGTAATACACTTGCTATGACATGGCATAAATGGCTAATTGGAAGATGACACGTGACATTGTGGGTTCAATAATTATTAAAAACTACTTATAATTTTTTTAAAAAAATAAAAATAAAAACTGGTCCCCCTTCAACCCACCCCTACCCCCACCCCACCCGCTCTTTCATCTTTTCTTCATTTTCTTGCTATTTTCTTCTTCATCTTCTAATTTATTTATTTTTATATCTGATTTGAGAATCAGTGAAGATAATCAACTTCTCCATCTTCTATTTTTTTTTTTATATCTGATTTAATAATCAGTGGAGATAATCAACAAGTCTCTTCATTCAAACTGGTCTGCCATCTTCTTTCATATATATAAAACGACGGCTACGGGAGCCTTTCATCTTTTGGCCTATTGATCTTGACTTTTCACCTTCATTGTTTCTCAATGACTTTTCCTTCCTCCTTTCACTTCTTGTTCCAAGTTATTCTTTGTATTTCTCCTGTCTTCTCCATCAATTTTCACTCAACTTAAGCTAATCCAACATTCCCATGTTTTCTTTTTTTCTTTTTGTTTGCCTTTCTAAAGTTTTAAAGATTTTAGCTTTCTGTTACCACTTGATTTTAAATCTTGAAAATGGACACAATTATGTTAAAGAAAGAAAAAAGGTTCAATCTTGTTATGGATCCATTTGTGAAATTATACTGGTTATATTGTTGTTCTTGTAATTGACAATTCTTCTTATTATTTTTTTAATCTTTGAAATTTGCAGGGATTTGGGCAATACTAATATTTCTTATTTTTGGTGAAATTACTTTGACTGTTTGTATCTCATCTCCTTGTGTGTGTATATATATATAAGACAACGCTACGGGGGGGGGTGAGGTGTGCGAAGACAACGAGGATGGAGGGTGTGAAGACGATGAGAGGGGGTTGTAAAGAAGAGGATGAGGGGGGGGGGAGGGGGCTTGTGTGAAGAAGACGACGAAAGGAGGGTTGCTTTTTCTCCTTTTTAAAATTAAGAAATTAGGATAATTAAAAATTATATTAATAAAATAATTTAAATATAATTTTTTTAATTTTAAAAAGTAAAAGATTATTTTTTCTTCTATTCACGCATCACTCTCCTTGCCAAATCAGCATTTTGTGTCTGATAGGTATCAATTTTAGCAGTTGAGGTGCCTGATAGTTACAAGTTGTAGTTGGGAGGTCTAAATGAATTTTCGGGTCAACTTTAAGTGTTTGTCGATGAATTGTGCTTTTTTTGTTTGCTTTGTTTATAAATTAATTAATTAACTTAAATTCAAAACCGACCATGAGTGATCGATTTTTAAAAAAGAATTATTTAATAAAATAATTTTAATTAATTATAGTAAACCGACCACATGTGGTTAGTTTTCTGGAAAATTTAACAAAAAATCGAGCACACGACCATGTGGTCGGTTTTTCTAAAAATTTTGTAAATTTTTTTAAAAAAAATTCAGAAAACCCTACAAAAACATTGCATTAGAAGTGAAATGTAATAACCAATTTGAGACAATGTTGTCAAAGGCTCAATTGAGTCGCGCTTAAGCCCTGAAACTGAGAGAAATTAAAGCAAAGCACTTCACCTTACCGAGAAGACACTTCAGCGTATGTCCACTACGCAATTTTCAGTATGAACCTTTTCGTTATACAAAGGCAAAGTTTTGTCAGCTTAAAATATTTACATCAAAGTCTACCTATAGTGTAATTATTTATAAATAACTTTCTTATAACCAAAACATGCATGAAACCTTCAGAGAACTGTCAACTTTCAGACAGTTTCTTATCTGATCAAGATGAATGCTTCGTCGCTTCCACATACTATTGCTAGTAACCAAGAATGCCAGCATTATATATACACTGGACTTGTAATATCATTGAGGCTGCCAGCAGCAGGTACGACCATATATTCAATCTTCTAAAATCAGACAAATTTAACGAGAAATCTTCAACGAACAACACTTTAACCTTATATGAAAAGAGATCATAGTGAACATTTTTCAAACAAAAGTAGATTGCTTAAACTAGTACATACTATGTTGTATTAATGAGATGTCATATTTAGAAAGGTTGTACTTGACACTGATCAGGGGCGGACCCACATGTCACCGTGAGGGTGCACGTGCACCCGGTAACTTTTTAAAAAACATATATATATATACATATATATGTATGTATGTATATATATACATATGTATATATACATATATATACATATGTATATATATACATACATATATATATATATATGTATGTATGTATGTATATATGTATGTATATGTATGTATAGATTACCGAATAAGGTTAAGATAATAGATTGTGCACCTTCAATATTAAATTGTGTCTTGGTGCATTGGTTCTATGCTCAAATGTGTGTGTCATTGATGCCTTGACGTCGCAGGTTCGATCCTAGATGGGGGTATTATTTTTTTCTACAAATTTCTTCCTTTACTTGCCACCTCATCTGGCCCCACTTTATTTCTTTTGACCTTTACAAATACAATATTTTATTTTATATTTAATTATTCCATATCATTAGAATATTAGATCTGACCCACCATACTATTATTTTAATAATTAATTAAATTAATAACCCATGGAATGTTCTATTCCCAAATCTCAATTCCCAATCCCACTGCCCACACGTATTTTTCTCCCCCAATTCCCAAATTCCTAAAAGCTAAATTATTTTCCCCAAAATTCACTCCAAGCTCCAAGACAAGGAAAAATTTCACAACATGAAAATACTCACGCAGCCATCATCAGCAGCGGCCAAGTGCCAACGAAAATACGGTGTCATTCCAACAAACAACAATACAAATCAGAAGTTGATCATCAGAAGTTAAAGATAATGGTGCACCCCCTATCTTCAAATTCTGGGTTTGCCTCTGATACTGATAAAAGAAAAGAACTTCTATGTTTATGATTTAATAAAGCTTCAAATTAGTAAGTAAATATTCTTACTGATTTGCCTTGATGCTACAACAGGAAGTGCAAGAATTCTCACAGCTGCAAAAGTAGGAAATTCGGATATACATCAACGACCAGTCATATAAGAAAATAACTTTCGCAAATTGAACGTAAAAAGAAGGAATAGATCCAACGTACACTTCTTGCATGATGAAGCTGGTGACTGAGACATAAATGGCCAAGGAGCCGAAATGTTGTCATTTAAGTCACGTACAAAGCCGATCCCCAAAGTTTTGTCCAGTATTTCATCCGATGGTAAACTAGGCAAAAGACAACCCAAAACTACTCCAACAAAAAGAACAACAAATAATTGTAACTACTAACTACTACATCAACAATTATTGACACCTAATTTTTGCCTTCCACAACTAAATTTATTCCGGAGTTTCTTTGATTTTATTCCCTACCGCTCAGTGCACTGACAGAGGAACGGGGGATTAGTCTCACGGCTGCCGGCTGTGGGGATACCTTGGGAAACCAAAAAAAGAAAATCAAAATATTTATTTCATCTAAATAAAAAAAAATCAAAATATTTTTTGTACGTGATTTTGTCAATTTGAGTAGCGATTATATATTATCGTGTTCAGTTATACGAGATTATATAATTTGATTACATAAATATCTATTGTATGAAATATTGAATTTTAATTAATGATTATTTTAAAAATAAATATAATGATTAAAATTTTGATTTTAATATAATTTATTATCAAAATAATTTATTTGGATAAATATTCAAATTATAAAAGAATAGGAAAAAAAAAAGAAATGAAATCCAACTTATAAAAGGAATCAAATCCGGACGCGTCCGGCATCGGTCATGGTCGGTTCGTCATGGAAAAGAATGATTTTGATGATTGGTTGGCCTTCTATTGATGGAGCAACGACGATTTTTGCAAGCCATGGTGGATAACGGATCGAGGGAGGCGCCGATGGGCTAGTGAGAGAGACGCCGACGGGCTAGTGAGGGAGAACGGAGAGGTAGTTTGTTGGTGGTATGGCTGTCCGTCACCGGTGGAAGTAGTGGCTCACTGGAGTTGGATAGTGGAGGAGGCAACGACAGTTGGACATGGCTGTTGGTGCGGCTCTCTGATGGCTGAGAGGGAGAAATTGATGGAGAGGAAATTGTAGAAAGAGGAGGAGGGAGGCAGATTTTTTTATCTAATGGGATTAGGGTTTATTTTTGGCATTTTAAAAAGGAAAGAGTTGAAGAATTAATCTCTGTCCTTGGATCAATTTGATCCATGGCTGAGATTTAAAGTAATAAGATATTTAAAATTAGGTCACAATTGAATTAAAGATTTGAAATTGAATTTAAGTGGGAAAAATTTAGGTTAAAATTGCCATAGATTGGGTTCAAACAATGACTAGAATTTAAATAAAATTGAGAAGATAATTGAATTGACTTAGGACTGCTATTTTAATGACTGTAACTGTAATAATGAAAATAATAAGATATCGCTATTAAAATAACTATGCATGTAAAATTTATGTTACGTAAAGACATCTGTAATAATTAAAATCGACGATAATAATAATTAGAGATAAAATAGATATCTATAAATTATGAATATTTATTTTAAAATTATCAATAATGATAATAATAATAATAGATAATGTATTTTGTAAAATAATTGTGAGTGTGCATGTTTATGAAAAATAATAAAATATTATATTTGAATTGATAAATCGTAAAAGATGATAAGAAAAAGTAATAAAATAATTTATTTATATTTTTGGTTGGATTATCGGTTAATTAGATTCAGTTATCTAGCTTTTAATTATTGCATACGTCACTACACGAGATATACGGATATATATAGATATTTGATTGGCTATCATGCTTCCAAATACGTACTATATACGTCAGTCACACACACCATGTTATTACCCCGTAATGTACATCTGTTAGTTTATCTTATGTTATTATACCTTCAATAGTATACTATATATCACCTTGATCGATCGCATGATATCAGTATATTCAATATATAACTGGATATATCTTGTTAGCTTTAATTTTGACTATGTATTACGTACATCACTACACAAGAGATATACATATATATATATATATATATATATATATATATACACACACACACATACATACATACATACACTCACACACAAATATACACACTATCGACTATCAAGTTTTAAATACGTACTATATACATCATATACGTATACGAGTATCTTACCCCGTAATATAAAACAACGTATTTCATATACATACTTTGACGAGTTATCGATTAATTTGATTGTTAACTTACATTATTATAACTTCAACGTACAATATATATACATCAACTCTTGAATATGTACTATATACATTACATACACGATTTTACTATCCCATAATAATTACAATGTATTTCACATACTCATATGAATTATCGGTTAGTTTATCTTATGTTATTACACCTTCGCTACATAATATACATATACTATATATATACCTATGCATACACACACATACACACTATCGACTATATCAAGTTCTAAATACGTACTATATACATCAATTACGTACACGAGTATATTATCCAATAATATAATGCGACGTATTTCATATACATACTTTGATGAGTTATCGATTAATTTGATTAGCTTACATTAAGATAACTTCAACATACAGTATATTATTACTTCTATCGTTTCAAATCAAGGTATTCAATATGTTTGGATAAATTCTACTACTTTTTGACTACATCGTTAATCGATCGATCACTACATCATATTTATTTTATATATTGAAACATAAGTAAAAGATAAATATTATAATTAACGTAATTTATTTATTTTATTTGATATATTTCTTAGTATAATTTTTTTTTACAAAATCTAAGCTTGATTGATATTTATTATTATTATATTGGTTATCGAATACGTGTGATCAGTGTAATTTCTAAAAATTATATATTTGATTTTACATATAATTATTTTTCAATAAAAATCGACCACAAGTGATCTCTTTTTTATATTATTTTATTTTTTTAATACAAAAGTGACCACAAGTGATTGGTTTTTAAAATTTTATTTTTTTTTTAATTCCAAAATCGACAACTTGTGGTCGCTTTTATAAAATAATTTAAATTTAAATTTAAATTTTAAAATAAAACCGACCACAAGTGATCGTTTTTTAAAATATTTTTTAATTATATTTTTTTAAATAAAACCAAACACAAGTGGTCGATTTAAATTAAAAAAAAAATATTTTTTAAAAATTTCAAAACCCACCACTTGTGTTTGGTTTTATTTAAAAAATATTTTAAAAAGCGATCACTTGTGGTCGGTTTTATTTTAAAATTTAAATTTAAATTATTTTATAAAAGTGACCACAAGTGGTCGGTTTTATTTAAAAATATAATTAAAAACTAGTTTTAACTAGTTTTTAAAAACCGACCACAAGCTGTGGTCGGTTTCTTTGTTTTCTTTAGTAGTTAATGCAAGAAATGGAAAGATAGGTAGTGTGACATACACTATCACATGAACTAAGAACCTAAGTGTGTTTCAAACACAAAGACCCTTAACTAATGTAATAGGAACACCTAAACTCTTCGGTGGACACAAGAGGGAGCTCAATCTCTCACGCACCCAACGTTCCAAGCCATGATCAAACAACACAAGTGAATCCACACTTGGTTGAAACCTAATTTTAGGTTTGCCTCTAAAAGGGAGAGGACTTTAATTTGTGTTTCAATGTCTTTCAAGACTTACAACATTATCAAAATCTACTAGTAAATGGCCTACAATGTTCTATATATAGTAGGTTACAAAATAGAATACAAAAGGACCCCTTAATAAAGAGTGAATAACAAAGGTGTCCTTGGAGTATGTATGGACGGTTTTGGTGCGTAATTGGACCCTCCTTTGCACTTCACTTGCACATTCTAAGTCTCGTGTCAATTCACTCTCACACTCATCCATCTTCATGGCCGTGCCCGTATCAAATATCAATTTCACTCATTATTAATATAGTGAAATGGGTTGGTCGAAATTCAACCTAGATAAGTTTCTAAGAAAAAATCGTGTCCCCTATCGTTGTAGGAACAGCCCAGTTCACCCTCTTGATGTCGTAAGAGTGTATAAAACAATAAAATACTGGAAAGTACACTTAAAATTTTACATTGAATTTACTGAATATTGATGAATTCCGAACGTTGTAAATAATATAACTACTATACTCTATGCCTTTGCCCTTGTAAATTTTCTACTGTTTGGTAGAAATTTCTCTGTAACTCTGCGGCATCGATGGTATTCAATTGAGTTTCTGGAATCCAATTTTCAGTCTTGGGATCTCTCATCCAATAGACATTTGATCGAAGAAGAAGATGGAGATGAAGACTCATTGGAAGCAACAATCCGCTCTTTAATATTCTCCACTGCTACTGTGTATCCCTTCCTACAAAGTTAAATTATTTTCTAATTAAGAAAAATTAATATTTTTAGGACATTAAAAAGTGAAGTATGACGCGTAAATTGAACCTTAAACTATGTTAATTGTCACCTATTTTTCGTCTGAGTGTTACGATAGAGCATTTATTAGTTAGATTTGGTGATTGAGTGTGTGTCCATTGGCACTCATGTCCTTTTTTTGTGCTCAAATTATGCTCACTAGACATAACTGAAAGACAAACCAACCAATTTTAAGAACATCTCACGCAATTTCGACGAAAATGAAATTATAAAAATAGCCAGAAGATTTTGAATTCGTGTGACAAATATTAGTAAATCTTTTGTTATTGAGGTAATAAAACTTTTTGATTATAGCTTTGTTATTGAGTAACTTTATGATTTTATGGATTTCAAATTTTTATTTATATTACGTTTTGATTTTATTGATCATAATTAATAAATCATCCTTTTATGTTTGTAAATAGTTTTGTTATTGGATCTCTAATATAATGTATCGGTTTAATTTTCAGGTTTCGAATTTTCTTTTGTATTAAGTTGTTTTTATTAATCAAGAATAATGAAACATCCTTTCATATTTGTATGTAATTTTCATTATTGAATCTACAATGTGACTTTGTTGTTTCTAGGTTTTAAATTTCCTTTTCTATGACATTGAGTTTATTGATCATGAATAACAAACTTTCGTTATTGACTAACTTTGTGGTTTCTACTCAAACAATAAGTTATGATTTTTTTTGTGTAAAGGTTAGGTTTAGTTGTATTCTTTTGATATTTTTATTATTATATTATTTTGTTGTAGTCTACAGGTGATAGATAAATATGATCAGCTTTGAAATTTTTTTTAGGTAAAGATTAGGTTTAATTGTATTGTTTGATATCTCTACTTTGAATTTTTTTTATGTATAAAGATTAGATTTTGTTGTATTGTTATGATATCTCTATTATCGTATTATTTTATTGTAGTTTACAGGTGGTAGATAAATGTCGATCGAGGAAATTTCTTTTGCAAAGGTTAAGTTTAATTGTATTGTTTTGATATCTCTATCATCGTATTATTTTGTTATAGTTTACAGGTGTTAGATAAATTTCGATTGATTTTGAGATTATTTTTTTAGGGAAAGGACCGAAACGACACTTCAAATTAAACTATTTCCATGAAAATGGCCATGGAATTTAAATTCCACTTTCTACCCATTTCAATTTACTGGCTTGTTCTATACCGTTTCTACACACCTTCTATACAATTTATATACAAATCTTATACATATAAATATTCTTTACGAAAATTATACAGTTTTGATACACAATTTATATAATAACTTCACATTTTTTTTACTCGTTTTATACAACAATTATATAATTTTCATACACTTTCTATATATATTTTTATACATATTTTATACATATACATATTTGATAGAACTATACAATTTCTATACATATATCGTATATAGATACATATTCTATTTAACAATTATATCATTTTATATAATTTAATTATTATTTTTAAACAATAAAAAAAAAACATAATATTTGATCAGTTAAAAAATTTATAGCAAAAAAAAAATTAAAATATTTTTAAAAGGGTCGAATTGCCCAAGTTGAATATTGTATCAGTATTGTATATAGACTGTATCAGTATTGTATATGGCTATGTGGGCCAAAATGATCCAAATTGGGAAAGAATACGAAATGGCCATAAAGTGACATTTTTTTACCCGACTGAACATTGTATGTTCATATGCCCAAACTTGGGCTATTATTTTTTTAAAAGGCTGCACAATGTCCTTTTTTCTTTTTTTTTTGCTAAATGTTAAGTTTAATTAAATAATTTTTTTATTTTTACATGTTCAAAAGATGTTAAATCTAATTATTATATATTCTTCTTTATTATTTAAATAAATATTCTATTTAGTCTAACGTCTGAACTCTTTAAAGTGAATTACATGCGCAAGGCGCGTAATCCTAAACTAGTAAATTTGTAAGTTTGCTTGGACAATATAATGTCTTGAAAAACTATATTAGTAGTATATTTATAGGCAAGGCTTAATTAATAAACCTAATAGGACTTGGATTATGAAATTCGAGAAATAACTTGCAAAGCAAACTATTCAGGATTTGAGAATAATGGGAGAACTTCTAATTAACAGTAGGTGGTTACGTAAATTAGGGTTTAGTTACTACCCCTCCCTCCGATTCTTTTTAGTTGTCACAATTTTCCTTTTTAGAATCAAAGGATATATATTTTGACCAACATTTTAAGATATATCTTTTAATCATATTAAAAAAAAATTTATAACTTATAGTACTTTTCGTATAGTTTTTTTAAGGAAAAATTACAGAAACTAGCATCCTTAAGACTATAATTACAATAAATAGCAACACTTCTTTAAAATTGCAACTTATAGCAAAAGTAGAAATATTTTACCCACTTCATAGTAATAGTAGAATATGTATTTTTCAGTTGTGTATATGTATTTATATAGCAACATTTTACTTAAATAGAAAATACAATTTTCTATTTTTCGTAATTATGAAACTGTTGCTATAAAAGTTATAATTAAGGCTACGGAGTTGCTATTTCTGAAATTTTTCCTTTTTTTAATATCTAAATTTTGATTTCAAAATATTTAAGTTATCTAATATAATTTAGCTTAGACAATAATCAAATCTCAAAAAATCAACACTATAACTAAGTCTGTCAACGGGGCCAGGCCGGGACAACTCGAATTCGGCCCGTTTTATTTTTCCGGTTCGTGGGCCAGTCCGATTCCGGGCCCAACAGTATTTTTTCAAAAAATAAATCGGGACCGGCCCATTAAGGGTTTCCTGGTCAAAACCGGTCAAACATAAAAAAAAAAAAAAAAAAGTTTTTTTTTCAATATACACTATATATTCCCACCTATATACATTTTAAATACATTAAACAATATACACACAACATATATACACTATATATATACTACATTAGAAAACATATACACATGTATACGACTATACATTAAATATATATACTACTTTAGAGTATATACAAAATATGTACACATATATACGTACGATATAATATATGTACTACTTTAAATAATATACATACAACATACATACACTATATATATACTACTTTTGAAAATTTGAATACATAATTACATATACACATGTATATGTTAAATATATATACTATTTTAGAGTCTATTGAAAATATATACACATATATACGTAGAAATACGATACAATATATGTACTACTTTAAATAATATACATACAACATATATACACTATATACATACTACTTTAGAAAACATATACACATGTATACGTTAAATATATACTACTTTAGAGTCTATTGAAAATATATACATATATATACATACCATACAATATATATACTACTTTAAATAATATACATACAACATATATACACACTATACATACTACTATAGAAAACATATACACGTATAACTTATAGTCATATATACACTGCATATTATACTACTTTAAAAGCATATACACATTAAATATATACTATTTTAATATATAAAAAATATGTACACATATATGTACAATATATACTACTTAAAATATCACTTGAAAGTTGAAACGATATACATACAACCTATATACACTATATGTATACGTTAAAATATTAAATATATATAATTTAGAGACTATAGAAAATATGCTACTTAATATAATAATACTTGAGGTTTTGAACTTAAAAGAAATTTACTTTTTCATTATGTTTATATATGTTTGTTATGTTTAATTGTCTATTACTTAGTGTAAAGTTCGATAGTAAATTAGTAATATATTAAAACTAAGTATTTAATTCAAACTAAAAATTCAATTTAAATGAAAAAAACTATAAAGTAAGGAGTGAATGAATGTTGTATTTTATTGATTGCAAAATGATCCAAATTTTATAATTTACATGAATGAAAAATCTACAAATTTTGCATCATTTTTTTCAACTCATTCATGTTAATATTAACAGGAACCGACATAGGATAGTCAAAATCAATGGGGGCAAAATCATGCATTAGACTTGATTGTGCTGAGTTCTCCCTTGAAGTCATAATTTCTTCAAGATTTTGTTCGTCTTTCGGCTCCACTTCCATTCATTGATTTTTTCGTTCCGCTCTAATTCAATCTCTGAGGCAAACTAGAACATTCATAGCATTGCTCCCCAATGAGTGTCGGTTGTCCTAAAGCTATTGTCGTCCCTGACTAAAAGCGCTCTCCGATGCTACGGTTGACATTGGAACATTCAATATATCTCTAGCTAATCTTGAAAGCACATGATATTGTCTTTCATTATTCTTTCACCAATCCAACACATTGATCCGTCGTCTACGATCCTCTACCGGCGTTCGAAGATAATACTTAAGCTCTTTTCGAGAAGTTGTTGTGTAAGTTCCCGCCTCAGCGTTGTTCCAAACATTTAAATCATAAAAGTAATCAGGGAAACCACTATGTGCTGCTTTTTTAGAAGATGATGGCTCCTCGGGAGCATGAAGAGCGACAGTTGGAGTGATATTTGTCGGTACAACTACATCAAGTAAATCGGCATAATAGTTATATAACTTTTCTAAGTAAATGTTCGCATCACTTATAGCCGTAAACAAATCTGGTTGTTCTTGTTCGTCATCTTCGGAATCATTGTTAGCATTTATCTCTAAGTTGGAATAAATAAGAGTACTAAAGTGGCACATAGTATTAAATTTCATATATGGATTTAGTATAGCACCAACCAAGTAAATAGGGGGAATTAGGAAAAAACATTTTTAAAATTTAGCAAACATAACACTAACAACTTCTTTGTAACCTTCTTTATTCTTAAATTCTTTAAGCAAAACAGAAATATCGGCTAAATATACTAAAATACTACAAACAATAGGATAATAAGCACCGAAAAATTATACCATAGCTATATAATTTTTCTTCAAAAACTTAACAAGATCACCAATTGCAGCCCAATCAGAAACATTTAGCATACATTCAGCCGAATTAGCAAATGAACCACAAAATTGGTTAAAAGTCAATGTAATAGGAACTTTATAAGCAAGACAAGTTTTTAAATAAGCATACGTAACATTCCATCTAGTATCACATTCTTCATGCATAAATATCGACGTAAGTCCATTTTGTTCACATTTAATTTTAAATTCTCTCACTCTTTTTTCGATTAATTCCTTGAATAAAGCCAACATCAAGTCGGATCTTTTCAATATAAAACTTAAAAAATTCAAAACCATCTCTTACAATTAAATTATATATATGACAAGCACACCTAACATGAAACATTTCAGGTAACGGCAGTGAGAGATTATTTTTTAACTTTTCAATAGCAGTATTGTTGTTAAAAGCATTATCAAAAGCAATGCATATAACTTTTCTTTCAATACCAAAAAATTCTGAAACTTTACTAATAGATTCAACAATAAATTCTCCAATATGTCTACGATCTTCATCATACAAAAAGTAGAATACGTTTTTGCATAACCAAATTATTATCTATCCAGTGACAAGTAATGGTTAAATAATCATTTCTATTAACAGCTCGACCAAGATCAGAAGTTAGAGTCATTCTAACTTGAATATTTTTTTAAAATGTAGATAAATAATAAACATATTGTGAATGAAGTCTAAAAATATCGATCCGAAAAGTACTTCTAGGAATACCATTAAACATAAGATTATAAATTGCTTGAATATAATGAATAAAAGCATCCGAAGAAGGAAAAGTAAAAGACAAACAACCCACAGTTATCATTTTTACTATTTCTCCCCGGCCCTCAATTTATTATAATTTTTAATTACCTGACCGGTTGTTGGGTCCATTTTAGTTCACGTTGGCCCACCAACAACCTCACCACCTTTTGCAATAAATAACTCTCTTTGGTGATTCTCTCTTATATGTCTCTTTAACATACTCGTACCTCCTTGATTGCCTCCTCTTTTATGCTCATATACTTGTTGAAAAATATTGCATTGCACCTTAGTTTCTTCTTCTCTACGTGTAAAAAAAATTCATACAATACTAGTTGTTCTACGAGCTCTTGGGGCATGGGGAGGGCGGGGAGGACGATTAACCGATTCAGATCTAACATTAGCATTTTCTACTGTGGGTGTCTCACCAATATTTTTATCATTTTCATCTAAATTAGCCGCATCTACATTTTCTTCTTCTATACCGTAATTTTCCTAAGCTTTTAAATAATCCATATAATGAGCACCTACACTTACTTCTTCCTCAAAAGGTTGACTAAGCGGTACCTGAGGCACACGGGTATATCTACTACTTGAACTACCTCTACTGCCAGTAATTCGCTTTTTACTACCAGTACTACTTTCGGGACAAAAAATTTTGACACTTTTACCTAGGTTTTTTAATTTATCCATAATATAAATCAAACTAAAAAAAAATCAAAATAGACAAAAATAATAAAAATAAATATTCAACAATTAATACACTAATTAAAAAATAAAATTAAGAGATGGAATGATAATACCAAATTTTAAAAGTATCCGAAAGTTGCGACTTTAGAAAACTTCCACTTGTATTTGTAATTGCAAAATTAGAAAATAAAATTGAACACTATAGGAGATATATAAAATATTTGAGAGGGAATGAGATTTGAGAGAATGAAAATTGTGTGAAAAATTATTTGAAAGTGTAGGTTATTTATAGGAATTTTTTTGGATTTAAAAAAAAAATTAAATAGAAAAAAAATCTTTTTAAAAAATGGACCAAATAGTTGTTTGAGGCTCCAAACGGCTATATAGCCGTTTGGCCCAATGACTACTTTAGCCCAAAACGGATAATTCAGAATTTTTTTAAAAATAAAATAAAATTGGACTGGGCCGGATAATCGGCGGGCCTGGTCTGGGTTGACTCTGGGCCGGGTCATTCGGGCCCGAAAAAAATTTGGCCCAGGCCAGAACCGGCAACCCTGTAGCTCGGGGGCTGACCGGGCGGGGACAAATCGGGTCGGGTCTTGTCAGGTCAAACCGACCCGTTTGACAGGCTTAGCTATAATTAAAAAGGAAAGGAAGGAGTAATTACTTCCTCAAGGTAGTAAGATATTGGAGTATCGATGGTTATCTAATTAATTTAGATATCCTATAATTAATATTTAGAGATTTTGAATCAAAAATTTTGATTAGATTAATTTCATATTTGTAAATTAAAAATTAAATATTTAAAAATATATGAAACAATATTAAGTTGTAATTTTTTTCATATAGAAATAAAAATAAATTTAAAAATATTAATTAAAGTCCGTATTATTTGACTTTCAAAAAAAAATTATGACTAGTAAAAAAGAAACTGAAGAAGTACAATGCAAGGACACTTTATAGTTGCATGCAATCAAATCAGTTCGAGTGATTGCATTCATTGATGTTTATGTGAAATCCGAGTAAGGATTATATCTGCATATATCATTTATTGTGAACAAAGTAGTTTTCTTTTTGATACTCAAGTGTAGGAATTAATTTCTTGTGAATTGTATTTAAGTAACCGTTTGGCCATGAAAACTAAAAAAAATTGGAGTTGAAATTGGAGTTGGAGATGTGTTTGGCCATGTTTTTTTTGAAAAAAAAAAATTGACTTTTGAAAAACTTTTTTAAATATGATTTTATGCCCTAACTTTTACAAACTATCAAAATCATCCAACTAAAATTTACCTACTAATGAAAAAAGAACACAATTAGCCACCATTATAAAAATAATTACATATACATTGTCATATTTAATGAATTTCAATTATGACATATATAATATTTACATTAATAGCCATTTTTTCATATTTGAAAATTTTAAATATGGATTTTATATTAACAGATCACTGCTTCTTGTTTTTTAGGTAACAAATATTATTTTTCAAACAAATTTATTTTTTTAGGAATTTATTTAATTTATTTCCTTCATTTTCCGTTCCTAAAAATTAGGAAATGATAAGTTGTTATTAAATTTTAGGGTGCCGCTAATTTATTTCTTTAATTTTCTTATACATGAAAGATTTTACTGTGTGTGAATTAATTATTTTATGTAAAACATGATTTGCATATTTATGGTATATTATATCATATACCATAAATATATAAATATGCTTAGTATGTTTCTTTATACTTTGTATTTTTATATATGTGTATACATGGTATATACATGGTATAAACTTCATATATAACATACTTTGTATATTTATATTATAAATATCCTTAGTATGTTTCTTAATACTTTGTATATTTATATATGTGTGTATATGGTATATACATGGTATAAACTTTATATATAACATATTTTGTATATTTCTATTATAAATATAATACTTTATATATTTATGGGTACAAATATAAATTAGCAGTAAAAAAATGTCTTAAATAAGGAAGAAAATTAAATAAGGGATAAAATAATATGATGAGAGAGAAAAAGAGATATATATTAATTAGGATAGCATTAAGTTTGAAATTATAATTATTTTATTCTTTAAAACTGTTATATATGTAATATTGAAAAAGTAATGTTATAAGCTGGAATAATATTTAAAAGATTGGAGTTATATGTAATAATAATAAAAGTTGGAATTGGAGTTGGAAAATTGTGAAAACAACAAAAACATGTTTTCCCTTTTCAAAAAAAAAATTCGGAATTATTTTCCGAATTTTCATGGCCAAACACCACAATTTTCAACTCCAAAAAAAAATTTCAAAAAAAAGGAAAAAATTTCCATGGCCAAACGGGCCCTAAGTCTCGTTTGATCATGTATGTGAGATGAAAATATGATTTGAAATCGTGAGTAAAAATTATGATATGAAATCATATGAAATGAAATTGAAGTTTTGTTTGGACGTGCTATTTGAAATTTTAAGTTGTATTGTCCTCCTATAAACAAACAAACGAAAAAAAAACAGAAGTTGTGAAAACATTCAACGCCCCAATTCTTTATACAATCTTATCAAATAAGCAAAATTTCATAACAAAAGTATAATTCACTATCACAAAACTATCCTAAGAAAATACAATATTTGTTGATCAAATGATAAATTTGGTGAATAATAAATGATAAAGCAGGAGTTGATTTGAATGAATAATAATAAGTTTTGTAGGCGTTTGACCATGACAACCGAACAACATTTAGGTTGGAGTCAAACTTGTGGTTGGTCATATATTTTTTGGATAGATTGTTTTAACTATAAAGGTGAAGTTGTAATTAAAAAAAAAAAGTAAAAATAAATTGAGACTTGTTTTCACTTTTTCAAATAGAACTTCAAATTGTATTTGAAGTTTTTATGGTCAAACGCCATTTTTTTAAAAATAAAATAAAAAAATAAAAAAATGAATATTTCTCATTGCCAAATGGGGGTATATGATTATATGTTGGCAAGGGTAGTGGGTAAATGAGATATAAATGATTTAAAGATTGATATAAGTAATAATATGAACTATAAATTTTATTTACATATAAAATAATGATTAGTAAATATAAATGACGGAGTACTTTGTAAAAAATATAAACTTGTGAGTTAATTTTGGAATTTGAAAAATCTCAAATCATGATTTGAAATTTTCAAATTATATTTCTCGGAGAATTTGAAATTTCATGTCATGATATGAAATTATGAGATGAAATCGCACGACTTAGTGTTGATTTCATTTCATGATTTCATAATACAAATATAAAATTACATGTCCAAGTACCTAATTAAAATCTTTCGTTTACCAAGCAAGGGGCTCATTTCGTCAAGAGGATTCAATCTTTTAATATGAGAGAATGTATAATACACTAACACAACACAAGGCACCAATCCAAAATATCCTTTCCGTCTTATTTTAAGTGAGATTCTTTCTTTTTGAGTTCATATAAAAAAATATCAGCTTACTATAATAAATATTAATTTGATTTTAAAATTTCTTTTTTATTCTTATGAAATGATTTTCAATCACATAAATTTCTAACAGACATTTTAAATTTTTTTTTGTTATTAAACTTTATGTCAAATCAGATGATGTCACATAAAATGAGATATAGTAGAATTAGTCTATCAAGTGTAAGAACCCACTGATTAGCTTATGAATCATTAGTATTTCTCTTTTAAATCATTGAGGGATGATTGTCTCATAACATGTACAATCATTTTTGCTTGAGAATTAACAACCTCGTTGATCAAGGATATAAAAGACTACCATTTCTTTGATCCAAACCACCACTCTTAACGTTGTTCCTCCTTGGCCACCATTTCAATTAAAATAAGATTAATTAAATTATTACTAAATAAAAAAAGTATATTTGAATTCTTTTGAGACATAATATTATTTTTTTAAAATAGTTAATGTATGACACATAAATTAAATTGAAACTGCTCGCAAGGGCATGATGATTGGTTCGAAGGTGAGTTTCTCATGTAGAGATCTGAGATCGAATTCAACGTTCGTCTGCTGCTCAGTCATGAGCTCATCGCATATATGACTTGCCTAGTGCAATTTACATCTCCTATGTATTTGTGCCTAGTGCAATTTACATCTTCTATGTGTTTGTGAGCTATTATACAGTGAAAAAGCTAAATAAAATGCTCGAGGCTGTGACAAAAGTTATGAAATTCCCATAAACAAAATTTCAACAGAGGAAGTAATACTTTTGTTAGTAGTTTCAAATAACGAGAATTTTATATTCAACAACCTAAAGATTTTTATATTCGAATTCCAAGCACAATTTTCACGTTTTAACACCAGAACAAAATTTAATACTTCCTCTGTTCCCTTTTATTTGTCATAAATTTTTTAATTGTATTTTTATTTTACTTGTTATTTTTGACACTTTAAAAAAAGACAATTTCTTTTTTCCCTTTTTACCCTTACTTTAATTATTTTTTTCTCTAAATTAAAATGTAAATATTATTTACTAAGGATACTATGATAAATTAATTATATTATTAATTATTTTTTTAATCAATATATTAGATTAAATTGTGGCAAGTAAAATAAAACGGAGGAATACTATTTTATCGTAACAGAGGACATATTATTGTGAAAAATGAAGGTAACAATTAAAACGTGAGGAATATAAGGACGTATAATTGGAAGCGCGTTCAACGTATTTTTTGTACGTTTTACGAGGGAAAGAGAGATGACATGTATGTTCATGTTAAATTTATAAATATCTTCTTGTCTTATTCAAACTACTTTGTTTTTTTTTATGTTTATACAAAAATAATAAATACAAAATAGGCTTTATTAAGTTATTCCTATTTAATAAAAGTAGTTTGATGGTCAAACATGTTACCACTATATAAACACCCAACATCACTTCTCTGGCTTTTGTATATCTCCTTCTTCTTCCTATTCTTTGACAATCAAATAAATCAAATGGGTTTTACAGAACTGAAAGAAAAGCATAAATGTACTTTAGCTTATGAAGTTAATAGTAAGCAAAGACGTTTAGTTTCGTCATTACTTGCTCAGAAGCTTTTAAAAGATGTGAATTTTTCGAAATTCAGAAAAGTTGAATTCATAATCTACCTTATGAATCATATTACAGATCAATATTCTGAGAATTCTCTTGATCAACACTCTAATTGCTTTCTCAAATCTTGTTTCTTCTGCCATAAAGCAATTAGCCAGCACAAGGAAGTCTACATTTACAGGTACCTACATTACTATTCTTTAATCCTGCGTGATCTCAATTTATGTGATATTTTAATTTTGTTTTAGTTTGTTTAAAATAGCCTACATTTTAATTCTTATTTAGAAGTGAGTGAATTTTTAAAATTTCATTTTATCCTTAATGAGATCACTCCACTACTGGAAAGAGTTTTTTTCCGCAGAGAATCAATGAGAAATTTGTGTTATAAAATTTTATTTTTCTCACTCATTTTTCTTCAAACCAGCTCACGAGAATAAGAATTGTGGGAAACAGATTCTCATTGAAACACTAAGAAGCTTCCTAATTCTTGTGTGGAAACACTTTGTATTTTTCATTTCTAACTGATTCAATCAAAATATCAGTAGCTCGTAAACACATTTTTCAGTGGGAAATTTAAATAAAAAATAATGACTTTTCAATAGGGTCGTTCTAACTAAATATATGTCTTTTCGGCCTGCTTTTTTTTTTGTACACAAATTTCAAAAATCACTCCATGATTCTTAGACTACATGCACTAATGGCATGTGTATAAATTGAATACACTTAGCGAAGCTCTTGACTTCACTACTCGCTCAATGATGTCACATAAATTGGGATGAATATTTATTTTTCCTCAGAGTTAATATAATGCTAATTAAATGTTGATAGACATCATGTTCAACATTGGATGACTTAATTTATGATTGATTTTAATTAATTAATGCAGGGGTGAGCTAGGGTTCTGCAGTGCTGACTGCAGGAATAAGCAGATATACTTGGATGAATTAAAAAAAATTGAGACTTATACTAAAAAAATGTTAGCATCCTTAGTCCGTCAACGTCGTCGAGGAGCTGGCCAGTGTAGGCAAAATATCGTTCCATCGGAGGATTTCCAGCAGCATGGCAAGTCATCGTCTTCTACAAATCAAGTTACATTCACCATCTCATAGTCCACAAATTTGTGGTCCACAATGTAGTAAAATTATAGTACTAGAGTTTAAATTGAATTTTGTACTAATGAAAAAATTGGAATTTGTGACGTATAAAGTTCATAGCTTAAAAGAAAAATTCATTGTCAGAAATAAATTTAGATTTTTAAGTTTATGAGCTATGTATCGTTTCTTTTTGTTGTTGTTTATGGAGTTCGAAATACATTAGGTTAAAGATATCAAATACGTAATTTTGCTAACATAAGTACAAAATTTGAACAGAGACTATTTTATGTCGAACACGTTAGCAGATCTGCCATGTGTGTCATTGATGAGAGAGAAATATATATTGATTAATCATGAATTAATTTGGCTTAAGTAATTGATAGGCACTTAAAGTTGTATCGAAAATTCACTTAGACCCATCAACTAGACTAGTTTCTATTGAACATTTATACTGTATAGAAAATTATTCCTATTATGCACTATCGGATATTTACCAAAAATTGTAAAGTGTGTGTAATACACTTGCTATGACATGGCATAAAGGGCTAATTGGAAGATGACATGTGGCATTGTGGGTCCAATAATTATTAAAAACTACTTATAATTTTTTTAAAAAATTAAAAATAAAAACTGGTCCCCCTTCAACCCCCCACCCCACCCCTACCCCCACGCCACCTGCACTTTCATCTTTTCTTCATTTTCTTGCCATTTTCTTCTTCATCTTCTAATTTATTTATTTTTATATCTGATTTGAGAATCAGTGAAGATAATCAACTTCTCCATCTTCTAATTTTTTTAATATCTGATTTGAGAATCAGTGGAGATAATCAACAAGTCTCTTCATTCAAACTGGTCGGACATCTTCTTTCATATATATAAAACGACGGCTACGGGAGCCTTTCATCTTTTGGCCTATTGATCTTGACTTTTCATCTTCATTGTTTCTCAATTTTCTCTCAATGGCTTTTCCTTCCTCCTTTCTCTTCTTGTTCCAAGTTATTCTTTGTATTTCTCCTGTCTTCTCCATCAATTCTGAAGGTGAATTTCACTCAACTTAAGCTAATCTAACTTTCCCATGTTTTCTTTTTTTCTTTTTGTTTGCCTTTCTAAAGTTTTAAAGATTTTAGCTTTCTGTTACCATTTGATTTTAAATCTTGAAAATGGACACAATTATGTTAAAGAAAGAAAAAAGGTTCAATCTTGTTATGGATTCATTTGTGAAATTATACTGGTTATATTGTTGTTCTTGTAATTGACAATTCTTTTTATTATTTTTTTAATCTTTGAAATTTGCAGGGATTTGGGCAATACTAATATTTCTTATTTTTGGTGAAATTACTTTGGTTGTTTGTATCTCATCTCTTTGTGTGTATATATATATAAGACGACGCTACGGTGGGGGAGGTGTGTGAAGACGAAGAGGATGGAGGAGGGTGTGAAGACGATGAGAGGGGGGGTTGTAAAGAAGACGATGAGGGGGGTGGGGGGTGGGGGCTTGTGTGAAGAAGACGACGAAAGGGGGGCTGCTTTTCCTCTTTTTTAAAATTAAGAAATTAGGATAATTAAAAATTATATTAATAAAATAATTTAAATATAATTTTTTTTAATTAAAAAAGTAAAAGATTATTTTTTCTTCGATTCACACGTCCAAGGAGAGTGTAACACACTCTCCTTGCCAAATCAGTTTTTTTGTGTCTGATAGGTATCAATTTTAGCAGTTGAGGTGCCTAATAGTTACAAGCCGTAGTTGGGGGGTCTAAGTGAATTTTTGAGTCAACTTTAAGTGTCTGTCGATGACTTGTGCTTTGTTTGTATACGTGTCAGTAGTCGTAAGTGCTATGTGTGTGTTTGATAATTTTTTGTTCGTAGTGTCTTGTAACTATACTGTGGGTATCTTATTTATATTATTATCTATTGGTGTATTATTCTATTTTATTTTTATTTTATAGTGTTTTGTATCCTGAGCTTAGATCTATCGAAAACAGTCTCTCTATCCCATTCGAGATAGTACTGCATACACTTACACACCCCAGAACTACTTTGTCGAAATACACTAGATATGTTGTTGTTGTGTTGCAAAAATTAATTGCATGAGTGTCCTTTATATTGCAATATTAATTGTTGATACGTATGATAAGTTTGAGCTTTCATTTTTGGATCTTTGACTTTTGATTAAATTTTTCTTTAAACAAATACAGCGGTTAGTTTATACCCATGTTTGAAATATACAATAGTACCTTCTCAAGAACTTCAAAATAAGTAAACTTTCGGAACTTGATCTAATTATTTTAAGAATTTATTTGTATTTCTATGATAAATACATATGCTAAGTTGCATGTATGAAAAGTACATTTACATATGAACTATTTTATGAAGAGATTTTTGCCTATATGTATTTTTTTTATAATTGATATGTATTTTTCATTATATTGGAATGTTGAAATGTATATATGAACTTTCATTTATATTTTTGTTATGTTCAATTACATTTAAGCTATATGGAAGCATTTGTATTTTTATACATACATATCCATTTTCATATGTATTTTGGTGTAGTGATGATTTTGTATTTATGTTTTGTTCAATACACATATGAATATTTATATGTATTTTGTTGTTGAGTTGATTATATTTATGTTTAGCTCAATGTACATATTTATATGAATATTTATAATGTATTTTGTTATTGAGTTGATTATATTATATGTATTTATGTTCTGTTGAAAAAATTATATGGTTTTGTATTTATGTTGTTAATGGGTTCCGCATGCATGCTATAGTGCCATGGCATACAGTTGAAATATTTTTATTCCTGTGAATGTAAAGGAGAGACATCATTGGGTTCTTACTGTTTTATCGTTCTCAGAGAGGTGCATATTCATATACGATTCATATGAATCTTCTGGTCATTATATTGTTGTTCTTGCTGAGATCGAGAAAGTAGTCAAGATTATACTTTTATGTCTCAAGACTTGTAATTTCTATGAGAATAAAGGTATTGATCTTGATAATCATCCAAGATACAAAGATAAAGATATGTTGGACCTTTTTAGAAACTTATTTTATGTTTTGAAGTGAATCAAAATTACTAATTTTGAAGTGAATGGAAGTTATTCATTTTAGTATTTTATGTTGAATGTGTTTTGGATAATTTTATATTATGTGTTTTATTCCAGTGTTCAGTATGATATATTCAAATTTAACTTCAAAATACATATGCAGTATTCAGATTTAGCTTAAAAATACATATGCAGTATACCCTACAACTTCGTAACATATACACTGTACAACATATATACGTCTATAGAAGATATATACACATATATACGTACCATTCAATATATATGTACTACTTTAAATAAAATATATTACCATATATATATACTACAATATATATATACTACAATATATAATTATATATATAGTTATATATTAATTTATAAAACATATACACATGTATACGTTAAATATACACATTTATAGAAGATATATATACACATATATAAATTAATAATACTTGATAGTAAATTAATAATATATTAAAACTAAGTTATAGTTAAATCCAATTTAAAAAAAAAAAAAAAAAAATTGGCCGAGCCGGTTATCCGGCGGGTCCTAACCGGGCTTGGTTCGGGCCGTGTTAACCGGGCCTAAATCAATAAAATAACCGGACCGGGACCCGTGTAACACCCCGTATTCAAGTACATGTATTGGCGTATTCAAGTACCCGTATTCAAGTACATGTATTGGCGTATTCAAGTACGTGATTGGTCTTATTTATATGGAATTAATTTTTTATTTTATTTATACCGGAATTTGTCCGTCGATGATTTCAAACGAAGGTTATTGAATAAGCTTTCCAACGATATAAAGATTTTCAAAAACGGATAAGTTTCGGATATAATCGAGCACGTTCGAAACTATAAAACGGTGGTCGAGATATGGTGAATAGTAAATGTGCAGGAAAATTTCCTGCACACAAACTACTGAGGCCTGCCAGTTTTTTGGGTCGACTTTGAACGATCATAACTCCCTTAATATAATGAACTGGGAGAGATACCACATATCAAAAGAAAGATCTTTGAATCTTCTTTCCAATGCAATTGGTTTCATCCAAATCCAACGTCTAAGTAAGGAGTTATACTCGTTTTACTTCAGCCTCTCAAAACAGTTTTTTAGGGTCAACTTCAAACGATCATAACTCCTTGTACAGGACGAACTGGGTGGCCTACTTTATATGAAATGAAAGCCCTTTGAATTATCTATCCAACGATACCACTTTCACCCAAATACGATATCGGAGAAAAGAGTTATGGCGGATTTACTTTAGCCTATCAAAACAGTCCACCATGGACATGATTTACTTAAATTTTTAAGGGCAATATGGTCGTTTTCCATCACCTCATGGACGAAAATTGGTCATTATATACATATAATTAGTCTCATATCCATCAATTATCATCAAATTATTGAAAATAAGAAACCCTATCCTAATTTCAACTCCAATTATCTTGTGATTCAACCGTAGAAAATCCAAATTTATTCCGTAGTTGTGTTCACCGTCTCGAGGGCTTCGAGAAGCACCCCTTATTTGTGCCAACAGGACTTCGAAACCAAAAGGGTCATTTTATGGTAAGGATGTAAATTATGTTGGTGTTATTTATATGGATATGTATATATATATATATATATGCATGTGAGCATAAGAAGTATGTTATTTGATTGTTGTTGAAAGATGATTGGGAAATGATGTTGGATTATTCTTGTGCATGGTTGGATTATGTTGAATTGTGAAGGGATTTGGTATTGATGATGTGGTATTGAAATGATGATTATATATATATATATACACATAAACCTATTGTTCAAGTTGGTTTTTGGAATGTTTTGCAAATATTGGTTGTATGGAATTATGGAAGAGAATTGTGGTGTTGGGTTGCTAATACTAGATGCCAAACATTTCATTGTAGATAAGTGATTTGTAAAGGCGGGAAGTTGTGTTGAATTGGTATCCGAATCTACAACGAGGTATGTAAAGCATACTCTAACAATGTTCTTTGGCATGAAAACACCAATGTTCCATCAAATAAGATTCCGAGGTTATCCAAAAACATGTATTGTTCTACATTACCAACGAAGTTGTTTCCATTCTATAAAGTGTAAAAATGTTTCATTGATATATCAAAAGGCTCCTATTTCATTGTTGTGATATTGATGATTCTGAAACACATTGTTGATGTACCAATGAGTCTTTATAACATCGTTATTGTATAGAAGGTCTATTACTTGATTCCTATTGATGTATCATTGTTCCAAAGGTACTATATTGGCATGAACACTAATGTAATATTCTCAAAAGCTTTTGAACTAAGTTATTGGAAAGATCTCTTATGTGTGTTACTTGATATACGTGTGGGTGGTATCCCAGGGGCATAAGCCTAGCATGGGTCATCCCTATTTATGTGTTTATGGGTGGTATCCCAGGGGCATAAGCCTAGCATGGGTCGATCCCAGTTGATATGTACTGGAGGCAGCCTAATGGTCACAGTACGGTACAGTATTGATTATTGTTAGGTGGTTGGAGGTTCGGGAGGAGGAGGTTATGGCGAAAGATAATTGTAAAGAATGAATTGAACGAATGTATACCGTTCCACAAATGTGTTTGAATTCAAGAACCCAATTCAGATTAATGATAATGTACATGATCCTAAAAGTGTTTATGAAGTGTGGTTCACTTCTATTATGATTTATTCACTTGCGTCTGATTTTCTTGATCCCCCATATCACATATGATTATTTACAGCTTTACATACTCAGTACATATTTCGTACTAACGTCCCTCACGGGGGACCTGCATTTCATGCTGCAGGCACAGGTGCTTCAGTTCACTCACAGCATAGATAGGAGCCAGGTCATACAACTATTGTTGGTGAGCTCCAGTTTGCTTCGGAGCTTTCCGAGTCGGTTCCTTATGTTTTGTCATTGTACAAGAGTCGTGTGTGGGCGGGGGTTTGTCCCGACCCTAGTTATGTCATGTATATCCTAGAGGCTTTGTAGACATAAGGAAGGGTAAAGTCATGGAAGTTTATATAGTCATGTTATATTTGTATATGTGGTGGCCCCGACGGCCAAGTGTTATATATATATATATATATATATATATATATATATATATATATATATATATATATATATATTTGTGCGTGTTGTGCTGATACAGGTAATTAGATTCTTCTATATGCAACGAAGTGCTGTCCAAATATTTGGTGACATGTAAGTGAAAGTACAGGTATTTGAACGGGTTCTCCCGGGCCTTCTCGGCTTCGGGTGCCAGTCCGGCCCGATGGGATTTTGGGGCGTGACAACCCGGAACCCTAAAGCCCTAGGGCTTATCGGGCCGGGTCAAACAGGGCCGATTTTGTAAGTGGGTCGGATTGGGCCGGGCTGGGCCGGCCCGTTTGACACTCTTAGTTTCAAATAACGAGAATTTTATATTCAACAACCAAAAGATTTTTATATTCGAATTCCAAGCATAATTTCCACGTTTTAACACCAAAACGAAATTTAATACCCCTCTGCACCATTTTACTTGTCACAAATTTTCTAATTGTATTTTTATTTTTACTAGTCATTTTTGACACATAAAAAAAAGATAATTTTTTTTTTATTATTAGTATTAATTATTTTTTTCTCCAAATTAAAATGTAAACAACATTCAATAAGAATACTATGATAAAGTAATCATATTATTAATTATTTTCTTAATCAATATATCAAGTTAAATTGTGACAAGTTAAATAAAACAGAGGGAGTACTATTTTATCGTAACAGAGACATATTTATTGTGAAAAATGAAGGTAACAATTAAAACGTGAGATATGTTAAGGACCGTATAATTGGAAGCGCGTTTAATGTATTTTTTGTACCTATTACGAGGGAAAGAGATATAACATGTGTATTCATGTTAAATTTATAAAATATCTATTTTTTGTACCTATTACGAGGGAAAGAGATATGACATGTATGTTCATGTTAAATTTATAAAATATCTTGTTGTCTTATTCTAACTACTTTGTTTTTTTATGTCCATTAAAAAATGGAGTAATAAATATAAATAATATTTTATAAAGTTATTCTTATTTAATAAAAGTAGTTTGATGGTCAAACATGCACCCACTATATAAACACCCCACATCACTTCTCTAGCTCTTATAAATATTCTCCTTGTTCTTACTATTTTTTTTGACAATCAAATAAGTATGTCAAATGGGTTTTACAGAATTGAAAGAAAAGCATAAATGTGCTATAGCTTATGAAGTTAATACTAAGCAAAGACGTTTAGTTTCATCATTACTTGCTCAAAAGCTTTTAAAGGATGTGAATATTTCAAAATTTAGCACTCTAATTGCTTTCTCAAATCTTATTTCTTCAGCCATAAAGCAAATAGCCAGCACAAGGAAGTCTACATTTACAGGTACCTACATTACTATTCTTTAATCCTGCGTGGTCTCAATTTATGTGATATTTTAATTTCGTTTTAGTTTGTTTAAAATAGCCTGCATTTTAATTCTTATTTAGAAATGAGTGAATTTTTTAAATTTTATTTTATCCCTAATGAGATCACTCCACTATTCCGCAGAGAATCAATGTTAATTTGTGTTATAAAATTTGATTTTTCTCACTCATTTTTCTCCAAACCAGCTCACGAAAATAAGAATTGTGGGAAACAGATTCTCATTGAAACACTAAGAAACTTCCTAATTCTTGTGTGGAAACACTTTGTATTTTTCATTTCTAACTGATTCAATCAAAATATCAATAGCCCATAAACACATTTTTCTGTTGGAAATTTCAATAAAAAATAATGACTTTTCAATAGGGTCGTTCTAACCAAATAAATGTCTTTTTGACCTACTTTTTTTAACCACAAATTTCAAAAATCACTCCATGATTCTTAGACTACATGCACTAATGGCATGTGTATAAACATTGAATACACTTAGCGAAGCTCATGACTTCACTACTCGCTCAATGATGTCATATAAATTGGGATGGATATTTATTTTGGGTAAACAACATAAATTCCAACACTTTGCTATCTAATTACCTTCTCTCTCAACTCTTATATTAATTACATGATATTCCGGATATGATACATTATTTAACCTCCCGATACATAAGCATATGATACATTACTAACCAATTAGTTGGAGATAAAAAAGGAAAAAACAGTAAAAGTGCCTACAATTGAGGAATTAACACACTCAATTTATGATTTTTTTCATTTAATTACATCAAATCCTCAACAACTTCATTATTTGAAATTTGAATGATCAAATCAATCTTCATTAATCATAATCTTTCAAAACTAATTTCTTCTCCAATCGTTCATTCCCTGTTCATCAAAACATATCTCATTCCCTACGTTCAGAAAAAAATTGAACATACTATAAGAATCTGATGTATCAGACGAATCTCATATCACATATATATATATATATATATCTATGTATCAGAAAACGAATTTAAAACTTAATTTCTTTATATTCATGTATCAGAATAAGAAATATATATTGAATGTATCAGAAATCATTGATTACCTCTGTCAGAAATAGTTTTATGTATCAGAATGCATATAATATCTCTGTCAAAAAAATATCTATGTATCAGAAAACGAAATTAAAACTTAATTTCTTTATATTTATGTATCAAAATAAGAAATATTTATTAAATGTATCAGAAATCATTGATTACCTCTGTCAGAAATAGTTTTATGTATCAGAATGCATGTAATATCTCTGTCAAAAAAATATCTATTTATCAGAAATAATATTTACAGTTCCGTTTGTTTAATTGTACATTATGATACATAAATAGAAAGTATATGGACGAAATTTATCAATCTGATACATAAAAATCATACCTTTGGTAATGGGTCTCTTTTCGCAACTTTTTTTTTCTCTTTGCAACATCAACAACAGATTTATGAAAAGTACGTTAATGTAGATTTTTGTGAAATTTTTCTGGCGGCCAATGGCCATAACAAACATACTACGACTTTTTTTGGGTCTCTTTTCACAACTTTTTATTTTCTCTTTACAACATCAACAACAGACTTATGAAGAAGTACGTTAATGGAGGTTGTTTGTGAAATTTTTTCCGCGGCCAATGGTCATAACACAGACGATGTTTTTTTTTTTTGCTTATTTTTGGAATTTTGTCACTGAGAGTTAATTGCAGATGAATTTATTGCTAACTTTTATTGCTTACCTAATGATTAATGATTTAATAGCCATGTTTTCTAAGGAAAATAAAATTTTCCTTATCTACAACAATGTCAACGTGATTTAGGACTTAAAAGTAGGAGTTGTGTGTTATGTATCAGATAAGAAACTTGTTTAGAGATTTAGAAGGGATTTTTGTAATTAGTTTAGTGGGATGAAATTTTAAGTAATATAGGATACTTAAGGTGTTGTTTTATGTAATTTATCCATTTATTTTTCCTCAGAGTTAATATAATGCTAATTAAATGTTGATAGACATCATGTTCAACATTGAATAACTTAATTTATGATTGATTTTAATTAATTAATGCAGGGGTGAGCCTAGGGTTCTGCAGTGCTGACTGCAAAATAAGCAGATATACTTGGATGAACTGTAAAAAATTGAGACTTATACTAAAAAAATGTTAGCATCTTTAGTCCGTCAACGACTCGAGGAGCTGGCCGGTGTAGGCAAAATACCGTTCCATCAGAGGATTTCCAGCAGCATGGCAAGCCATCGTCTTCTACAAATCAAGTTACATTCACCATCTCATAGTCCACAAATTTGTGGTCCACAATGTAGTAAAATTGTAGTACTAAAGTTTAAATTGAATTATGTACTAATGAAAAAATTGGAATTAGTGACGTATAAAGTTCATAGCTTAAAAGAAAAATTCATTGTCAGAAATGAATTTAGATTTTTAAGTTTATGAGCTATGTATCTTTTCTTTTTGTTATTGTTTATGGAGTTCGAAATACCTTAGGTTAAAGATATCAAATACGTAATTTTGCTAACATAAGTACAAAATTTGAACAGAGACTATTTTATGTCGAACACGTTAGCAGATCTGCCATGTGTGTCATTGATGAGAGAGAAATATATATTGATTAATCATGAATAAATTTGGCTTAAGTAATTGATAGGCACTTAAAGTTGTATCGAAAATTCACTTAGACCCATCAACTAAGACTGATTTCTATTGAACATTTATACTGTATAGAAAATTGTTACTATTATGCACTATCGGATATTTATCAAAAATTGTAAAGTGTGTGTAATACACTTGCTATGACATGGCATAAATGGCTAATTGGAAGATGACACGTGGCATTGTGGGTCCAATGATTATTAAAAACTACTTATAATTTTTTTTAAAAAATAAAAATAAAAATTGGTCCCCCTTCAACCCCCCACCCCACCCCCACCCCCACCCCACCCGCTCTTTCATCTTTTCTTCATTTTCTTTCTATTTTCTTCTTCATCTTCTAATTTATTTATTTTTATATCTGATTTGAGAATCAGTGAAGATAATCAACTTCTCCATCTTCTATTTTTTTTTTTATATCTGATTTAAGAATCAGTGGAGATAATCAACAAGTCTCTTCATTCAAACTGGTCTGCCATCTTCTTTCATATATATAAAACGACGGCTACGGGAGCCTTTCATCTTTTGGCCTATTGATCTTGACTTTTCACCTTCATTGTTTCTCAATTTTCTCTCAATGACTTTTCCTTCCTCCTTTCTATTCTTTTTTCAAGTTATTCTTTGTATTTCTCCTGTCTTCTCCATCAATTTTCACTCAACTTAAGCTAATCCAACATTCCCATGTTTTTTTTTCTTTTTGTTTGCCTTTCTAAAGTTTTAAAGATTTTAGCTTTCTGTTACCATTTGATTTTAAATCTTGAAAATGGACACAATTATGTTAAAGAAAGAAAAAAGGTCCAATCTTGTTATGGATCCATTTGTGAAATTATACTGGTTATATTGTTGTTCTTGTAATTGACAATTCTTCTTATTATTTTTTTAATCTTTGAAATTTGCAGGGATTTGGGCAATACTAATATTTCTTATTTTTGGTGAAGTTACTTTGATTGTTTGTATCTCATCTCTTTGTGTGTATATATATATATAGGACAAAGCTACGGGGGGGGGGGGGGGTGAGGTGTGCGAAGACAATGAGGATGGAGGAGGGTGTGAAGACGATGAGAGGGGGGTTGTAAAGAAGACGATGTGGGGGGGGAGGGGGGGGCTTGTGTGAAGAAGACGACGAAAGGAGGGTTGCTTTTTCTCCTTTTTAAAATTAAGAAATTAGGATAATTAAAAATTATATTAATAAAATATTTTAAATATAATTTTTTAATTAAAAAAAGTAAAAGATTATTTTTTCTTCTATTCACGCGTCCAAGGAGAGTGTAACACACTCTCCTTGTCAAATCAGCATTTTGTGTCTGATAGGTATCAATTTTAGCAGTTGAGGTGCCTGATAGTTACAAGCCGTAGTTGGGGGGTCTAAGTGAATTTTCGGGTCAACTTTAAGTGTTTGTCGATGACTTGTGCTTTGTTTGTATACGTGTCAGTAGTTGTAAGTGCTATGTGTGTGTTTGATAATTTTTTGTTCGTAGTGTCTTGTAACTATACTGTGGGTATCTTATTTCTATTATTATATATTGGTGTATTGTTCTATTTTGTTTTTGTTTTGTAGTGTTTTGTATCCTGAGCTTAGATCTATCGAAAACAGTCTCTCTATCCCATTCGAGATAGTACTGCATACACTTAAACACCCCATAACTACTTTGTCGAAATACACTAGGTATGTTGTTGTTGTGTTGCATAAATTAATTACATGAGTGTCCTTTATATTGCAATAGTAATTGTTGATACGTACGATAAGTTTGATCTTTCATTTTTGGATCTTTGACTTTTGATTAATTTTTTCTTTAAACAAATACAACGGTTAGTTTATACCTATATTTGAAATATACAATACTACCTTCTCAAGAACTTCAAAATAAATAAACTTTCGGAACTTGTCCTAATTATTTTAGGAATTTATTTGTATTTCTATGATAAATACATATGCTAAGTTGCATGTATGGAAAATACATTTACATATGAACTATTTTATGAAGAGGTTTTTGCCTATATGTATTTTTTTTATAATTGATATGTATTTTTCATTATATTGGAATGTTGAAATGTATATATGAACTTTCATTTATATTTTTGTTATGTTCAATATACATTTAAGCTATATGGAAGCATTTGTATTTTTATACATACATATCCATTTTCATATGTATTTTTGTGGAGTGATGATTTTGTATTTATGTTTTGTTCAATATACATATGAATATTTATAAGTATTTTGTTGTTGAGTTGATTATATTTATGTTTTGTTCAATAGACATATTTATATGAATATTTATAATGTATTTTGTTATTGAGTTGATTATATTATATGTATTTATGTTCTGTTCAAAAAATTATATGGTTTTGTATTTATTTTGTTAATGGGTTCCACATGCATGCTACAGTGCCATGGCATATAGTTGAAATATTTTTGTTCCTGTGAATGTAAAGGAGAGACATCGTTGGGTTCTTGATGTTTTATCATTCTCAGAGAGGTGCATATTTATATACGATTCATATGAATCTTCTGGTCATTATGTTGTTGTTCTTGCTGAGATTGAGAAAGTAGTCAAGATTATACCTTGATATCTCAAGACTTGTAATTTCTATGAGAATAAAGGTATTGATCTTGATAATCATCCAAGATACAAAGATAAAGATATGTTGGACCTTTTTAGAAACTTATTTTATGTTTTGAAGTGAATCAAAGTTACTAATTTTGAAGTGAATGGAAGTTATTCATTTTAGTATTTTATGTTGAATATGTTTTGGATAATTTTATATTATGTGTTTTATTCCAGTGTTCAGTATGATGTATTCAAATTTAACTTCAAAATACATATGCAGTGTTCAAATTTAACTACAAAATACATATGCAGTATTTAGATTTAGCTTAAAAATACATATGCAGTATTCAGATTTAACTTCAAAATACAAATGCAGTTAACAACATATGTATTTTACTCTTTGTTCATTTGATTTCAAATACATATGATGCTTTGTATATCTATTTCAAATACATATGTTGCTTGATATAGACGTCTCTTCTTTAACACTTGATGCGAATTGTTACAGACGTCTCTTCTTTCAACAATGCATACAGATGAACTTCCAAAGGTGCTCACACCATCTTTCTCCAAAATGTATACATATAAAGAAAGACAATTCATGTCCTGTATCTCTCTGTTTTGCAAAACAAACACCTTTAAACCCATATCATTATGTATTTGTATTTTCCCTGCATTACTAGTGATTTGATATTCAATTTGAATACGCTTGCTGCTCAAATTTACATTAATGTGAGATGCCAAAAGATTATACAGTTCATTGTATGACGCTGTCGTGCTCAATAATATTGCATCAGTTATGTACTCTTCATAGTTTTTTCATACGTCCACCTTCTAGAATGCTTCACAAGAACTAGGATACTTCCCATTGCTAAGTTATTTCACAAAAAAATACATATATGTAAGCTGTCACTAGTTAAAATATACAATTACACAACAAAAATTCAAACAAACTTCAAACAGTTATAAACGTAAACAATATATACTTACACAACCAAAAGCTCCAGCCGAAAATACAATTACAAAATATTTATTAAACATAAAATACAAACACAGCCAAAATTTTCAGCAGAAAATACAATTACAAAATATTTGTTCAACGTAAAATACAAACAAAGCCACATCCTCCATAATTGAACACAACCAAAATATTCATAATCGAACTATTCAGAAATGCAGATTTAATCTTAAATTTCGAGAATTAAAACACCAAAAAATTGAGTTTGAGCAGCTTGACAAATCGATTTCGATCACTATTTTTTTCGATCAGTTCAATTTATTTTTGCATTAGTTTTTTTTCAAAAATCATTTAAAAAATATTCAAACACAAATTAATGACGACACAAAAAATTTGAACGAATCATCAATAATTGCTCAAAAAAAATTCGACCGAAATCATTATAATGATTTTAAAAAAAATAAGAACGAACAATTATTGATCGATTTCAAATAATTGATGAAATTCATATGAGAAAATTTTTTATGATTAAATACCTTCAACAACAGTAATGGATGAATTTGAAACTGATGGTTGAATTCGAACAAATTGAAACGAAGAAGCTACAGTTGAATGGATTCAACAACATTAATGGTTGAATTTGAAACTTATGGTTGAATTCGAAAAAATCAACTAGATGAAACTTCAGTTGAATTTGATTCAACAACAGTAATGATTTAATTTCAAACAGATGGTTGAATTCAAAGAAATTGAACAGAATAAGCTTCGGTTTATTTTTTTTTTTGCTTTTTTTTTTTGGATAAACACGTTAATCTGAAATTGAAATTTGAATTTTGATAACTTTTGATAACAAATAACGGAAATCACGTGATTTAAGAGGTTTTAATGGAAAAGAAATCTACACATTTAATTCATGGTAATTATACCATCTTTATCTCAAGTGATTTCAGTTAAATATGGACGGTAAAATTATTTGTATATGTATTTTTATAGCAACAATTTGGAAAAATACAAAATATAAGTTGCTACTATAAGTAATTATGAAAGTGTTGCTATGAATCTCATAATTGTGGACTTAAGTATGTTATTTATGAATTTTACCTTTGTTGGAAAATGGTTGTTAAAGTCTTTGGTGGTTGAGAAGTCTTTCAAGACTAACAAGTCATATATCTCTTTCCTTCACCTTTATGTATCTAAATTTCACTTTATCTTCAACAACATATGAAGGTGGTGATAAACATCAATAACAACAACAACATTCACCAAGAACAACAACAACAATCTCATGAACAACCAACAACAATCCACACGGCCAACTCCAAATTCACAATACAATGTTTTCAACTCACGGCCAAGGCTACTACAACTTCACAAAACGTTCTTAGGGCACCAATTAGCAACAATATCAAGTGGTCAAGTTTAGAACAACATCAACATTCATCGTCCAATTCCACAACCACAACAATGTTCACCCATGGACGACCAAGTTCAAGTTCACAACAACAACATCAACAATTAAAGCTCAAACTTAGATATAGACTCAAGGTGTTAGTGAAGAATAAAACTACACTAGAAATACTCAAGACAAACAAAAATCTCGGCCAAGACACAACAAGAACACAACTTTCGGTCAAGAATAAAAATGAACAGATTTGTCTCTTTTTGGATTTTTCAGTTGTTAACACATTTTTTTTTAATTTTCAAACAAGCAAGCCCAAGGTTGATCTTGTGGAAACAAAATCAGTCATGCTCTGATACCAAATGATACGATACTAACTAGGAAAGTACCAAAACACACTCCAAAACAGTCCACAAATCACAAGGATCCGACGATCAAATGGAGATCACTCTCAAATTCAACAAACAACAACAAGAATACAAGATATAAGGGTGTGTTTCGCACCAAATGAGCCACCACAAACTAAGTTAACAACAACAAGATGATGAACAACAACAATATGATAACACAATCCATGGATTACAAGGATACAAGACACAAACACTACACAAGAATCACTACTAAAAAAATAAAAAAATCAACAATAAAAACCGATCATATGTGGTCAATTTTTCTGCATTTGCGACCATGCGTGATCGAAAAAAGTGTGGTAGCATTTTTAAAACCGACCACGGGTGATCGTTTTTTTTAAAAATATATTTATATTTAAAATTTAGTATTATTATTTAAAAGAAAAAAAAAAAAAACGACCACAAGTGATCGGTTTTTTATTTAAATTAAATAATTAATTTATAAAAAAATCGACCACATGCGGTCGGTTTTATTTAATTAATTTATTTATTTATAAATAAACCGACCAGATGTGGTCATTTTTTTATTTAAATTAAATAATTAATTTATAAAAAAATCAACCACACATGTGGTCGGTTTTATTTAAATTAATTAATTCATTTATAAGAAAACCACCAATTTGAGACAATGTTGTCCAAGGCTCAATTGAGTCGCGCTTAAGCCCTGAAACTGAGAGAAACTAAAGCTACGTACTTCACCTTACCGAGAAGACACTTCAGCGTATGTCCACTACGCAATTTTCTGTATGATCCTTTTCGTTATACAAAGGCAAAGTTTTGTCAGCTTAAAATATTTACATCAAAGTCTACCTATAGTGTAATTATTTATAAATAACTTTCTTATAACCAAAACATGCATGAAACCTTCAGAGAACAGTCAACTTTCAGACAGTTTCTTATCTGATCAAGATGAATGCTTCATCGCTTCCACATACTATTGCTAGTAACCAAGAATGCCAGCATTATATATACACTGAACTTGTAATATCATTGAGGCTGCCAGCAGCAGGTACGACCATATATTCAATCTTCTAAAATCTGACAAATTTAACGAGAAATCTTAAACAAACAATACTTTAACCTTATATGGAAAGAGATCAGAGTGAACATTTTTCAAACAAAAGTGGATTGCTTAAACTAGTACATACTATGTTGTATTAATGAGATGTCATATTTAGAAAGGTTGTACTTGACACTGATCAGGGGCGGACCCACATGTCACCGTGAGGGAGCACGTGCACTCGGTAAGTTTTTAAAATATATATATATATATATATATATGTATATATATACATATGTATACATATGTATATATATATACATATGTATATATATACATATGTATATATATACATATATATATATATATATATATATATATGTATGTATGTATGTATGTATGTATATATGTATGTATGTATGTATATATGTATGTATATGTATGTATAGATTACCGAATAAGGTTAAGATAATAGATTGTGCACCTTCAATATTAAATTGTGTCTTGGTGCATTGGTTCTATGCTCAAATGTGTGTGTCATTGATGCCTTGACGTCGCAGGTTCGATCCTAGATGGGGGTATTATTTTTTTCTACAAATTTCTTCCTTTACTTGCCACCTCATCTGGCCCCACTTTATTTCTTTTGACCTTTACAAATACAATATTTTATTTTATATTTAATTATTCCATATCATTAGAATATTAGATCTGACCCACCATACTATTATTTTAATAATTAATTAAATTAATAACCCATGGAATGTTCTATTCCCAAATCTCAATTCCCAATCTCACTGCCCACACGTATTTTTCTCCCCCAATTCCCAAATTCCTAAAAGCTAAATTATTTTCCCCAAAATTCACTCCAAGCTCCAAGACAAGGAAAAATTTTACAACATGAAAATTAGATTTTTTGTACGTGATTTTGTCAATTTGAGTAGCGATTATATATTATCGTGTTCAGTTATACGAGATTATATAATTTGATTACATAAATATCTATTGTATGAAATATTGAATTTTAATTAATGATTATTTTAAAAATAAATATAATGATTAAAATCTGGATTTTAATATAATTTATTATCAAAATAATTTATTTGGATAAATATTCAAACTATAAAAGAATAGGAAAAAAAAAGAAATGAAATCCAACTTATAAAAGGAATCAAACCCGGACGTGTCCGGCATCGGTCATGGTCGGTTCGTCGTGGAAAAGACTGGTTTTGATGATTGGTTGGCCTTCTATTGATGGAGCAACGATGATTTTTGCAAGCCATGGTGGATATCGGATCGAGGGAGGCGCCGATGGGCTAGTGAGAGAGACGCCGACGGGCTAGTGAGGGAGAACGGAGAGGTAGTTTGTTGGTGGTATGGCTGTCCGTCACCGGTGGAAGTAGTGGCTCACTGGAGTTGGATAGTGGAGGAGGCGACGCCAACGACAGTTGGACGCGGCTGTTGGTGCGGCTCTCCGATGGCTGAGAGGGAGAAATTGATGGAGAGGAAATTGTAGAAAGAGGAGGAGGGATGCAGATTTTTTTATCTAATGGGATTAGGGTTTATTTTTGGCATTTTAAAAAGGAAAGAGTTGAAGAATTAATCTCAGTCCTTGGATCAATTTGATCCATGACTGAGATTTAAAGTAATAAGATATTTAAAATTAGGTCACAATTGAATTAAAGAGTTGAAATTGAATTTAAGTGGGAAAAATTTAGGTTAAAATTGCCATAGATTGGGTTCAAACAATGACTAGAATTTAAATAAAATTGAGAAGATAATTGAATTGACTTAGGACTGCTATTTTAATGACTGTAACTGTAATAATGAAAATAATAAGATATCGCTATTAAAATAACTATGCATGTAAAATTTATGTTACGTAAAGACATATGTAATAATTAAAATCGACGATAATAATAATTAGAGATAAAATAGATATCTATAAATTATGAATATTTATTTTAAAATTATCAATAATGATAATAATAATAATAATAATAATAATAGATAATGTATTTTGTAAAATAATTGTGAGTGTGCATGTTTAGGAAAAATAATAAAATATTATATTTGAATTGATAAATCGTAAAAGATGATAATAAAAAATAATAAAATAATTTATTTATATTTTTGGTTGGATTATCGGTTAATTAGATTCAGTTATCTAGCTTTTGATTATTACATACGTCACTACACGAGATATACGGATATTCGATTGGCTATCATGCTTCCAAATACTTACTATATACGTCAGTCACACACACCATGTTATTACCCCATAATGTACATCTGTTAGTTTATCTTATGTTATTATACCTTCAATAGTATACTATATATCACCTTGATCGATCGCATGATATCAGTATATTCAATATATAACTGGATATATCTTGTTAGCTTTAATTTTGACTATGTATTACGTACATCACTACACAAGATATATATATATATATATATACATACATACATACACTCACACACAAATATACACACTATCGACTATCAAGTTTTAAATACGTACTATATACATCATATACGTATACAAGTATATTACCCCGTAATATAAACAACGTATTTCATATACATACTTTGACGAGTTATCGATTAATTTGATTGTTAACTTACATTATTATAACTTCAACGTACAATATATATACATCAACTCTTGAATATATACTATATACATTACATACACGATTTTACTATCCCATAATAATTACAATGTATTTCACATACTCATATGAATTATCGGTTAGTTTATCTTATGTTATTATACCTTCGCTACATAATATACATATACTATATATATACTTATGCATACACACACATACACACTATCGACTATATCAAGTTCTAAATACGTACTATATACATCAATTACGTACACGAGTATATTATCCAATAATATAATGCGACGTATTTCATATACATACTTTGATGAGTTATCGATTAATTTGATTAGCTTACATTAATATAACTTCAACATACAGTATATTATTACTTCTATTGTTTCAAATCAAGGTATTCAATATGTTTGGATAAATTCTACTACTTTTTGACTACATCGTTAATCGATCGATCACTACATCATATTTATTTTATATATTGAAACATAAGTAAAAGATAAATATTATAATTAACGTAATTTATTTATTTTATTTGATATATTTCTTAGTATAATTTTTTTTTACAAAATCTAAGCTTGATTGATATTTATTATTATTATATTGGTTATCGAATACGTGTGATCAGTGTAATTTCTAAAAATTATATATTTGATTTTACATATAATTATTTTTCAATAAAAATCGACCACAAGTGATCTCTTTTTTATATTATTTTATTTTTTTAATACAAAAGTGACCACAAGTGGTTGGTTTTTAAAATTTTATTTTTTTTTAATTCCAAAATCGACAACTTGTGGTCGCTTTTATAAAATAATTTAAATTTAAATTTAAATTTTAAAATAAAACCGACCACAAGTGATCGTTTTTTAAAATATTTTTTAATTATATTTTTTTAAATAAAACCAAACACAAGTGGTCGATTTAAATTAAAAAAAAAATATTTTTTAAAAATTTCAAAACCCACCACTTGTGTTTGGTTTTATTTAAAAAATATTTTAAAAAGCGATCACTTGTGGTCGGTTTTATTTTAAAATTTAAATTTAAATTATTTTATAAAAGTGACCACAAGTGGTCGGTTTTATTTAAAAATATAATTAAAAACTAGTTTTAACTAGTTTTTAAAAACCGACCACAAGCTGTGGTCGGTTTCTTTGTTTTCTTTAGTAGTTAATGCAAGAAATGGAAAGATAGGTAGTGTGACATACACTATCACATGAACTAAGAACCTAAGTGTGTTTCAAACACAAAGACCCTTAACTAATGTAATAGGAACACCTAAACTCTTCGGTGGACACAAGAGGGAGCTCAATCTCTCACGCACCCAACGTTCCAAGCCATGATCAAACAACACAAGTGAATCCACACTTGGTTGAAACCTAATTTTAGGTTTGCCTCTAAAAGGGAGAGGACTTTAATTTGTGTTTCAATGTCTTTCAAGACTTACAACATTATCAAAATCTACTAGTAAATGGCCTACAATGTTCTATATATAGTAGGTTACAAAATAGAATACAAAAGGACCCCTTAATAAAGAGTGAATAACAAAGGTGTCCTTGGAGTATGTATGGACGGTTTTGGTGCGTAATTGGACCCTCCTTTGCACTTCACTTGCACATTCTAAGTCTCGTGTCAATTCACTCTCACACTCATCCATCTTCATGGCCGTGCCCGTATCAAATATCAATTTCACTCATTATTAATATAGTGAAATGGGTTGGTCGAAATTCAACCTAGATAAGTTTCTAAGAAAAAATCGTGTCCCCTATCGTTGTAGGAACAGCCCAGTTCACCCTCTTGATGTCGTAAGAGTGTATAAAACAATAAAATACTGGAAAGTACACTTAAAATTTTACATTGAATTTACTGAATATTGATGAATTCCGAACGTTGTAAATAATATAACTACTATACTCTATGCCTTTGCCCTTGTAAATTTTCTACTGTTTGGTAGAAATTTCTCTGTAACTCTGCGGCATCGATGGTATTCAATTGAGTTTCTGGAATCCAATTTTCAGTCTTGGGATCTCTCATCCAATAGACATTTGATCGAAGAAGAAGATGGAGATGAAGACTCATTGGAAGCAACAATCCGCTCTTTAATATTCTCCACTGCTACTGTGTATCCCTTCCTACAAAGTTAAATTATTTTCTAATTAAGAAAAATTAATATTTTTAGGACATTAAAAAGTGAAGTATGACGCGTAAATTGAACCTTAAACTATGTTAATTGTCACCTATTTTTCGTCTGAGTGTTACGATAGAGCATTTATTAGTTAGATTTGGTGATTGAGTGTGTGTCCATTGGCACTCATGTCCTTTTTTTGTGCTCAAATTATGCTCACTAGACATAACTGAAAGACAAACCAACCAATTTTAAGAACATCTCACGCAATTTCGACGAAAATGAAATTATAAAAATAGCCAGAAGATTTTGAATTCGTGTGACAAATATTAGTAAATCTTTTGTTACACGTCTCCTAGCTATGAAGCAAGGATAGCTGCAGATTTTGTTCGTCCTTCAATAAAAAAAAGTTGTGGCGAAAAAGTTTAGAACTGCAAAAATTTTCATATTTGATTAAGATGTAGTATTAATTTTCATATAAATTGTATATGCATTATGTTGAAGTTTGATTTCTTACCTGAGATTTGAGGAGAAAATTGTTGAAGGAACCCTAGGCATATTTTTGATGGAGTTTTAAGAAGTTACAGATTGATATGGATGTTTCTATATAAATATAATATATATATATATATATATATATATATATATATATATATAATATATTAAAAGTGTGAAAACCTTTAGAAAAGTGATTTGAACTTTTTGGCCTTTATTAAAAGACAATGCAATAGATAAAATCGTCTTTTCACAGTTTTTCTTGAATTTATAATATTGAATATTAACTATAATAAATATATAAAAGAATTAAATAGAAAAAAAATTCTACTTTTAGTTGAATTCCTAAATTTATGATAGTATTTTGTTAAAAAAATCTGACTTCAAAGAAATTATTATATAAAAAAAAATTATATAAGGTAAAGTTTTAAATATTATACATAAAAGTCAAGATTCCCCTTGACCTAAAAGAAGAAGCAAAAAGCTTTCTTGCAAAAATTAAGTGCACTCGTGATTTTTTCAATTAAAAAATGGCAAGTGAACTTTTTCAAGAAAAAAAAGTTTTGTTATTTTAGGTATGGACCGTTAGTCTTTTGTTATAATATTTTAATTTAAAAGTTATTATATTTTTTTTCCTTTTTCAATTTTAAAATTTCTTTTCTAGGTTACACGGATACTTTATTGGGGTAATAAAACTTTTTGATTATAGCTTTGTTATTGAGTAACTTTATGGTTTTATGGATTTCAAATTTTTATTTATATTACGTTTTGATTTTATTGATCATAATTAATAAATCATCCTTTTATGTTTGTAAATAGTTTTGTTATTGGATCTCTAATATAATGTATCGGTTTAATTTTCAGGTTTCGAATTTTCTTTTGTATTAAGTTGTTTTTATTAATCAAGAATAACGAAACATCTTTTCATATTTGTATGTAATTTTCATTATTGAATCTACAAAGTGACTTTGTTGTTTCTAGGTTTTAAATTTCCTTTTCTATGATATTGAGTTTATTGATCATGAATAACAAACTTTCGTTATTGACTAACTTTGTGGTTTCTACTCAAATAATAAGTTTATGATTTTTTTTGCGTAAAGGTTAGATTTAGTTGCATTCTTTTGATATTTTTATTATTGTATTATTTTGTTGTAGTCTACAGGTGATAGATAAATATGATCAGCTTTGAAAAAAATTTTAGGTAAAGATTAGGTTTAATTGTATTGTTTGATATCTCTACTTTGAATTTTTTTTATGTATAAAGATTAGATTTTGTTGTATTGTTATGATATCTCTATTATCGTATTATTTTATTGTAGTTTACAGGTGGTAGATAAATGTCGATCGAGTTTGAGGAAATTCCTTTTGTAAAAGGTTAAGTTTAATTGTATTGTTTCGATATCTCTATCATCGTATTATTTTGTTATAGTTTACAGGTGTTAGATAAATTTCGATTGATTTTGAGATTATTTTTTTAGGGAAAGGACCGAAACGACACTTCAAATTAAACTATTTCTATGAAAATGGCCATGAAATTTAAATTCCACTTTCTACCCATTTCAGTTTACTGGCTTGTTCTATACCGTTTCTACACACCTTCTATACAGTTTATATACAAATCTTATACATATAAATATTCTATACGAAAATTATACAGTTTTGATACACAATTTATATAATAACTGCACATTTTTTTTACTCGTTTTATACAACAATTATATAATTTTCATACACTTTCTATATATTTTTTTATATATATTTTATACATATACTTATTTGATAGAACTATACAATTTCTATACATATATCTTATATAGATACATATTCTATTTAACAATTATATCATTTTTATATAATTTAATTATTATTTTTAAACAATAAAAAAAAAGCAGAATATTTGATCAGTTAAAAAATTTATAGCAAAAAAAAATTAAAATATTTTTAGAAAGGGTCGAATTGCCCAAGTTGAATATTGTATCAGTATTGTATATAGACTGTATCAGTATTGTATATGGACTATGTGGACCAAAATGATCCAAATTGGGAAAGAATACGAAATGGCCATAAAGTGACATTTTTTTACCCGACTGAACATTGTATGTTCATATGCCCAAACTTGGGCAATTATTTTTTAAAAAGGCTGTACAATGTCCTTTTTCCTATTTTTTTTTGCTAAATGTTAAGTTTAATTAAATAATTTTTTTATTTTTACATGTTCAAAAGATGTTAAATCTAATTATTATATATTCTTCTTTATTATTTAAATAAATATTCTATTTAGTCTAACGTCTGAACTCTTTAAAGTGAATTACATGCGCAAGGCGCGTAATCCTAAACTAGTAAATTTGTAAGTTTGCTTGGACAATATAATGTCTTGAAAAACTATATTAGTAGTATATTTATAGGCAAGGCTTAATTAATAACTTTTCATATAATTTTTTTAAGAAAAAATTACAGAAACTAGCATCCTTAAGACTATAATTACAATAAATAGCAACACTTCTTCAAAATTACAACTTATAGCAAAAGTAGCAATATTTTACCCACTTCATAGTAATAGAAGAATATGTATTTTTCAGTTGTGCATATGTATTTATGAGTAATACATATATATATGTATATGTATTTATATAGCAACATTTTACTTAAATACAAAATACAATTTTCTATTTTTTGTAATTATGAAACTATTGCTATAAAAGTTATAATTAAGGCTACAAAGTTGCGATTTCTGAAATTTTCCCTTTTTTTAATATCTAAATTTTAATTTCAAAATATTTAAGTTATCTAATATAATTTAGCTTAGACAATAATCAAATCTCAAAAAATCAACACTATAACTAAGTCTGTCAACGGGGCCAGGCCGGGACAACTCGAATTCGGCCCGTTTTATTTTTCCGATTCGTGGGCCAGTTCGATTCGTAATATTGAAAAAGTAATATTTAAAAAATTGGGGTTATATGTAATAATAATAAAAGTTGGAATTGGAGTTGGAAAATTGTGAAAACAACAAAAACCTGTTTTCCCTTTTCAGAAAAAAAAATCGGAATTATTTTCCGAATTTTCATGGCCAAACACCATAATTTTCAACTCCGAAAAAAAAATTCAAAAAAAAAAAAAAAATTCCATGGCCAAACGGGCCCTAAGTCTCGTTTGATCATGTATGTGAGATGAAAATATGATTTGAAATCGTGAGTTAAAATTATGATATAAAATCAAATGAAATGAAATTGAAGTTTTATTTGGACGTGCTATTTGAAATTTTAAGTTGTATTGTCCTCCTATAAAAAAACAAAAAAAAAAAAACAGAAGTTGTGAAAACATTCAACGCCCCAATTCTTTATACAATCTTATCAAATAAGCAAAATTTCATAACAAAAGTATAATCCACTATCACAAAACTATCTTAAGAAAATACAATATTTGTTGATCAAATGATAAATTTGGTGAATAATAAATGATAAAGCAGGAGTTGATTTGAATGAATAATAATAAGTTTTGTAGGCGTTTGACCATGAAAACCGAACAACATTTAGGTTGGAGTCAAACTTGTGGTTGGTCATATGTTTTTTTGGATAGATTGTTTTGAGACTTGTTTTCACTTTTTCAAATAGAACTTCAAATTGTATTTGAAGTTTTTATGGTCAAACGCTATTTTTTAAAAAATAAAATAAAGAAATAAAAAAATGAATATTTCTCATTGCCAAATGGGGGTATATGATTATATGTTGGCAAGGGTAGTGGGTAAATGAGATATAAATGATTTAAAGATTGATATAAGTAATAATATGAACTATAAATTTTATTTACATATAAAATAATGATTAGTAAATATAAATGACGGAGTACTTTGTAAAAAATATAAACTTGTGAGTTAATTTTGGAATTTGAAAAATCTCAAATCATGATTTGAAATTTTCAAATTATATTTCTCGGAGAATTTGAAATTTCATGTCATGATATGAAATTATGAGATGAAATCGCACGACTTAGTGTTGATTTCATTTCATGATTTCATAATACAAATATAAAATTACATGTCCAAGTACCTAATTAAAATCTTTCGTTTACCAAGCAAGGGGCTCATTTCGTCAAGAGGATTCAATCTTTTAATATGAGAGAATGTATAATACACTAACACAACACAAGGCACCAATCCAAAATATCCTTTCCGTCTTATTTTAAGTGAGATTCTTTCTTTTTGAGTTCATATAAAAAAATATCAGCTTACTATAATAAATATTAATTTGATTTTAAAATTTCTTTTTTATTCTTATGAAATGATTTTCAATCACATAAATTTCTAACAGACATTTTAATTTTTTTTTGTTATTAAATTTTATGTCAAATCAGATGATGTCACATAAAATGAGATATAGTAGAATTAGTCTATCAAGTGTAAGAACCCACTGATTAGCTTATGAATCATTAGTATTTCTCTTTTAAATCATTGAGGGATGATTGTCTCATAACATGTACAATCATTTTTGCTTGAGAATTAACAACCTCGTTGATCAAGGATATAAAAGACTACCATTTCTTTGATCCAAACCACCACTCTTAACGTTGTTCCTCCTTGGCCACCATTTCAATTAAAATAAGATTAATTAAATTATTACTAAATAAAAAAAGTATATTTGAATTCTTTTGAGACATAATATTATTTTTTTAAAATAGTTAATGTATGACACATAAATTAAATTGAAACTGCTCGCAAGGGCATGATGATTGGTTCGAAGGTGAGTTTCTCATGTAGAGATCTGAGATCGAATTCAACGTTCGTCTGCTGCTCAGTCATGAGCTCATCGCATATATGACTTGCCTAGTGCAATTTACATCTCCTATGTATTTGTGCCTAGTGCAATTTACATCTTCTATGTGTTTGTGAGCTATTATACAGTGAAAAAGCTAAATAAAATGCTCGAGGCTGTGACAAAAGTTATGAAATTCCCATAAACAAAATTTCAACAGAGGAAGTAATACTTTTGTTAGTAGTTTCAAATAACGAGAATTTTATATTCAACAACCTAAAGATTTTTATATTCGAATTCCAAGCACAATTTTCACGTTTTAACACCAGAACAAAATTTAATACTTCCTCTGTTCCCTTTTATTTGTCATAAATTTTTTAATTGTATTTTTATTTTACTTGTTATTTTTGACACTTTAAAAAAAGACAATTTCTTTTTTCCCTTTTTACCCTTACTTTAATTATTTTTTTCTCTAAATTAAAATGTAAATATTATTTACTAAGGATACTATGATAAATTAATTATATTATTAATTATTTTTTTAATAAATATATTAGATTAAATTGTGGCAAGTAAAATAAAACGGAGGAATACTATTTTATCGTAACAGAGGACATATTATTGTGAAAAATGAAGGTAACAATTAAAACGTGAGGAATATAAGGACGTATAATTGGAAGCGCGTCCAACGTATTTTTTGTACGTTTTACGAGGGAAAGAGAGATGACATGTATGTTCATGTTAAATTTATAAATATCTTCTTGTCTTATTCAAACTACTTTGTTTTCTTTATGTTTATACAAAAATAATAAATACAAAATAGGTTTTATTAAGTTATTCCTATTTAATAAAAGTAGTTTGATGGTCAAACATGTTACCACTATATAAACACCCAACATCACTTCTCTGGCTTTTGTATATCTCCTTCTTCTTCCTATTCTTTGACAATCAAATAAATCAAATGGGTTTTACAGAACAGAAAGAAAAGCATAAATGTACTTTAGCTTATGAAGTTAATAGTAAGCAAAGACGTTTAGTTTCGTCATTACTTGCTCAGAAGCTTTTAAAAGATGTGAATTTTTCAAAATTCAGAAAAGTTGAATTCATAATCTACCTTATGAATCATATTACAGATCAATATTCTGAGAATTCTCTTGATCAGCACTCTAATTCCTTCTCAAATCTTGTTTCTTCTGCCATAAAGCAATTAGCCAGCACAAGGAAGTCTACATTTACAGGTACCTACATAACTATTCTTTAATCCTGTGTGATCTTAATTTATGTGATATTTTAATTTCGTTTTAGTTTGTTTAAAATAGCCTACATTTTAATTCTTATTTAGAACTGAGTGAATTTTTTAAATTTTATTTAATCCTTAATGAGATCACTCCACTACTGGAAAGAGATTTTTTCCGCAGAGAATCAATGAGAAATTTGTGTTATAAAATTTGATTTTTCTCACTCATTTTTCTCCGAATCAGCTCACGAGAATAAGAATTGTGGGAAACAGATTCTCATTGAAACACTAAGAAGCTTCCTAATTCTTGTGTGGAAACACTTTGTATTTTTCATTTCTAACTGATTCAATCAAAATATCAGTAGCTCGTAAACACATTTTTCAGTGGGATATTTAAATAAAAAATAATGACTTTTCAATAGGGTCGTTCTAACCAAATAAATGTCTTTTTGGCCTGCTTTTTTTTTTTGTACACAAATTTCAAAAATCACTCCATGATTCTTAGACTACATGCACTAATGGCATGTGTATAAATTGAATACACTTAGCGAAGCTCTTGACTTCACTACTCGCTCAATGATGTCACATAAATTGGGATGAATATTTATTTTTCCTCAGAGTTAATATAATGCTAATTAAATGTTGATAGACATCATGTTCAACATTGGATAACTTAATTTATGCTTGATTTTAATTAATTAATGCAGGGGTGAGCTAGGGTTCTGCAGTGCTGACTGCAGGAATAAGCAGATATACTTGGATGAATTGAAAAAAATTGAGACTTATACTAAAAAAATGTTAGCATCCTTAGTCCGTCAACATCGTCGAGGAGCTGGCCAATGTAGGCAAAATATCGTTCCATCGGAGGATTTCCAGCAGCTTGGCAAGTCATCGTCTTCTACAAATCAAGTTACATTCACCATCTCATAGTCCACAAATTTGTGGTCCACAATGTAGTAAAATTGTAGTACTAGAGTTTAAATTGAATTTTGTACTAATGAAAAAATTGGAATTAGTGACGTATAAAGTTCATAGCTTAAAAGAAAAATTCATTGTCAGAAATAAATTTAGATTTTTAAGTTTATGAGCTATGTATCTTTTCTTTTTGTTGTTGTTTATGAAGTTCGAAATACATTAGGTTAAAGATATCAAATACATAATTTTGCTAACATAAGTACAAAATTTGAACAGAGACTATTTTATGTCGAACACGTTAGCAGATCTGCCATGTGTGTCATTGATGAGAGAGAAATATATATTGATTAATCATGAATTAATTTGGCTTAAGTAATTGATAGGCACTTAAGGTTGTATCAAAAATTCACTTAGACTCATCAACTAAGACTAGTTTCTATTGAACATTTATATTGTATAGAAAATTATTCCTATTATGCACTATCGGATATTTACCAAAAATTGTAAAGTGTGTGTAATACACTTGCTATGACATGGCATAAATGGCTATTGGAAGATGACACGTGGCATTGTGGGTCCAATAATTATTAAAAACTACTAATAAATTTTTAAAAAAAATAAAAACTAGCCCCCCTTCAACCCCCCACCCCACCCCCACCCCCACCCCCACGCCACCTGCTCTTTCATCTTTTCTTTATTTTCTTGCCATTTTCTTCTCCATCTTCTAATTTATTTATTTTTATATCTGTTTTGAGAATCAGTGAAGATAATCAACTTCTCCATCTTCTAATTTTTTTAATATCTGATTTGAGAATTAGTGGAGATAATCAACAAGTCTATTCATTCAAACTGATCGGCCATCTTCTTTCATATATATAAAACGACGGCTATGGGAGCCTTTCATCTTTTGGCCTATTGATTTTGACTTTTCACTTTCATTGTTTCTCAATTTTCTCTCAATGGCTTTTCCTTCCTCCTTTCTCTTCTTATTCCAAGTTATTCTTTGTATTTCTCCTGTCTTCTCCATCAATTTTCACTCAACTTAAGCTAATCCAACATTCCCATGTTTTTTTTTTCTTTTTGTTTGCCTTTCTAAAGTTTTAAAGATTTTAGCTTTCTGTTACCATTTGATTTTAAATCTTGAAAATGGACACAATTATGTTAAAGAAAGAAAAAAGGTTCAATCTTGTTATGGATCCATTTGTGAAATTATACTGGTTATATTGTTGTTCTTGTAATTGACAATTCTTCTTATTATTTTTTTAATCTTTGAAATTTGCAGGGATTTGGGCAATACTAATATTTCTTATTTTTGGTGAAATTACTTTGAGTGTTTGTATCTCATCTCTTTGTGTGTATATATATATATAGGACAACGCTACGGGGGGGGTGAGGTGTGCGAAGACAACGAGGATGGAGGAGGGTGTGAAGACGATGAGAGGGGGGTTGTAAAGAAGACGATGTGGGGGGGGGGGGGAGGGGGGGCTTGTGTGAAGACGACGACGAAAGGAGGGTTGCTTTTTCTCCTTTTTAAAATTAAGAAATTAGGATAATTAAAAATTATATTAATAAAATAATGGAAAATATAATTTATTTAATTAAAAAAAGTAATAGATTATTTTTTCTTCTATTCACGCGTTCAAGGAGAGTGCCAAATCAGCATTTTGTGTCTGATAGGTATCAATTTTAGCAGTTGAGGTGCCTGATAGTTACAAGCCGTAGTTGGGGGGTCTAAGTGAATTTTTGGGTCAACTTTAAGTGTTTGTCGATGACTTGTGCTTTGTTTGTATACGTGTCAGTAGTTGTAAGTGCTATGTGTGTGTTTGATAATTTTTTGTTCGTAGTGTCTTGTAACTATACTGTGGGTATCTTATTTCTATTATTATATATTGGTGTATTATTCTATTTGTTTTTTGTTTTATAGTGTTTTGTATCCTGAGCTGAGATCTATCGAAAACAGTCTCTCTATCCCATTCGAGATAGTACTGCATACACTTAAACACCCCAGAACTACTTTGTCGAAATACACTAGGTATGTTGTTGTTGTGTTGCATAAATTAATTGCACGAGTGTCCTTTATATTGCAATATTAATTGTTGATACGTACGATAAGTTTGATCTTTCATTTTTGGATCTTTGACTTATGATTAATTTTTTCTTTAAACAAATACAACGGTTAGTTTATACCTATATTTGAAATATACAATACTACCTTCTCAAGAACTTCAAAATAAGTAAACTTTTGGAACTTATCCTAATTATTTTAAGAATTTATTTGTATTTCTATGATAAATACATATGCTAAGTTGCATGTATGGAAAATACATTTACATATGAACTATTTTATGAAGATGTTTTTGCCTATATGTATTTTTTTTATAATTGATATGTATTTTTCATTATATTGGAATGTTGAAATGTATATATGAACTTTCATTTATATTTTTGTTATGTTCAATATACATTTAAGCTATATGGAAGAATTTGTATTTTTATACATACATATCCATTTTCATATGTATTTTTGTGTAGTGATGATTTTGTATTTATGTTTTGTTCAATATACATATGAATATTTATATGTATTTTGTTGTTGAGTTGATTATATTTATGTTTTGTTCAATAGACATATTTATATGAATATTTATAATGTATTTTGTTATTGAGTTGATTATATTATATGTATTTATGTTCTATTCAAAAAATTATATAGTTTTGTATTTATTTTGTTAATGGGTTCCACATGCATGCCACAGTGCCATGGCATATAGTTGAAATATTTTTATTCCTGTGAATGTAAAGGAGAGACATCGTTGGGTTCTTGCTGTTTTATCATTCTCAGAGAGGTGCATATTTATATACGATTCATATGAATCTTCTGGTCATTACGTTGTTGTTCTTGCTGAGATTGAGAAAGTAGTCAAGATTATACCTTTATGTCTCAAGACTTGTAATTTCTATGAGAATAAAGGTATTAATCTTGATAATCATCCAAGATACAAAGATAAAGATATGCTGGACCTTTTTAGAAACTTATTTTATGTTTTGAAGTGAATCAAAGTAATTAATTTTGAAGTGAATGGAAGTTATTCATTTTAGTATTTTATGTTGAATATGTTTTGGATAATTTTATATTATGTGTTTTATTCCAGAGTTCAGTATGATGTATTCAAATTTAACTTCAAAATATATATGCAGTGTTCAAATTTAACTACAAAATACATATGCAGTATTTAGATTTAGCTTAAAAATACATATGCAGTATTCAGATTTAACTTCAAAATACAAATGCAGTTAACAACATATGTATTTTACTCTTTGTTCATTTGATTTCAAATACATATGATGCTTTGTATATCTATTTCAAATACATATGTTGCTTGATATAGACGTCTCTTCTTTAACACTTGATGCGAATTGTTACAGACGTCTCTTCTTTCAACAATGCATACAGATGAACTTCCAAAGGTGCTCACACCATCTTTCTCCAAAATGTATACATATAAAGAAAGACAATTCATGTCTTGTATCTCTTTGTTTTGCAAAACAAACACCTTTAAACCCATATCATTATGTATTTGTATTTTCCCTGCATTACTAGTGATTTGATATTCAATTTGAATACGCTTGCTGCTCAAATTTACATTAATGTGAGATGCCAAAAGATTATACAGTTCATTGTATGACGCTGTCGTGCTCAATAATATTGCATCAGTTATGTACTCTTCATAGTTTTTTCATACGTCCACCTTCTAGAATGCTTCACAAGAACTAGGATACTTCCCATTGCTAAGTTATTTCACAAAAAAATACATATATGTAAGCTGTCACTAGTTAAAATATACAATTACACAACAAAAATTCAAACAAACTTCAAACAGTTATAAACGTAAACAATATATACTTACACAGCCAAAAGCTCCAGCCGAAAATACAATTACAAAATATTTATTAAACATAAAATACAAACACAGCCAAAATTTTCAGCAGAAAATACAATTACAAAATATTTGTTCAACGTAAAATACAAACAAAGCCACATCCTCCATAATTGAACACAACCAAAATATTCATAATCGAACTATTCAGAAATGCAGATTTAATCTTAAATTTCGAGAATTAAAACACCAAAAAATTGAGTTTGAGCAGCTTGACAAATCGATTTCGATCACTATTTTTTTCGATCAGTTCAATTTATTTTTACATTAGTTTTTTTCAAAAATCATTTAAAAAATATTCAAACACAAATTAATGACGACACAAAAAATTTGAACGAATCATCAATAATTGCTCGAAAAAAATTCGACCGAAATCATTATAATGATTTTTTAAAAAAATAAGAACGAACAATTATTGATCGATTTCAAATAATTGATGAAATTCATATGAGAAAAATTCTTATGATTAAATACCTTCAACAACAGTAATGGATGAATTTGAAACTGATGGTTGAATTCGAACAAATTGAAACGAAGAAGCTACAGTTGAATGGATTCAACAACATTAATGGTTGGATTTGAAACTTATGGTTGAATTCGAAAAAATCAACTAGATGAAACTTCAGTTGAATTTGATTCAACAACAGTAATGATTTAATTTCAAACAGATGGTTGAATTCAAAGAAATTGAACAGAATAAGCTTTGGTTTATTTTTTTTTTGCTTCTTTTTTTTTGGATAAACACGTTAATCTGAAATTGAAATTTGAATTTTGATAACTTTTGATAACAAATAACGGAAATCACGTGATTTAAGAGGTTTTAATGGAAAAGAAATCTACACATTTAATTCATGGTAATTATACCATCTTTATCTCAAGTGATTTCAGTTAAATATGGACGGTAAAATTATTTGTATATGTATTTTTATAGCAACAATTTAGAAAAATACAAAATATAAGTTGCTACTATAAGTAATTATGAAAGTGTTGCTATGAATCTCATAATTATGGACTTAAGTATGTTATTTATGAATTTTACCTTTGTTGGAAAATGGTTGTTAAAGTCTTTGGTGGTTGAGATGTCTTTCAAGACTAACAAGTCATATATCTCTTTCCTTCACCTTTATGTATCTAAATTTCACTTTATCTTCAACAACATATGAAGGCGGTGATAAACATCAATAACAACAACAACATTCACCAAGAACAACAACAACAATCTCATGAACAACCAACAACAATCCACACGGCCAACTCCAAATTCACAATACAATGTTTTCAACTCACGGCCAAGGCTACTACAACTTCACAAAACGTTCTTAGGCCACCAATTAGCAACAATATCAAGTGGTCAAGTTTAGAACAACATCAACATTCATCGTACAAGTCCACAACCACAACAATGTTCACCCATGGACGACCAAGTTCAAGTTCACAACAACAACATCAACAATTAAAGCTCAAACTTAGATATAGACTCAAGGTGTTAGTGAAGAACAAAACTACACTAAAAATACTCAAGACAAACAAAAATCTCGGCCAAGACACAACAAGAACACAACTTTCGGTCAAGAATAAAAATGGACAGATTTGTCTCTTTTTGGATTTTTCAGTTTTTAACACATTTTTTTTTAATTTTCAAACAAGCAAGCCCAAGATTGATCTTGTGGAAACAAAATCAGTCATGCTCTGATACCAAATGATACGATACTAACTAGGAAAGTACCAAAACACACTCCAAAACAGTCCACAAATCACAAGGATCCGAGGATCAAATGGAGATCACTCTCGAATTCAACAAACAACAACAAGAATACAAGATATAAGGGTGTGTTTCGCACCAAATGAGCCACCACAAACTAAGTTAACAACAACAAGATGATGAACAACAACAATATGATAACACAATCCATGGATTACAAGGATACAAGACACAAACTCTACACAAGAATCACTACTAAAAAAATAGGAAAATCGACCATAAAAACCGATCATATGTGGTCAATTTTTCTGCATTTGCGACCATGCGTGATCGAAAAAAGTGTGGTAGCATTTTTAAAACCGACCACGGGTGATCGTTTTTTTTTAAAATATATTTATATTTAAAATTCAATATTATTATTTTAAAAAATAAATAAATAAAAATAAATTTTTAAAATAACCGACCACAAGTGATCGGTTTTTTATTTAAATTAAATAATTAATTTATAAAAAAACCGACCACATGCGGTCGGTTTTATTTAATTAATTAATTTATTTATAAATAAACCGACAAGATGTGGTCATTTTTTTTATTTAAATTAAAAAATTAATTTATAAAAAAATCAACCACACATGTGGTCGGTTTTATTTAAATTAATTAATTCATTTATAAGAAAACCGACCACATGTGGTCGGTTTTATTTAAATTAATTAATTAATTTATAAAAAACCGACAACATGTGGTTGGTTATTTATTTAAATTAAATAATTAATTTATAAAAAAAGACCACATGTGGTCGGTCTATTTATTAATTAATTAATTAACTAAAATTCAAAACCGACCATGAGTGATCGGTTTTTAGAAAAGAATTATTTAATAAAATAATTTTAATTAATTATAGTAAACCGACCACATGTGGTCTGTTTTTAAAAAAAAATTATCAGAAAAACCGATCACATGTGGTTGGTTTTCTGAAAAATTTAACAAAAAACCGATCATGTGGTCGGTTTTTCTAAAAATTTTGTAAAAAAAAATTAAAATTTTTCAGAAAACCCTACAAAAGCATTGCATTAGAAGTGAAATGTAATAACCAATTTGAAACAATGTTGTCCAAGGCTCAATTGAGTCGCGCTTAAGCCCTGAAACTGAGAGAAACTAAAGCTACGCACTTCACCTTACCGAGAAGACACTTCAGCGTATGTCCACTACGTAATTTTCTGTATGAACCTTTTCGTTATACAAAGGCAAAGTTTTGTCAGCTTAAAATATTTACATCAAAGTCTACCTATAGTGTAATTATTTATAAATAACTTTCTTATAACCAAAACATGCATGAAACCTTCAGAGAACAGTCAACTTTCAGACAGTTTCTTATCTGATCAAGATGAATGCTTCGTCGCTTCCACATACTATTGCTAGTAACCAAGAATACCAGCATTATATATACACTGAACTTGTAATATCATTGAGGCTGCCAGCAGCAGGTACGACCATATATTCAATCTTCTAAAATCTGACAAATTTAACGAGAAATCTTCAACAAACAATACTTTAACCTTATATGGAAAGAGATCATAGTGAACATTTTTCAAACAAAAGTGGATTGCTTAAACTAGTACATACTATGTTGTATTAATGAGATGTCATATTTAGAAAGGTTGTACTTGACACTGATCAGGGGCGGACCCACATGTCACCGTAAGGGAGCACGTGCACTCAGTAAGTTTTTAAAAAACATATATATATATGTGTGTGTATATATATATATACATATGTATATATATATATATGTATATATGTATGTATATGTATGTATAGATTACCGAATAAGGTTAAGATAATAGATTGTGCACCTTCAATATTAAATTGTGTCTTGGTGCATTGGTTCTATGCTCAAATGTGTGTGTCATTGATGCCCTGACGTCGCGGGTTCGATCCTAGATGGGGGTATTATTTTTTTCTACAAATTTCTTCCTTTACTTGCCAACTCATCTGGCCCTACTTTATTTCTTTTGACCTTTACAAATACAATATTTTATTTTATATTTAATTATTCCATATCATTAGAATATTAGATCTGACCCACCATACTATTATTTTAATAATTAATTAAATTAATAACCCATGGAATGTTTTATTCCCAAATCCCAATTCCCAATCCCACTGCCCACACGTATTTTTCTCCCCCAATTCCCAAATTCCTAAAAACTAAATTATTTTTCCCAAAATTCACTCCAAGCTCCAAGACAAGGAAAAATTTCACAACTTGAAAATACTCACGTAGCCATCAGCAGCAGCGGCCAAGTGCCAATGAAAACATAGTGTCATTCCGACAAACAACAATACAAGTCAGAAGTTGATCGTCAGAAGTTAAAGATAATGGTGCACCCCCTATCTTCAAATCCTGGGTTTGCCTCTGATACTGATAAAAGAAAAGAACTTCTATGTTTATGATTTAATAAAGCTTCAAATTAGTAAGTAAATATTCTTACTGATTTGCCTTGATGCTACAACAGGAAGTGCAGGAATTCTCACAGCTGCAAAAGTAGGAAATTCAGATATACATCAACGACCAGTCATATAAGAAAATAGCTTTCACAAATTGAACGTAAAAATAAGGAATAGGTCCAACGTACACTTCTTGCATGATGAAGCTGGCGACTGAGACATAAATGGCCAAGGAGCCGAAATGTTGTCATTTAAGTCACGTATAAAGCCGATCTCCAAAGTTTTGTCCAGTATTTCATCCGATGGTAAGCTAGGCAAAAGACAACCCAAAACTACTCCAACAAAAAGAACAACAAATAATTGTAACTACTAACTACTACATCAACAATTATTGACACCTAATTTTTGCCCTCCACAACTAAATTTATTCCTGAATTTCTTTGATTTTATTCCCTACCGCTTAGTGCACTGACAGAGGAACGGGGGATTAGTCTCACGGCTGTCGGCTGTGGGGATACCTTGGGAAACCAAAAAAAGAAAATTAAAATATTTATTTCATCTAAATAAAAAAAATTCAAAATATTTTTTGTACATGATTTTGTCAATTTGAGTAGCGATTATATATTATCGTGTTCAGTTATACGAGATTATATAATTTGATTACATAAATATCTATTCTATGAAATATTGAATTTTAATTAATGATTATTTTAAAAATAAATATAATGATTAAAATCTTAATTTTAATATAATTTATTATCAAAATAATTTATTTGGATAAATATTCAAATTACAAAAGAATAGGAAGAAAAAAAAGAAATGAAATCCAACTTCTAAAAGGAATCAAACCCGGACGTGTCCGGCATCAATCATGGTCGGTTCGTCATGGAAAATACTGATTTTGATGATTGGTTGGCCTTCTATTGATGGAGCAACGATGATTTTTGCAAGCCATGGTGGCTATCGGATCGAGGGAGGCGCCGATGGGCTAGTGAGAGAGACGCCGACGGGCTAGTGAGGGAGAACGGAGAGGTAGTTTGTTGGTGGTATGGCTATCCATCACCGGTGGAAGTAGTGGCTCACTGGAGTTGGATAGTGGAGGAGGCGACGCCAACGACAGTTGGACGCGGCTGTTGGTGCGGCTCTTCGATGGCTGAGAGGGAGAAATTGATGGAGAGGAAATTGTAGAAAGAGGAGGAGGGAGGCAGATTTTTTTATCTAATGGGATTAGGGTTTATTTTTGGCATTTTAAAAAGGAAAGAGTTGAAGAATTAATCTCAGTCCTTGGATCAATTTGATCCATGGCTGAGATTTAAAGTAATAGGATATTTAAAATTAGGTCACAATTGAATTAAAGAGTTGAAATTGAATTTAAGTGGGAAAAATTTAGGTTAAAATTGCCATAGATTGGGTTCAAACAATGACTAGAATTTAAATAAAATTGAGAAGATAATTGAATTGACTTAGGACTGCTATTTTAATGACTGTAACTGTAATAATGAAAATAATAAGATATCGCTATTAAAATAACTATGCATGTAAAATTTATGTTACGTAAAGTCATCTGTAATAATTAAAATCGACGATAATAATAATTATAGATAAAATAGATATCTATAAATTATGAGTATTTATTTTAAAATTATCAATAATGATAATAATAATAATAATAATAATAATAATAATAATAGATAATGTATTTTGTAAAATAATTGTGAGTGTGCATGTTTAGGAAAAATAATAAAATATTATATTTGAATTGATAAATCGTAAAGGATGATAATAAAAAATAATAAAATAATTTATTTATATTTTTGGTTGGATTATCGGTTAATTAGATTCAGTTATCTAGCTTTTGATTATTACATACGTCACTACACGAGATATACGGATATATACAGATATTCGATTGGCTATCATGCTTCCAAATACTTACTATATACGTCAGTCACACACACCATGTTATTACCCCATAATGTACATCTGTTAGTTTATCTTATGTTATTATACCTTCAATAGTATACTATATATCACCTTGATCGATCGCATGATATCAGTATATTCAATATATAACTGGATATATCTTGTTAGCTTTAATTTTGACTATGTATTACGTACATCACTACACAAGATATATATATATATATATATATATATATATACATACATACATACATACATACATACACTCACACACAAATATACACACTATCGACTATCAAGTTTTAAATACGTACTATATACATCATATACGTATACGAGTATATTACCCCGTAATATAAAACAACGTATTTCATATACATACTTTGACGAGTTATCGATTAATTTGATTGTTAACTTACATTATTATAACTTCAACGTACAATATATATACATCAACTCTTGAATATGTACTATATACATTACATACACGATTTTACTATCCCATAATAATTACAATGTATTTCACATACTCATATGAATTATCGGTTAGTTTATCTTATGTTATTATACCTTCGCTACATAATATACATATACTATATATATACCTATACATACAAACACATACACACTATCGACTATATCAAGTTCTAAATACGTACTATATACATCACATACGTACACGAGTATATTATCCAATAACATAATGCGACGTATTTAGTATACATACTTTGATGAGTTATCGATTAATTTGATTAGCTTACATTAATATAACTTCAACATACAGTATATTATTACTTCTATCGTTTCAAATCAAGGTATTCAATATGTTTGGATAAATTCTACTACTTTTTGACTACATCGTTAATCGATCGATCACTACATCATATTTATTTTATATATTGAAACATAAGTAAAAGATAAATATTATAATTAACGTAATTTATTTATTTTATTTGATATATTTCTTAGTTTAATTTTTTTTTACAAAATCTAAGCTTGATTGATATTTATTATTATTATATTGGTTATCGAATACGTGTGATCAGTGTAATTTCTAAAAATTATATATTTGATTTTACATATAATTATTTTTCAATAAAAATCGACCACAAGTGATCTCTTTTTTATATTATTTTATTTTATTTTATTTTATTAATACAAAAGTGACCACAAGTGGTTGGTTTTTTAATTTTTTTTTTTTTTTAATTCCAAAATCAACAACTTGTGGTCGCTTTTATAAAATAATTTAAATTTAAATTTTAAAATAAAACCGACCACAAGTGATCGCTTTTTAAAATATTTTTTAATTATATTTTTTAAATAAAACCAAACACAAGTGGTCGATTTTAAAAAAAATAATAATTTATTTTTTAAAAATTTCAAAACCCACCACTTGTGTTTGGTTTTATTTAAAAAATATAATTAAAAAATATTTTAAAAAGCGATCACTTGTGGTCGGTTTTATTTTAAAATTTAAATTTAAATTATTTAAAAAAGTGACCACAAGTGGTCGGTTTTATTTAAAAATATAATTAAAAACTAGTTTTTAAAAACCGACAACAAGCTGTGGTCGGTTTTTTTGTTTTCTTTAGTAGTTAATGCAAGAAATGGAAAGATAGGTAGTGTGACATACACTATCACATGAACTAAGAACCTAAGTGTGTTTCAAACACAAAGACCCTTAACTAATGTAATAGGAACACCTAAACTCTTCGGTGGACACAAGAGGGAGCTCAATCTCTCACGCACCCAACGTTCCAAGCCATGATCAAACAACACAAGTGAATCCACACTTGGTTGAAACCTAATTTTAGGTTTGCCTCTAAAAGGGAGAGGACTTTAATTTGTGTTTCAATGTCTTTCAAGACTTACAACATTATCAAAATCTACTAGTAAATGGCCTACAATGTTCTATATATAGTAGATTACAAAATAGAATACAAAAGGACCAAAAGGACCCCTTAATAAAGAGTGAATAACAAAGGTGTCCTTGGAGTATGTACGGACGGTTTTGGTGCGTAATTGGACCCTCCTTTGCACTTCACTTGCACATTCTAAGTCTCGTGTCAATTCACTCTCACACTCATCCATCTTCATGGTCGTGCCCGTATCAAATATCAATTTCACTCATTATTAATATAGTGAAATGGGTTGGTCGAAATTCAACCTAGATAAGTTTCTAAGAAAAAATCGTGTCCCCTATCGTTGTAGGAACAGCCCAGTTCACCCTCTTGATGTCGTAAGAGTGTATAAAACAATAAAATACTGGAAAGTACACTTAAAATTCTACATTGAATTTACTGAATATTGATGAATTCCGAACGTTGTAAACAATATAACTACTATACTCTATGCCTTTGCCCTTGTAAATTTTCTACTGTTTGGTAGAAATTTCTCTGTAACTCTGCGGCATCGATGGTATTCAATTGAGTTTCTGGAATCCAATTTTCAGTCTTGGGATCTCTCATCCAATAGACATTTGATCGAAGAAGAAGATGGAGATGAAGACTCATTGGAAGCAACAATCCGCTCTTTAATATTCTCCACTGCTACTGTGTATCACTTCCTACAAAGTTAAATTATTTTCTAATTAAGAAAAATTAATATTTTTAGGACATTAAAAAGTGAAGTATGACACGTAAATTGAACCTTAAACTATGTTAATTGTCACCTATTTTTCGTCTGAGTGTTACGATAGAGCATTTATTAGTTAGATTTGGTGATGGGGTGTGTGTCCATTGGCACTCATGTCCTTTTTTTGTGCTCAAATTATGCTCACTAGACATAACTGAAAGACAAACCAACCAATTTTAAGGACATTTCACGCAATTTCAACGAAAATGAAATTATAAAAATAGCCACAAGATTTTGAATTCGTGTGACAAATATTAGTAAATCTTTTGTTACACGTCTCCTAGCTATGAAGCAAGGATAGCTGAAGATTTTGTTCGTCCTTCAAAAAAAAAAAAAGTTGTGGCGAAAAAGTTTAGAACTGCAAATTTTTTCATATTTGATTAAGATGTAGTATTAATTTTCATATAAATTGTATATGCATTATGTTGAAGTTTGATTTCTTACCTGAGATTTGAGGAGAAAATTGTTGAAGGGAACCCTAGGCATATTTTTGATGGAGTTTTATGAAGTTGCAGATTGATATGGATGTTTCTATATAAATATATATATAATATATATATACATATATATAAAAATATAATATATATATATATATACATATATATAAAAATATAATATATATATATACATATATATAAAAATATAATATATATATATATATACATATATTATATATATATATATATATAATATATTAAAAGTGTGAAATCCTTTAGAAAAGTGATTATTTTAAAATTTCTTTTCTAGGTTACACGGATACTTTATTTGGGTAATAAAACTTTTTGATTATAGCTTTGTTATTGAGTAACTTTATGGTTTTATGGATTTCAAATTTTTATTTATATTACGTTTTGATTTTATTGATCATAATTAATAAATCATCCTTTTATGTTTGTAAATAGTTTTGTTATTGGATCTCTAATATAATGTATCGGTTTAATTTTCAGGTTTCGAATTTTCTTTTGTATTAAGCTGTTTTTATTAATCAAGAATAACAAAACATCTTTTCATATTTGTATGTAATTTTCATTATTGAATCTACAATGTGACTTTGTTGTTTCTAGGTTTTAAATTTCCTTTTCTATGATATTGAGTTTATTGATCATGAATAACAAACTTTCGTTATTGACTAACTTTGTGGTTTCTACTCAAATAATAAGTTTATGATTTTTTTTGTGTAAAGGTTAGATTTAGTTGTATTCTTTTGATATTTTTATTATTGTATTATTTTGTTGTAGTCTACAGGTGATAGATAAATATGATCAGCTTTGAAAAAAAATTTAGGTAAAGATTAGGTTTAATTGTATTGTTTGATATCTCTACTTTGAATTTTTTTTTATGTATAAAGATTAGATTTTGTTGTATTGTTATGATATCTCTATTATCGTATTATTTTATTGTAGTTTACAGGTGGTAGATAAATGTCGATCGAGTTTGAGGAAATTTCTTTTGCAAAGGTTAAGTTTAATTGTATTGTTTCGATATCTCTATCATCGTATTATTTTTTTATAGTTTACAGGTGTTAGATAAATTTCGATTGATTTTGAGATTATTTTTTTAGGGAAAGGACCGAAACGACACTTCAAATTAAACTATTTCCATGAAAATGGCCATGAAATTTAAATTCCACTTTCTACCCATTTCAGTTTACTGGCTTGTTCTATACCGTTTCTACACACCTTCTATACAATTTATGTACAAATCTTATACATATAAATATTCTATACGAAAATTATACAGTTTTGATACACAATTTATATAATAACTGCACATTTTTTTACTCGTTTTATACAACAATTATATAATTTTCATACACTTTCTATATATTTTTTTATATATATTTTATAAATATACTTATTTGATAGAACTATACAATTTCTATACATATATCTTATATAGATACATATTCTATTTAACAATTATATCATTTTTATATAATTTAATTATTATTTTTAAACAATAAAAAAAAGCAGAATATTTGATCAGTTAAAAAATTTATAGCAAAAAAAAAATTAAAATATTTTTAGAAAGGGTCGAATTGCCCAAGTTGAATATTGTATCAGTATTGTATATAGACTGTATCAGTATTGTATATGGACTATGTGGACCAAAATGATCCAAATTGGGAAAGAATACGAAATGGCCATAAAGTGATATTTTTTTACCCGACTGAACATTGTATGTTCATATGCCCAAACTTGGGCAATTATTTTTTAAAAAGGCTGCACAATGTCCTTTTTCCTATTTTTTTTTGCTAAATGTTAAGTTTAATTAAATAATTTTTTTTATTTTTACATGTTCAAAAGATGTTAAATCTAATTATTATATTCTTCTTTATTATTTAAATAAATATCCTATTTAATCTAACGTCTGAACTCTTTAAAGTGAATTACACGCGCAAGGCGCGTAATCCTAAACTAGTAAATTTGTAAGTTTGCTTGGACAATATAATATGTCTTGAAAAACTATATTAGTAGTATATTTATAGGCAAGGCCTAATTAATAAACCTAATAGGACTTGGATTATGAAATTCGAGAAATAACTTGCAAAGCAAACTATTCAGGATTTGAGAATAATGGGAGAACTTCTAATTAACAGTAGGTGGTTACGTAAATTAGGGTTTAGTTACTACCCCCTTCCTCCGATTCTTTTTAGTTGTCACAATTTTCCTTTTTAGAATCAAAGGATATATATTTTGACCAACATTTTAAGATATATCTTTTAATCATATTGAAAAAAAAAATTATAACTTATAGTACTTTTCATATAGTTTTTTTAAGGAAAAATTACAGAAACTAGCATCCTTAAGACTATAATTACAATAAATAGCAACACTTCTTCAAAATTACAACTTATAGCAAAAGTAGTAATATTTTACCCACTTCATAGTAATAGAAGAATATGTATTTTTCAGTTGTGCATATGTATTTATGAGTAATACATATATATTTGTATATGTATTTATATAGCAACATTTTACTTAAATACAAAATATAATTTTCTATTTTTCGTAATTATGAAACTGTTGCTATAAAAGTTATAATTAAGGCTACAGAGTTGCTATTTCTGAAATTTTCCCTTTTTTAATTTCTAAATTTTAATTTCAAAATATTTAAGTTATCTAATATAATTTAGCTTAGACAATAATCAAATCTCAAAAAATCAACACTATAACTAAGTCTGTCAACGGGGCTAGGCCGGGACAACTCGAATTCGGCCCGTTTTATTTTTTCGATTCGTGGGCCAGTCCGATTCGTTATATTGAAAAAGTAATATTTAAAAGATTGGGGTTATATGTAATAATAATAAAAGTTGGAATTGGAGTTGGAAAATTGTGAAAACAACAAAAACCTGTTTTCCCTTTTTAGAACACCATAATTTTCAACTCCGAAAAAAAATTTCAAAAAAAAAGAAAAAATTTCCATGGCCAAACGGGCCCTAAGTCTCGTTTGATCATGTATGTGAGATGAAAATATGATTTGAAATCGTGAGTTAAAATTATGATATGAAATCAAATGAAATGAAATTGAAGTTTTGTTTGGACGTGCTATTTGAAATTTTAAGTTGTATTGTCCTCCTATAAACAAACAAACAAAAAAAAAACAGAAGTTGTGAAAACATTCAACGCCCCAATTCTTTATACAATCTTATCAAATAAGCAAAATTTCATAACAAAAGTATAATCCACTATCACAAAACTATCCTAAGAAAATACAATATTTGTTGATCAAATGATAAATTTGGTGAATAATAAATGATAAAGCAGGAGTTGATTTGAATGAATAATAATAAGTTTTGTAGGCGTTTGACCATGAAAACCGAACAACATTTAGGTTGGAGTCAAACTTGTGGTTGGTCATATGTTTTTTGGATAGATTGTTTTAACTATAAAGGTGAAGTTGTAATTAAAAAAAAAAGTAAAAACAAATTGAGACTTGTTTTCACTTTTTCAAATAGAACTTCAAATTGTATTTGAAGTTTTTATGGTCAAACACCATTTTTTTAAAAATAAAATAAAGAAATAAAAAAATGAATATTTCTCATTGCCAAATGGGGGTATATGATTATATGTTGGCAAGGGTAGTGGGTAAATGAGATATAAATGATTTAAAGATTGATATAAGTAATAATATGAACTATAAATTTTATTTACATATAAAATAATGGTTAGTAAATATAAATGACGGGGTACTTTGTAAAAAATATAAACTTGTGAGTTAATTTTGGAATTTGAAAAATCTCAAATCATGATTTGAAATTTTCAAATTATATTTCTTGGAGAATTTGAAATTTCATGTCATGATATGAAATTATAAGATGAAATCGCATGACTTAGTGTTGATTTCATTTCATGATTTCATAATACAAATATAAAATTACATGTCCAAGTACCTAATTAAAATCTTTCGTTTACCAAGCAGGGGGCTCATTTCGTCAAGAGGATTCAATCTTTTAATATGAGAGAATGCATAATACACTAACACAACACAAGGCACCAATCCAAAATATCCTTTCCGTCTTATTTTAAGTGAGATTCTTTCTTTTTGAGTTCATATAAAAAAATATCAGCTTACTATAATAAATATTAATTTGATTTTAAAATTTCTTTTTTATTCTTATGAAATGATTTTCAATTACATAAATTTCTAACAGACATTTTAATTTTTTTTTGTTCTTAAACTTTATGTCAAATCAGATGATGTCACATAAAATGAGATATAGTAGAACTAGTCTATCAAGTGTAAGAACCCATTGATTAGCTTATGAATCATTAGTATTTCTCTTTTAAATCATTGAGGGATGATTGTCTCATAACATGTACAATCATTTTTGCTTGAGAATTAACAACCTCGTTGATCAAGGATATAAAAGACTACCATTTCTTTGATCCAAACCACCACTCTTAACGTTGTTCCTCCTTGGCCACCATTTCAATTAAAATAAGATTAATTAAATTATTACTAAATAAAAAAAGTATATTTGAATTCTTTTGAGACATAATATTATTTTTTAAAAATAGTTAAAGTATGACACATAAATTAAATTGAAACTGCTCGCAAGGGCATGATGATTGGTTCGAAGGTGAGTTTCTCATGTAGAGATCTGAGATCGAATTCAACCTTCGTCTGCTGCTCAGTCATGAGCTCATCGCATATATAACTTGCCTAGTGCAATTTACATCTCCTATGTATTTGTGCCTAGTGCAATTTACATCTTCTATGTGTTTGTGAGTTATTGTACTGTGAAAAAGCTAAATAAAGTGCTCGAGGCTGTGACAAAAGTTATGAAATTCCCATAAACAAAAGAAAACAAAATTCCAACAGAGGAAGTAATACTTTTGTTAGTAGTTTCAAATAACGAGAATTTTATATTCAACAACCTAAAGATTTTTATATTCGAACTCCAAACACAATTTTCACTTTAAAAAAAGACAATTTCTTTTTTCCTTTTTTACCCTTACTTTAATTATTTTTTTCTCTAAATTAAAATGTAAATATTATTTACTAAGGATACTATGATAAATTAATCATATTATTAATTATTTTCTTAATTAATATATTAAATTAAATTGTGACAAGTAAAATGAAACGGAGGAATACTATTTTATCGTAACAGAGGACATATTATTGTGAAAAATGAAGGTAACAATTAAAACGTGAGGAATATAAGGACGTATAATTGGAAGCGCGTTCAACGTATTTTTTGTACGTTTTACGAGGGAAAGAGAGATGACATGTATGTTCATGTTAAATTTATAAATATCTTCTTGTCTTATTCAAACTACTTTGTTTTCTTTATGTTTATACAAAAATAATAAATACAAAATAGGTTTTATTAAGTTATTCCTATTTAATAAAAGTAGTTTGATGGTCAAACATGTTACCACTATATAAACACCCAACATCACTTCTCTGGCTTTTGTATATCTCCTTCTTATTACTATTCTTTGACAATCAAATAAATCAAATGGGTTTTACAGAACAGAAAGAAAACCATAAATGCACTTTAGCTTATGAAGTTAATAGTAAGCAAAGACGTTTAGTTTCGTCATTACTTGCTCAGAAGCTTTTAAAAGATGTGAATTTTTCAAAATTCAGAAAAGTTGAATCCATAATCTATCTTATGAATCATATTACAGATCAATATTCTGAGAATTCTCTTGATCAGCACTCTAATTGCTTTCTCAAATCTTGTTTCTTCTGCCATAAAGCAATTAGCCAGCACAAGGAAGTCTACATTTACAGGTACCTACATTACTATTCTTTAATCCTGCGTGATCTCAATTTATGTGATATTTTAATTTCGTTTTAGTTTGTTTAAAATAGCCTGCATTTTAATTCTTATTTAGAAATGAGTGAATTTTTTAAATTTTACTTTATCCCTAATGAGATCACTCCACTATTCCGCAGAGAATCAATGTGAAATTTGTGTTATAAAATTTGATTTTTCTCACTCATTTTTCTCCAAACCAGCTCACGAGAATAAGAATTGTGGAAATAGATTCTCATTGAAACACTAAGAAGCTTCCTAATTCTTGTGTGGAAACACTTTGTATTTTTCATTTCTAACTGATTCAATCAAAATATCAGTAGCTCGTAAACACATTTTTCAGTGGGAAATTTAAATAAAAAATAATGACTTTTCAATAGGGTCGTTCTAACTAAATATGTCTTTTTGGCGTGCTTTTTTTTTTTGTACACAAATTTCAAAAATCACTCCATGATTCTTAGACTACATGCACTAATGACATGTGTATAAATTGAATACACTTAGCGAAGCTCTTGACTTCACTACTCGCTCAATGATGTCACATAAATTGGGATGAATATTTATTTTTCCTCAGAGTTAATATAATGCTAATTAAATGTTGATAGACATCATGTTCAACATTGGATAACTTAATTTATGATTGATTTTAATTAATTAATGCAGGGGTGAGCTAGGGTTCTGCAGTGCTGACTGCAGGAATAAGCAGATATACTTGGATGAATTAAAAAAAATTGAGACTTATACTAAAAAAATGTTAGCATCCTTAGTCCGTCAACGTCGTCGAGGAGCTGGCCAGTGTAGGCAAAATATCGTTCCATCGGAGGATTTCCAGCAGCATGGCAACCCATCGTCTTCTACAAATCAAGTTACATTCACCATCTCATAGTCCACAAATTTGTGGTCCACAATGTAGTAAAATTGTAGTACTAGAGTTTAAATTGAATTTTGTACTAATGAAAAAATTGGAATTAGTGACGTATAAAGTTCATAGCTTAAAAGAAAAATTCATTGTCAGAAATAAATTTAGATTTTTAAGTTTATGAGCTATGTATCTTTTCTTTTTGTTGTTGTTTATGGAGTTCGAAATACATTAGGTTAAAGATATCAAATACATAATTTTGCTAACATAAGTACAAAATTTGAACAGAGACTATTTTATGTCGAACACGTTAGCAGATCTGCCATGTGTGTCATTGATGAGAGAGAAATATATATTGATTAATCATGAATTAATTTGGCTTAAGTAATTGATAGGCACTTAAAGTTGTATCGAAAATTCACTTAGACCCATCAACTAAGACTAGTTTCTATTGAACATTTATACTGTATAGAAAATTATCCCTATTATGCACTATCGGATATTTACCAAAAATTGTAAAGTGTGTGTAATACACTTGTTATGACATGGCATAAAGGGTTAATTGGAAGATGACACGTGGCATTGTAGGTCCAATAATTATTAAAAACTACTTATAATTTTTAAAAAAAATTAAAAATAAAAACTGGTCCCCCTTCAACCCCCCACCCCACCCCTACCCCCACGCCACCTGCACTTTCATCTTTTCTTCATTTTCTTCTTCATCTTCTAATTTATTTATTTTTATATCTGACAACTTCTCCATCTTCTAATTTTTTTAATATCTGATTTGAGAATCAGTGGAGATAATTAACAAGTCTCTTCATTCAAACTGGTCGGACATCTTCTTTCATATATATAAAACGACGGCTACGGGAGCCTTTCATCTTTTGGCCTATTGATCTTGACTTTTCATCTTCATTGTTTCTCAATTTTCTCTCAATGGCTTTTCCTTCCTCCTTTCTCTTCTTGTTCCAAGTTATTTTTTGTATTTCTCCTGTCTTCTCCAATAATTCTGAAGGTGAATTTCACTCAACTTAAGCTAATCTAACTTTCCCATGTTTTCTTTTTTTCTTTTTGTTTGCCTTTCTAAAGTTTTAAAGATTTTAGCTTTCTGTTACCATTTGATTTTAAATCTTGAAAATGGACACAATTATGTTAAAGAAAGAAAAAAGGTTCAATCTCGTTATGGATTCATTTGTGAAATTATACTGGTTATATTGTTGTTCTTGTAATTGACAATTCTTTTTATTATTTTTTTAATCTTTGAAATTTGCAGGGATTTACGCAATACTAATATTTCTTATTTTTGGTGAAATTACTTTGGTTGTTTGTATCTCATCTCTTTGTGTGTATATATGACATGTATGTTCATGTTAAATTTATGAAATATCTTGTTGTCTTATTCCAACTACTTTGTTTTTTTATGTCCATTAAAAAATGGAGTAATAAATATAAATAATATTTTATAAAGTTATTCTTATTTAATAAAAGTAGTTTGATGGTCAAACATGCACCCACTATATAAACACCCCACATCACTTCTCTAGCTCTTATAAATATTCTCCTTGTTCTTACTATATTTTTTGACAATCAAATAAGTATGTCAAATGGGTTTTACAGAATTGACAGAAAAGCATAAATGTGCTATAGCTTATGAAGTTAATAGTAAGCAAAGACGTTTAGTTTCATCATTACTTGCTCAAAAGCTTTTAAAAGATGTGAATATTTCAAAATTTAGCACTCTAATTGCTTTCTTAAATCTTGTTTCTTCTGCCATAAAGCAATTAGCCAGCACAAGGAAGTCTACATTTACAGGTACCTACATTACTATTCTTTAATCCTGTGTGGTCTCAATTTATGTGATACTTTAATATCATTTTAGTTTGTTTAAAATAGCCTGCTTTTTAATTCTTATTTAGAAATGAGTGAATTTTTAAAATTTTATTTTATCCCTAATGAGATCACTCCACTATTCCGCAGAGAATCAATGAGAAATTTGTATTATAAAATTTGATTTTTCTCACTCATTTTTCTCCAAACCAGCTCACGAGAATAAGAATTGTGGGAAACAGATTCTCATTGATACACTAAGAAGCTTCCTAATTCTTGTGTGGAAACACTTTGTATTTTTCATTTCTAACTGATTCAATCAAAATATCAATAGCCCGTAAACACATTTTTCTGTTGGAAATTTAAATAAAAAATAATGACTTTTCAATAGGATCGTTCTAACCAAATAAATGTCTTTTTGACCTGCTTTTTTTTAACCACAAATTTCAAAAATCACTCCATTATTCTTAGACGACATGCACTAATGGCATGTGTATAAACATTGAATACACTTAGCGAAGCTCATGACTTCACTACTCGCTCAATGATGTCATATAAATTGGGATAGATATTTATTTTGGGTAAACAACATAAATTCCAACACTTTGCTACCTAATTACCTTCTCTCTCAACTTTTATATTAATTACATGATATTCCGGATATGATACATTATTTAACCTCCCGATACATAAGCATATGATACATTACTAACCAATTAGTTGGAGATAAAAAAGGGAAAAACAGTAAAAGTGCCTACAATTGAGGAATTAACACACTCAATTTATGATTTTTTTTCATTTAATTACATAAAATCCTCAACAACTTCATTATTTGAAATTTGAATGATCAAATCAATCTTCATTAATCATAATCTTTCAGAACTAATTTCTTCTCCAATCGTTCATTCCCTGTTCATCAAAACATATCTGATTCCCTACGTTCAGAAAAAAATTGAACATACTATCTTTCGATGTATCAGAAAACGAATTTAAAACTTAATTTCTTTATATTCATGTATCAGAATAAGAAATATATATTGAATGTATCAGAAATCATTGATTACCTCTGTCAGAAATAGTTTTATGTATCAGAATGCATGTAATATCTCTGCCAAAAAATTATCTATGTATCAGAAAACGAATTTAAAACTTAATTTCTTTATATTTATATATCAAAATAAGAAATATTAATTAAATGTATCAGAAATCATTGATTACCTCTGTCAGAAATAGTTTTATGTATCAGAATGCATGTAATATCTTTGTCAAAAAAATATCTATTTATCAGAAATAATATTTACAGTTCCGTTTGTTTAATTGTACATTATGATACATAAATAGAAAGTATATGGACGAAATTTATCAATCTGATACATAAAAATCCTACCTTTGGTAATGGGTCTCTTTTCGCAACTTTTTTTTTCTCTTTGCAACATCAACAACAGATTTATGAAAAGTACGTTAATGTAGGTTTTTGTGAAATTTTTCTGGCGGCCAATGGCCATAACAAACATACTACGACTTTTTTTGGGTCTCTTTTCACAACTTTTTATTTTCTCTTTACAACATCAACAACAGACTTATGAAGAAGTACGTTAATGGAGGTTGTTTGTGAAATTTTTTCCGCGGCCAATGGTCATAACATAGACGACGTTTTTTTTTTTTGCTTATTTTTGGAATTTTGTCACTGAGAGTTAATTGCAGATGAATTTATTGCTAACTTTTATTGCTTACCTAATGATTAATGATTTAATAGCCATGTTTTCTAAGGAAAATAAAATTTTCCTTATCTACAACAATGTCAACGTGATTTAGGGCTTAAAAATAGGAGTTGTGTGTTATGTATCAGATAAGAAACTTGTTTAGAGATTTAGAAGGGATTTTTGTAATTAGTTTAGTGGGATGAAATTTTAAGTAATATAGGATACTTAAGGTGTTGTTTTATGTAATTTATCCATTTATTTTTCCTCAGAGTTAATATAATGCTAATTAAATGTTGATAGACATCATGTTCAACATTGAATAACTTAATTTATGATTGATTTTAATTAATTAATGCAGGGGTGAGCCTAGGGTTCTGCAGTGCTGACTGCAAAATAAGCAGATATACTTGGATGAACTGTAAAAAATTGAGACTTATACTAAAAAAATGTTAGCATCTTTAGTCCGTCAACGTCTCGAGGAGTTGGCCGGTGTAGGCAAAATACCGTTCCATCGGAGGATTTCTAGCAGCATGGCAAACCATCGTCTTCTACAAATCAAGTTACATTCACCATCTCATAGTCCACAAATTTGTGGTCCACAATGTAGTAAAATTGTAGTACTAAAGTTTAAATTGAATTATGTACTAATGAAAAAATTGGAATTAGTGACGTATAAAGTTCATAGCTTAAAAGAAAAATTCATTGTCAGAAATGAATTTAGATTTTTAAGTTTATGAGCTATGTATCTTTTCTTTTTGTTATTGTTTATGGAGTTCGAAATACCTTAGGTTAAAGATATCAAATACGTAATTTTGCTAACATAAGTACAAAATTTGAACAGAGACTATTTTATGTCGAACATGTTAGCAGATCTGCCATGTGTGTCATTGATGAGAGAGAAATATATATTGATTAATCATGAATTAATTTGGCTTAAGTAATTGATAGGCACTTAAAGTTGTATCGAAAATTCACTTAGACCCATCAACTAAGACTGATTTCTATTGAACATTTATACTGTATAGAAAATTGTTACTATTATGCACTATCGGATATTTATCAAAAATTGTAAAGTGTGTGTAATACACTTGCTATGACATGGCATAAATGGCTAATTGGAAGATGGCACGTGGCATTGTGGGTCCAATGATTATTAAAAACTACTTATAATTTTTTTTAAAAAATAAAAATAAAAATTGGTCCCCCTTCAACCCCCCACCCCACCCCCACCCCCACCCCACCCTCTCTTTCATCTTTTCTTCATTTTCTTGCTATTTTCTTCTTCATCTTCTAATTTATTTATTTTTATATCTGATTTGAGAATCAGTGAAGATAATCAACTTCTCCATCTTCTATTTTTTTTTTATATCTGATTTAAGAATCAGTGGAGATAATCAACAAGTCTCTTCATTCAAACTGGTCTGCCATCTTCTTTCATATATATAAAACGACGGCTACGGGAGCCTTTCATCTTTTGGCCTATTGATCTTGACTTTTCACCTTCATTGTTTCTCAATTTTCTCTCAATGACTTTTCCTTCCTCCTTTCTATTCTTGTTCCAAGTTATTCTTTGTATTTCTCCTGTCTTCTCCATCAATTTTCACTCAACTTAAGCTAATCCAACATTCCCATGTTTTTTTTTTCTTTTTGTTTGCCTTTCTAAAGTTTTAAAGATTTTAGCTTTCTGTTACCATTTGATTTTAAATCTTGAAAATGGACACAATTATGTTAAAGAAAGAAAAAAGGTTCAATCTTGTTATGGATCCATTTGTGAAATTATACTGTTATATTGTTGTTCTTGTAATTGACAATTCTTTTTATTATTTTTTTAATCTTTGAAATTTGCAGGGATTTGGGCAATACTAATATTTCTTATTTTTGGTGAAGTTACTTTGACTGTTTGTATCTCATCTCTTTGTGTGTATATATATATATAGGACAAAGCTACCGGGGGGGGTGAGGTGTGCGAAGACAACGAGGATGGAGGAGGGTGTGAAGACGATGAGAGGGGGGTTGTAAAGAAGACGATGTGGGGGGGGGGGGGAGGGGGGCTTGTGTGAAGAAGACGACGAAAGGAGGGTTGCTTTTTCTCCTTTTTAAAATTAAGAAATTAGGATAATTAAAAATTATATTAATAAAATATTTTAAATATAATTTTTTTAATTAAAAAAAGTAAAAGATTATTTTTTCTTCTATTCACGCGTCCAAGGAGAGTGTAACACACTCTCCTTGTCAAATCTGCATTTTGTGTCTGATAGGTATCAATTTTAGCAGTTGAGGTGCCTGATATTTACAAGCCGTAGTTGGGGGGTCTAAGTGAATTTTTGGGTCAACTTTAAGTGTTTGTCGATGACTTATGCTTTGTTTGTATACGTGTCAGTAGTTGTAAGTGCTATGTGTGTGTTTGATAATTTTTTGTTCGTAGTGTCTTGTAACTATACTGTGGGTATCTTATTTCTATTATTATATATTGGTGTATTTTTCTATTTTGTTTTTGTTTTGTAGTGTTTTGTATCCTGAGCTTAGATCTATCGAAAACAGTCTCTCTATCCCATTCGAGATAGTACTGCATACACTTAAACACCCCAGAACTACTTTGTCGAAATACACTAGGTATGTTGTTGTTGTGTTGCATAAATTAATTGCATGAGTGTCCTTTATATTGCAATATTAATTGTTGATACGTACGATAAGTTTGATCTTTCATTTTTGGATCTTTGACTTTTGATTAATTTTTTCTTTAAACAAATACAACGGTTAGTTTATACCTATATTTGAAATATACAATACTACCTTCTCAAGAACTTCAAAATAAGTAAACTTTCGGAACTTATCCTAATTATTTTAGGAATTTATTTGTATTTCTATGATAAATACATATGCTAAGTTGCATGTATGGAAAATACATTTACATATGAACTATTTTATGAAGAGGTTTTTGCCTATATGTATTTTTTTTATAATTGATATGTATTTTTCATTATATTGGAATGTTGAAATGTATATATGAACTTTCATTTATATTTTTGTTATGTTCAATATACATTTAAGCTATATGGAAGCATTTGTATTTTTATACATACATATCCATTTTCATATGTATTTTTGTGGAGTGATGATTTTGTATTTATGTTTTGTTCAATATACATATGAATATTTATAAGTATTTTGTTGTTGAGTTGATTATATTTATGTTTTGTTCAATAGACATATTTATGTGAATATTTATAATGTATTTTGTTATTGAGTTGATTATATTATATGTATCTATGTTCTGTTCAAAAAATTATATGGTTTTGTATTTATTTTGTTAATGGGTTCCACATGCATGCTACAGTGCCATGGCATATAGTTGAAATATTTTTGTTCCTGTGAATGTAAAGGAGAGACATCGTTGGGTTCTTGCTGTTTTATCATTCTCAGAGAGGTGCATATTTATATACGATTCATATGAATCTTCTGGTCATTACGTTGTTGTTCTTGCTGAGATTGAGAAAGTAGTCAAGATTATACCTTGATGTCTCAAGACTTGTAATTTCTATGAGAATAAAGGTATTGATCTTGATAATCATCCAAGATACAAAGATAAAGATATGCTGGACCTTTTTAGAAACTTATTTTATGTTTTGAAGTGAATCAAAGTTACTAATTTTGAAGTGAATGGAAGTTATTCATTTTAGTATTTTATGTTGAATATGTTTTGGATAATTTTATATTATGTGTTTTATTCCAGTGTTCAGTATGATGTATTCAAATTTAACTTCAAAATACATATGCAGTGTTCAAATTTAACTACAAAATACATATGCAGTATTTAGATTTAGCTTAAAAATACATATGCAGTATTCAGATTTAACTTCAAAATAAAAATGCAGTTAACAACATATGTATTTTACTCTTTGTTCATTTGATTTCAAATACATATGATGCTTTGTATATCTATTTCAAATACATATGTTGCTTGATATAGACGTCTCTTCTTTAACACTTGATGCGAATTGTTACAGACGTCTCTTCTTTCAACAATGCATGCAGATGAACTTCCAAAGGTGCTCACACCATCTTTCTCCAAAATGTATACATATAAAGAAAGACAATTCATGTCCTGTATCTCTCTGTTTTGCAAAACAAACACCTTTAAACCCATATCATTATGTATTTGTATTTTCCCTGCATTACTAGTGATTTGATATTCAATTTGAATACGCTTGCTGCTCAAATTTACATTAATGTGAGATGCCAAAAGATTATACAGTTCATTGTATGACGCTGTCGTGCTCAATAATATTGCATCAGTTATGTACTCTTCATAGTTTTTTCATACGTCCACCTTCTAGAATGCTTCACAAGAATTAGGATACTTCCCATTGCTAAGTTATTTCCCAAAAAAATACATATATGTATGCTGTCACTAGTTAAAATATACAATTACACAACAAAAATTCAAACAAACTTCAAACAGTTATAAACGTAAACAATATATACTTACACAACCAAAAGCTCCAGCCGAAAATACAATTACAAAATATTTATTAAACATAAAATACAAACACAGCAAAAATTTTCAGCAGAAAATACAATTACAAAATATTTGTTCAACGTAAAATACAAACAAAGCCACATCCTCCATAATTGAACACAACCAAAATATTCATAATCGAACTATTCAGAAATGCAGATTTAATCTTAAATTTCGAGAATTAAAACACCAAAAAATTGAGTTTGAGCAGCTTGACAAATCGATTTCGATCACTATTTTTTTCGATCAGTTCAATTTATTTTTGCATTAGTTTTTTTTCAAAAATCATTTAAAAAATATTCAAACACAAATTAATGACGACACAAAAAATTTGAACGAATCATCAATAATTGCTCAAAAAAATTCGACCGAAATCATTATAATGATTTTTTAAAAAATAAGAACGAACAATTATTGATCGATTTCAAATAATTGATGAAATTCATATGAGAAAATTTTTTATGATTAAATACCTTCAACAACAGTAATGGATGAATTTGAAACTGATGGTTGAATTCGAACAAATTGAAACGAAGAAGCTACAGTTGAATGGATTCAACAACATTAATGGTTGGATTTGAAACTTATGGTTGAATTCAAAAAAATCAACTAGATGAAACTTCAGTTGAATTTGATTCAACAACAGTAATGATTTAATTTCAAACAGATGGTTGAATTAAAAGAAATTGAACAGAATAAGCTTCGGTTTATTTTTTTTTTGCTTTTTTTTTTTTGGATAAACACGTTAATCTGAAATTGAAATTTGAATTTTGATAAATTTTGATAACAAATAACGGAAATCACGTGATTTAAGAGGTTTTAATGGAAAAGAAATCTACACATTTAAATTATGGTAATTATACCATCTTTATCTCAAGTGATTTCAGTTAAATATGGACGGTAAAATTATTTGTATATGTATTTTTATAGCAACAATTTGGAAAAATACAAAATATAAGTTGCTACTATAAGTAATTATGAAAGTGTTGCTATGAATCTCATAATTATGGACTTAAGTATGTTATTTATGAATTTTACCTTTGTTGGAAAATGGTTGTTAAAGTCTTTGGTGGTTGAGAAGTCTTTCAAGACTAACAAGTCATATATCTCTTTCCTTCACCTTTATGTATCTAAATTTCACTTTATCTTCAACAACATATGAAGGTGGTGATAAACATCAATAACAACAACAACATTCACCAAGAACAACAACAACAATCTCATGAACAACCAACAACAATCCACACGGCCAACTCCAAATTCACAATACAATGTTTTCAACTCACGGCCAAGGCTACTACAACTTCACAAAACGTTCTTAGGGCACCAATTAGCAACAATATCAAGTGGTCAAGTTTAGAACAACATCAACATTCATTGTCCAATTCCACAACCACAACAATGTTCACCCATGGACGACCAAGTTCAAGTTCACAACAACAACATCAACAATTAAAGCTCAAACTTAGATATAGACTCAAGGTGTTAGTGAAGAACAAAACTACACTAGAAATACTCAAGACAAACAAAAATCTCGGTCAAGACACAACAAGAACACAACTTTCGGTCAAGAATAAAAATGGACAGATTTGTCTCTTTTTGGATTTTTCAGTTGTTAACACATTTTTTTTTAATTTTCAAACAAGCAAGCCCAAGATTGATCTTGTGGAAACAAAATCAGTCATGCTCTGATACCAAATGATACGATACTAACTAGGAAAGTACCAAAACACACTCCAAAACAGTCCACAAATCACAAGGATCCGAGGATCAAATGGAGATCACTCTCGAATTCAACAAACAACAACAAAAATACAAGATATAAGGGTGTGTTTCGCACCAAATGAGCCACCACAAACTAAGTTAACAACAACAAGATGATGAACAACAACAATATGATAACACAATCCATGGATTACAAGGATACAAGACACAAACACTACACAAGAATCACTACTAAAAAAATAGAAAAATCGACAATAAAAACCGATCATATGTGGTCAATTTTTCTGCATTTGCGACCATGCGTGATCGAAAAAAGTGTGGTAGCATTTTTAAAACCGACCACGGGTGATCGTTTTTTTTAAAAATATATTTATATTTAAAATTCAGTATTATTATTTAAAAAAAAAAATTAAAATAACCGACCACAAGTGATCGGTTTTTTATTTTAGTTAAATAGTTAATTTATAAAAAAATCGACCACATGCGGTCGGTTTTATTTAATTAATTTATTTATTTATAAATAAACCGACCAGATGTGGTCATTTTTTTATTTAAATTAAACAATTAATTTATAAAAAAATCAACCACACATGTGGTCGGTTTTATTTAAATTAATTAATTCATTTATAAGAAAACCGACCACATGTGGTCGGTTGCATTAGAAGTGAAATGTAATAACCAATTTGAGACAATGTTGTCCAAGGCTCAATTGAGTCGCGCTTAAGCCCTGAAACTGAGAGAAACTAAAGCTACGCACTTCACCTTACCGAGAAGACACTTCAGCGTATGTCCACTACGCAATTTTCTGTATGAACCTTTTCGTTATACAAAGGCAAAGTTTTGTCAGCTTAAAATATTTACATCAAAGACTACCTATAGTGTAATTATTTATAAATAACTTTCTTATAACCAAAACATGCATGAAACCTTCAGAGAACAGTCAACTTTCAGACTGTTTCTTATCTGATCAAGATGAATGCTTCGTCGCTTCCACATACTATTGCTAGTAACCAAGAATGCCAGCATTATATATACACTGAACTTGTAATATCATTGAGGCTGCCAGCAGCAGGTACAACCATATATTCAATCTTCTAAAATCTGACAAATTTAACGAGAAATCTTAAACAAACAATACTTTAACCTTATATGGAAAGAGATCATAGTGAACATTTTTCAAACAAAAGTGGATTGCTTAAACTAGTACATACTATGTTGTATTAATGAGATGTCATATTTAGAAAGGTTGTACTTGACACTGATCAGGGGCGGACCCACATGTCACCGTGAGGGAGCACGTGCACTCGGTAAGTTTTTAAAATATATATATATATATACATATATATATATATATATATATATACACACACACACACACACACATATATATATATATATATATATATATGTATGTATGTATGTATGTATGTATGTATATGTATGTATAGATTACCGAATAAGGTTAAGATAATAGATTGTGCACCTTCAATATTAAATTGTGTCTTGGTGCATTGGTTCTATGCTCAAATGTGTGTGTCATTGATGCCCTGACGTCGCGGGTTCGATCCTAGATGGGGGTATTATTTTTTTCTACAAATTTCTTCCTTTACTTGCCAACTCATCTGGCCCCACTTTATTTCTTTTGACCTTTACAAATACAATATTTTATTTTATATTTAATTATTCCATATCATTAGAATATTAGATCTAACCCACCATACTATTATTTTAATAATTAATTAAATTAATAACCCATGGAATGTTCTATTCCCAAATCCCAATTCCCAATCCCACTGCCCACACGTATTTTTCTCCCCTAATTCCCAAATTCCTAAAAACTAAATTATTTTCCCCAAAATTCACTCCAAGCTCCAAGACAAGGAAAAATTTCACAACTTAAAAATACTCACGTAGCCATCATCAGCAGCGGCCAAGTGCCAACGAAAACACAGTGTCATTCCGACAAACAACAATACAAGTCAGAAGTTGATCGTCAGAAGTTAAAGATAATGGTGCACCCCCTATCTTCAAATCCTGGGTTTGCCTCTGATACTGATAAAAGAAAAGAACTTCTATGTTTATGATTTAATAAAGCTTCAAATTAGTAAGTAAATATTCTTACTGATTTGCCTTGATGCTACAACAGGAAGTGCAGGAATTCTCACAGCTGCAAAAGTAGGAAATTCGGATATACATCAACGACCAGTCATATAAGAAAATAACTTTCACAAATTGAACGTAAAAAGAAGGAATAGGTCCAACGTACACTTCTTGCATGATGAAGCTGGCGACTGAGACATAAATGGCCATGGAGCCGAAATGTTGTCATTTAAGTCACGTGCAAAGCCGATCTCCAAAGTTTTGTCCAGTATTTCATCCGATGGTAAGCTAGGCAAAAGACAACCCAAAACTACTCCAACAAAAAGAACAACAAATAATTGTAACTACTAACTACTACATCAACAATTATTGACATCTAATTTTTGCCCTCCACAACTAAATTTATTCCTGAATTTCTTTGATTTTATTTCCTACCGCTTAGTGCACTGACAGAGGAATGGGGGATTAGTCTCACGGCTGCCGGCTGTGGGGATACCTTGGGAAACCAAAAAAAGAAAATTAAAATATTTATTTCATCTAAATAAAAAAATTTCAAAATATTTTTTGTACGTGATTTTGTCAATTTGAGTAGCGATTATATATTATCGTGTTCAGTTATACGAGATTATATAATTTGATTACATAAATATCTATTCTATGAAATATTGAATTTTAATTAATGATTATTTTAAAAATAAATATAATGATTAAAATCTGGATTTTAATATAATTTATTATCAAAATAATTTATTTGGATAAATATTCAAATTATAAAAGAATAGAAAAAAAAAAGAAATGAAATCCAACTTATAAAAGGAATCAAACCCGGACGTGTCCGGCATCGGTCATGGTCGGTTCGTCGTGGAAAAGACTGATTTTGATGATTGGTTGGCCTTCTATTGATGGAGCAACGATGATTTTTGCAAGCCATGGTGGATATCGGATCGAGGGAGGCGCCGATGGGCTAGTGAGAGAGACGCCGACGGGCTAGTGAGGGAGAACGGAGAGGTAGTTTGTTGGTGGTATGGTTGTCCGTCACCGGTGGAAGTAGTGGCTCACTGGAGTTGGATAGTGGAGGAGGCGACGCCAACGACAGTTGGACGCGACTGTTGGTGCGGCTCTCCGATGGCTGAGAGGGAGAAATTGATGGAGAGGAAATTGTAGAAAGAGGAGGAGGGAGGCAGATTTTTTTATCTAATGGGATTAGGGTTTATTTTTGGCATTTTAAAAAGGAAAGAGTTGAAGAATTAATCTCAGTCCTTGGATCAATTTGATCCATGACTGAGATTAAAAGTAATAAGATATTTAAAATTAGGTCACAATTGAATTAAAGAGTTGAAATTGAATTTAAGTGGGAAAAATTTAGGTTAAAATTGCCATAGATTGGGTTCAAACAATGACTAGAATTTAAATAAAATTGAGAAGATAATTGAATTGACTTAGGACTGCTATTTTAATGACTGTAACTGTAATAATGAAAATAATAAGATATCGCTATTAAAATAACTATGCATGTAAAATTTATGTTACGTAAAGACATATGTAATAATTAAAATCGACGATAATAATAATTAGAGATAAAATAGATATCTATAAATTATGAATATTTATTTTAAAATTATCAATAATGATAATAATAATAATAATAATAATAATAATAATAGATAATGTATTTTGTAAAATAATTGTGAGTGTGCATGTTTAGGAAAAATAATAAAATATTATATTTGAATTGATAAATCGTAAAAGATGATAATAAAAAATAATAAAATAATTTATTTATATTTTTGGTTGGATTATCGGTTAATTAGATTCAGTTATCTAGCTTTTGATTATTACATACGTCACTACACGAGATATACGGATATATACAGATATTCGATTGGCTATCATGCTTCCAAATACTTACTATATACGTCAGTCACACACACCATGTTATTACCCTATAATGTACATCTGTTAGTTTATCTTATGTTATTATACCTTCAATAGTATACTATATATCACCTTGATCGATCGCATGATATCAGTATATTCAATATATAACTGGATATATCTTGTTAGCTTTAATTTTGACTATGTATTACGTACATCACTACACAAGATATATATATATATATATATATATATACATACATACACTCACACACAAATATACACACTATCGACTATCAAGTTTTAAATACGTACTATATACATCATATACGTATACGAGTATATTACCCCGTAATATAAAACAACGTATTTCATATACATACTTTGACGAGTTATCGATTAATTTGATTGTTAACTTACATTATTATAACTTCAACGTACAATATATATACATCAACTCTTGAATATGTACTATATACATTACATACACGATTTTACTATCCCAAAATAATTACAATGTATTTCACATACTCATATGAATTATCGGTTAGTTTATCTTATGTTATTATACCTTCGCTACATAATATACATATACTATATATATACCTATACATACACACACATACACACTATCGACTATATCAAGTTCTAAATACGTACTATATACATCACATACGTACACGAGTATATTATCCAATAATATAATGCGACGTATTTCATATACATACTTTGATGAGTTATCGATTAATTTGATTAGCTTACATTAATATAACTTCAACATACAGTATATTATTACTTCTATTGTTTCAAATCAAGGTATTCAATATGTTTGGATAAATTCTACTACTTTTTGACTACATCGTTAATCGATCGATCACTACATCATATTTATTTTATATATTGAAACATAAGTAAAAGATAAATATTATAATTAACGTAATTTATTTATTTTATTTGATATATTTCTTAGTATAATTTTTTTTTACAAAATCTAAGCTTGATTGATATTTATTATTATTATATTGGTTATCGAATACGTGTGATCAGTGTAATTTCTAAAAATTACATATTTGATTTTACATATAATTATTTTTCAATAAAAATCGACCACAAGTGATCTCTTTTTTATATTATTTTATTTTTTTAATACAAAAGTGACCACAAGTGGTTGGTTTTTAAAAAAAAAAAAAATTTTAATTCCAAAATCGACAACTTGTGGTCGCTTTTATAAAATAATTTAAATTTCAATTTTAAAATAAAACCGACCACAAGTGATCGCTTTTTAAAATATTTTTTAATTATATTTTTTTAAATAAAACCAAACACAAGTGGTCGATTTAAAAAAAAAAAAATATTTTTTAAAAATTTCAAAACCCACCACTTGTGTTTGGTTTTATTTAAAAAATATTTTAAAAAGCGATCACTTGTGGTCGGTTTTATTTTAAAATTTAAATTTAAATTATTTTATAAAAGTGACCACAAGTGGTCGGTTTTATTTAAAAATATAATTAAAAACTAGTTTTAACTAGTTTTTAAAAACCGACCACAAGCTGTGGTCGGTTTCTTTGTTTTCTTTAGTAGTTAATGCAAGAAATGGAAAGATAGGTAGTGTGACATACACTATCACATGAACTAAGAACCTAAGTGTGTTTCAAACACAAAGACCCTTAACTAATGTAATAGGAACACCTAAACTCTTCGGTGGACACAAGAGGGAGCTCAATCTCTCACGCACCCAACGTTCCAAGCCATGATCAAACAACACAAGTGAATCCACACTTGGTTGAAACCTAATTTTAGGTTTGCCTCTAAAAGGGAGAGGACTTTAATTTGTGTTTCAATGTCTTTCAAGACTTACAACATTATCAAAATCTACTAGTAAATGACCTACAATGTTCTATATATAGTAGGTTACAAAATAGAATACAAAAGGACCCCTTAATAAAGAGTGAATAACAAAGGTATCCTTGGAGTATGTATGGACGGTTTTGGTGCGTAATTGGACCCTCCTTTGCACTTCACTTGCACATTCTATGTCTCGTGTCAATTCACTCTCACACTCATCCATCTTCATGGTCGTGCCCGTATCAAATATCAATTTCACTCATTATTAATATAGTGAAATGGGTTGGTCGAAATTCAACCTAGATAAGTTTCTAAAAAAAATCGTGTCCCCTATCGTTGTAGGAACAGCCCAGTTCACCCTCTTGATGTCGTAAGAGTGTATAAAACAATAAAATACTGGAATGTACACTTAAAATTCTACATTGAATTTACTGAATATTGATGAATTCCGAACGTTGTAAATAATATAACTACTATACTCTATGCCTTTGCCCTTGTAAATTTTCTACTGTTTGGTAGAAATTTCTCTGTAACTCTGCGGCATCGATGGTATTCAATTGAGTTTCTGGAATCCAATTTTCAGTCTTGGGATCTCTCATCCAATAGACATTTGATCGAAGAAGAAGATGGAGATGAAGACTCATTGGAAGCAACAATCCGCTCTTTAATATTCTCCACTGCTACTGTGTATCCCTTCCTACAAAGTTAAATTATTTTCTAATTAAGAAAAATTAATATTTTTAGGACATTAAAAAGTGAAGTATGACGCGTAAATTGAACCTTAAACTATGTTAATTGTCACCTATTTTTCGTCTGAGTGTTACGATAGAGCATTTATTAGTTAGATTTGGTGATTGAGTGTGTGTCCATTGGCACTCATGTCCTTTTTTTGTGCTCAAATTATGCTCACTAGACATAACTAAAAGACAAACCAACCAATTTTTAGGACATTTCACGCAATTTCGAAGAAAATGAAATTATAAAAATAGCCACAAGATTTTGAATTCGTGTGACAAATATTAGTAAATCTTTTGTTACACGTCTCCTAGCTATGAAGCAAGGATACCTGCAGATTTTGTTCGTCCTTCAATAAAAAAAAGTTGTGGCGAAAAATTTTAGAACTGCAAAAATTTTCATACTTGATTAAGATGTAGTATTAATTTTCATATAAATTGTATATGCATTATGTTGAAGTTTGATTTCTTACCTGAGATTTGAGGAGAAAATTGTTGAAGGAACCCTAGGCATATTTTTGATGGAGTTTTAAGAAGTTACAGATTGATATGGATGTTTCTATATATATATATATATATATATATATATATATATATATATATATAATATATTAAAAGTGTGAAGATCTTTAGAAAACTGATTTGAACTTTTTGACCTTCATTAAAAGACAATGCAATAGATAAAATCGTCTTTTCACAGTTTTTCTTGAATTTTTAATATTGAATATTAACTATAATAAATATATAAAAGAATTAAATAGAAAAAAATTTCTACTTTTAGTTGAATTCCTAAATTTATGATAGTATTTTGTTAAAAAAATCTAACTTCAAAGAAATTATTATATATAAAAAAATTATATAAGGTAAAGTTTTAAATATTATACATAAAAGTCAAGATTCCCCTTGACCTAAAAGAAGAAGCAAAAAGCTTTCTTGCAAAAATTAAGTGCACGCGTATTTTTTCAATTAAAAAATGGCAAGTGAACTTTTTCAAGAAAAAAAAAAGTTTTGTTATTTTAGGTATGGACCGTTATTCTTTTGTTATAATATTTTAATTTAAAAGTTATTGTATTTTTTTTCCTTTTTCAATTTTAAAATTTCTTTTCTAGGTTACACGGATACTTTATTTGGGTAATAAAACTTTTTGATTATAGCTTTGTTATTGAGTAACTTTATGGTTTTATGGATTTCAAATTTTTATTTATATTACGTTTTGATTTATTGATCATAATTAATAAATCATCCTTTTATGTTTGTAAATAGTTTTGTTATTGGATCTCTAATATAATGTATCGGTTTAATTTTCAGGTTTCGAATTTTCTTTTGTATTAAGTTGTTTTTATTAATCAAGAATAACGAAACATCTTTTCATATTTGTATTTAATTTTCATTATTGAATCTACAATGTGACTTTGTTGTTTCTAGGTTTTAAATTTCCTTTTCTATGACATTGAGTTTATTGATCATGAATAACAAACTTTCGTTATTGACTAACTTTGTGGTTTCTACTCAAATAATAAGTTTATGATTTTTTGTGTGTAAAGGTTAGGTTTAGTTGTATTCTTTTGATATTTTTATTATTGTACTATTTTGTTGTAGTCTACAGGTGATAGATAAATATGATCATCTTTGAAAAAAAATTTAGGTAAAGATTAGGTTTAATTGTATTGTTTGATATCTCTACTTTGAATTTTTTTTTATGTATAAAGATTAGATTTTGTTGTATTGTTATGATATCTATATTATCGTATTATTTTATTGTAGTTTACAGGTGGTAGATAAATGTCGATCGAGTTTGAGGAAATTTCTTTTGCAAAGGTTAAGTTTAATTGTATTGTTTTGATATCTCTATCATCGTATTATTTTGTTATAGTTTACAGGTGTTAGATAAATTTCGATTGATTTTGAGATTATTTTTTTAGGGAAAGGACCGAAATGACACTTCAAATTAAACTATTTCCATGAAAATGGCCATGGAATTTGAATTCCACTTTCTACCCATTTCAATTTACTGGCTTGTTCTATACCGTTTCTACACACCTTCTATACAATTTATATACAAATCTTATACATATAAATATTCTATATGAAAATTATACAGTTTTGATACACAATTTATATAATAACTGCACATTTTTTTTACTCATTTTATACAACAATTATATAATTTTCATATACTTTCTATATATTTTTTTATATATATTTTATACATATACATATTTGATAGAACTATACAATTTCTATACATATATCTTATATAGATACATATTCTATTTAACAATTATATAATTTTTATATAATTTAATTATTATTTTTAAACAATAAAAAAAGAAGAATATTTGATCAGTTAAAAAATTTATAGCAAAAAAAAAAAAATTAATATATTTTTAAAAGGGTCGAATTGCCCAAATTGAATATTGTATCAGTATTGTATATAGACCGTATCAGTATTGTATATGGACTATGTGGGCCAAAATGATCCAAATTGGGAAAGAATACGAAATGGCCATAAAGTGACATTTTTTTACCCGACTGAACATTGTATGTTCATATGCCCAAACTTGGGCTATTATTTTTTAAAAGGCTGCACAATGTCCTTTTTCCTTTTTTTTTTGCTAAATGTTAAGTTTAATTAAATAATTTTTTTTATTTTTACATGTTCAAAAGATGTTAAATCTAATTATTATATTCTTCTTTATTATTTAAATAAATATCCTATTTAATCTAACGTTTGAACTCTTTAAAGCGAATTACACGCGCAAGGCGCGTAATCCTAAACTAGTAAATTTGTAAGTTTGCTTGGACAATATAACATGTCTTGAAAAACTATATTAGTAGTATATTTATAGGCAAGGCTTAATTAATAAACCTAATAGGACTTGGATTATGAAATTCGAGAAATAACTTGCAAAGCAAACTATTCAGGATTTGAGAATAATGGGAGAACTTTTAATTAACAGTAGGTGGTTACGTAAATTAGGGTTTAGTTACTACCCCCTCCCTCCGATTCTTTTTAGTTGTCACAATTTTTCTTTTTAGAATCAAAGGATATATATTTTGACCAACATTTTAAGATATATCTTTTAATCATATTGAAAAGAAAAAAAAAAACTTATAGTACTTTTCATATAGTTTTTTTAAGGAAAAATTACAGAAACTAGCATCTTTAAGACTATAATTACAATAAATAGCAACACTTCTTCAAAATTGCAACTTATAGTAAAAGTAGCAATATTTTACCCACTTCATAGTAATAGAAGAATATGTATTTTTCAGTTGTGCATATGTATTTATGAGTAATACATATATATTTGTATATGTATTTATATAGCAACATTTTACTTAAATACAAAATACAATTTTCTATTTTTCGTAATTATGAAACTGTTGCTATAAAAGTTATAATTAAGGCTACAGAGTTGCTATTTCTGAAATTTTCCCTTTTTTTAATATCTAAATTTTGATTTCAAAATATTTAAGTTATCTAATATAATTTAGCTTAGACAATAATCAAATCTCAAAAAATCAACAATATAACTAAGTCTGTCAACGGGGCCAGGCCGAGACAACTCGAATTCGGCCCGTTTTATTTTTCTGGTTCGTGGCCAGTCCGATTCCGGGCCTTTGTTAACGGGCCAGTCCGATTCCGGGCCCAACAGTATTTTTTCAAAAAACAAATCGGGATCGGCCCATTAAGGGTTTCCTGGTCAAAATCAGTCAAACATAAAAAAAATAAAAAAATAAAAGTTTTTTTTTCAATATACACTATATATTCCCACCTATATACATTTTAAATACATTAAACAATATACACACAGCATATATACACTATATATATACTACATTAGAAAACATATACACATGTATACGACTATACGTTAAATATATATACTACTTTAGAGTATATACAAAATATGTACACATATATACGTACGATATAATATATATACTACTTTAAATAATATACATACAACTTACATACACTATATATATACTACTTTTGAAAATTTGAATACATAATTACATATACACATGTATATGTTAAATATATATACTACTTTAGAGTCTATTGAAAATATAAACACATATATACGTAGAAATACGATACAATATATGTACTACTTTAAATAATATACATACAACATATATACACTATATACATACTACTTTAGAAAACATATACACATGTATACGTTAAATATATACTACTTTAGAGTCTATTGAAAATATATACATATATATACATACCATACAATATATGTACTACTTTAAATAATATACATACAACATATATACACACTATACATACTACTATAGAAAACATAGACACGTATAGCATATAGTCATATATACACTGCATATTATACTACTTTAAAAAACATATACACATCATATACTATTTTAATATATAAAAAATATGTACACATATATGTACAATATATACTACTTAAAATATCACTTGAAAGTTGAAACGATATACATACAACCTATATACACTATATGTATACGTTAAAATATTAAATATATATAATTTAGAGACTATAGAAAATATGCTACTTAATATAATAATACTTGAGGTTTTGAACTTAAAAGAAATTTACTTTTTCATTATGTGTATATATGTTTGTTATGTTTAATTGTCTATTACTTAGTGTAAAGTTCGATAGTAAATTAGTAATATATTAAAACTAAGTATTTAATTCAAACTAAAAATTCAATTTAAATGAAAAAAACTATAAAGTAAGGAGTGAATGAATGTTGTATTTTATTGATTGCAAAATGATCCAAATTTTATAATTTACATGAATGAAAAATCTACAAATTTTGCATCATTTTTTCCACCTCATTCATGTTAATATTAACAGGAACCGACATAGGATAGTCAAAATCAATGGGGGGGAAATCATGCATTAGACCTGATTGTGTTGAGTTCTCCCTTGAAGTCATAATTTCTTCAAGAGTTTGTTTGTCTTTCGGCTCCACCTCCATTCATTGATTTCTTCGTTCCGCTCTAATTCAATCTCTGAGGCAAACTAGAACATTCATAGCATTGCTCCCTAATGATTGTCGGTTGTCCTGAAGCTATTGTCGTCCCTGACTTAAAGCGCTCTCCGATGCTACGGTTGACATTGGAACATTCAATATATCTCTAGCTAATCTTGAAAGCACATGATATTGTCTTTCATTATTCTTTCACCAATTCAACACGTTGATCCGTCGTCTACGATCCTCTACCGGCGTTCGAAGGTAATACTTAAGCTCTTTTCGAGAAGTTGTTGTGTAAGTTCCCGCCTCAGCGTTGTTCCAAACATTTAAATCATAAAAGTAATCAGGGAAACCACTATGTGCTGCTTTTTTAGAAGATGATGGCTCCTCGGGAGCATGAAGAGCGACAGTTGAAGTGATATTTGTCGGTACAGCTACATCAAGTAAATCGGCATAATAGTTATATAATTTTTCTAAGTAAATGTTCGCATCACTCATAGCCGTAAAAAAATTTGGTTGTTTTTGTTCGTCATCTTCGGAATCATTGTTAGCATTTATCTCTAAGTTGGAATAAATAAGAGTACTAAAGTGGCACATAGTATTAAATTTCATATATGGATTTAGTATAGCATCAACTAAGTAAATAGGGGGAATTAGGAATTTTTTTTTTTTAAATTTAGCAAACATAACACTAACAACTTCTTTGTAACCTTCTTTATTCTTAAATTCTTTGAGCAAAGCAGAAATATCGGCTAAATATACTAAAATATATCAAACAATAGGATAATAAGCACCGAAAAATTATACCATAGCTATATAAATTTTTTTCAAAAACTTAACAAGATCACCAATTGCAGCCCAATCATAATCATTTAGCATACATTCAGCCGAATTAGCAAATGAACCACAAAATTGGTTAAAAGTCAATGTAATAGGAACTTTATAAGCAAGACAAGTTTTTAAATAATCATACGTAACATTCCATCTAGTATCACATTCTTCATGCATAAATATCGACGTAAGTTCATTTTGTTCACATTTAATTTTAAATTCTCTCACTCTTTTTTCGATTATTTCCTTGAATAAAGCCAACAGCAAGTCGGATCTTTTCAATATAAAACTTAAAAAATTCAAGACCATCTCTTACAATTAAATTATATATATGACAAGCACACCTAACATGAAACATTTCAGGTAACGGCAGTGAGAGATTATTTTTTAACTTTTCAATAGTAGTATTGTTGTTAAAAGCATTATCAAAAACAATACATTTAACTTTTCTTTCAATACCAAAAAATTCTGAAACTTTACTAATAGATTCAACAATAAATTCTCCAATATGTCTACGATCTTCATCATACAAAAAAGTAGAATATGTTTTTGCATAACCAAATTATTATCTATCCAGTGACAAGTAATGGTTAAATAATCATTTCTATTAACAGCACGACCAAGATTAGAAGTTAGAGCCATTCTAACTTGAATATTTTTTTAAAATGTAGATAAATAATAAACATATTGTGAATGAAGTCTAAAAATATCGATCCGAAAAGTACTTCTAGGAATACCATTAAACATAGGATTATAAATTGCTTGAATATAATGAATAAAAGTATCCGAAGAAGGAAAAGTGAAAGGCAAACAACCCACAGTTATCATTTTTACTATTTCTCTCCGGCCCTCAATTTATTATAATTCTTAATTACCTGACCGGTTGTTGGGTCCATTTTAGTTTGTGTTGGCCCACCAACAACCTCACCACCTTTTACAATAAATAACTCTCTTTGGTGATTCTCTCTTATATGTCTCTTTAACATACTCGTACCTCCTTGATTGCCTCCTCTTTTATGCTCATATACTTGTTGACAAATATTGCATTGCACCTTAGTTTCTTCTTCTATACGTGTAAAAAAAATTCATACAATACTAGTTATTCTACGAGATCTTGGGGCATGGGGAGGGCGGGGAGGACGATTAACCGATTCAGATCTAACATTAGCATTTTCTACTGCGGGTGTCTCACCAATATTTTTATCATTTTCATCTAAATTAGCCGCATCTACATTTTCTTCTATACCGTAATTTTCCTAAGCTTTTAAATAATCCATATCATGAGCACCTACACCTACTTCTTCCTCAAAAGGTTGACTAAGCGGTACCTGAGGCGCACGGGTATATCTACTACTTGAACTACCTCTACCGCCAGTAATTCGCTTTTTACTACCACTACTACTTTCGGGACAACAAATTTTGACACTTTTACCTAGGTTTTTTAATTTATCCATAATATAAATCAAACTAAAAAAAAATCAAAATACACAAAAATAATAAAAATAAATATTCAACAATTAATACACTAATTAAAAAATAAAAGTAAGAGATGGAACGATAATACCAAATTTTGAAAGTACCCGAAAGTTGCGACTTTAGAAAACTTCCACTCGTATTTGTAATTGCAAAATTAGAAAATAAAATTGAACACTATAGGAGATATATAAAATATTTGAGAGGGAATGAGATTTGAGAGAATGAAAATTGTGTGAAAAAATATTTGAAAGTGTAGGTTATTTATAGGATTTTTTTTGGATTTTAAAAAAAATTAAATAGAAAAAAATTCTTTAAAAAAATGGGCCAAATAGTCGTTTGGGGCTCCAAATGGCTATATAGCCGTTGGGCCCAACGGCTACTTTAGCCCAAAACGGCTAATTCAGAATTTTTTTTAAGAATAAAATAAAATTGGACCGGGCCGGATAATCGGCGGGCCTGTTCTGGGTTGACTCTAGGCCGGGTCATTCTGTCCCGGAAAAAAAATTGGCCCAGGCCGGAACCGGCAGCCCTGTAGCTCGGGGGCTGACCGGGCGGGGGCAAATCGGGTCGGGTCTTGCCGGGTCAAACCGACCCGTTTGACAGGCTTAGCTATAATTAAAAAGGAAAGGAAGGAGTAATTACTTCCTCGAGGTAGTAAGATTTTGGAGTATCGATGGCTATCTAATTAATTTAGATATCCTATAATTAATATTTAGAGATTTTGAATCAAAAAATTTGATTAGATTAATTTCATATTTGTAAATTAAAAATTAAATATTTAAAAATATATGAAACAATATTAAGTTGTAATTTTTTTCATATAGAAATAAAAATAAATTTAAAAATATTGATTAAAGTTCGTATTATTTGACTTCCTAAAAAAAATTGTGACTAGTAAAAAAGAAACTGAAGAAGTACAATGCAAGGACACTTTATAGTTGCATGCAATCAAATCAGTTCGAGTGATTGCATTCATTGATGTTTATGTGAAATCCGAGTAAGGATTATATCTGCATATATCATTTATTGTGAATTGTTTTTAAGTAGCCGTTTGACCATGAAAACTAAAAAAAATTTGGAGTTGGAGTTGGAGATGTGTTTGGCCATGTCTTTTTTGAAAAAAAAAAATTGTCTTTTGAAAAACTTTTTTAAATATGATTCTATGCCCTAACTTTTACAAACTATCAAAATCATCCAACTAAAATTTACCTACTAATGGAAAAAGAACACAATTAGCCACCATTATAAAAATAATTACATATACATGGTCATATTTAATGAATTTCAATTATGACATATATAATATTTACATTAATAGCCGTTTTCTCATATTTGAAAATTTTAAATATGAATGTTATATTAACAGATCACTGCTTCCTGTTTTTTAGGTAACAAATATTATCTTTCAAACAAATTTATTTTTTTAGGAATTTATTTAATTTATTTCCTTCATTTTCCGTTCCTAAAAATTAGGAAATGATAAGTTGTTATTAAATTTTAGGGTGCCGCTAATTTATTTCTTTAATTTTCTTATACATGAAAGATTTTACTGTGTGTGAATTAATTATTTTATGTAAAACATGATTTGCATATTTATGGTATATTATATCATATACCATAAATATATAAATATGCTTAGTATGTTTCTTTATATTTTGTATTTTTATATATGTATGTATATGGTATATACATGGTATAAACTTCATATATAACATACTTTGTATATTTATATTATAAATATCCTATGTATGTTTCTTAATACTTTGTATATTTATATATGTGTATATGGTATATACATGGTATAAACTTTATATATAACATACTTTGTATATTTCTATTATAAATATAATACTTTATATATTTATGGGTATAAATATAAATTAGCAGTAAAATAATGTCTTAAATAAGGAAGAAAATTAAATAAGGAATAAAAATAATGATGAGAGAGAAAAAGAGATATATATTAATTAGGATAACATTAAATTTGAAATTATAATTATTTTATTCTTTAAAACTGCTATATACGTAATATTGAAAAAGTAATGTTATAAGTTGGAATAATATTTAAAAGATTGGAGTTATATGTAATAATAATAAAAGTTGGAATTGGAGTTGGAAAATTGTGAAAACAATAAAAACCTGTTTTCCCTTTTCAGAAAAAAATTTCGGAATTATTTTTTGAATTTTCATGGCCAAACACCACAATTTTCAACTCCAAATTTTTTTTTCAAAAAAAAGGGAAATATTTCCATGGCCAAACGGGCCCTAAGTCTCGTTTGATCATGTATGTGAGATGAAAATATGATTTGAAATCGTGAGTTAAAATTATGATATGAAATCATATGAAATGAAATTGAAGTTTTGTTTGGACGTGCTATTTGAAATTTTAAGTTGTATTGTCCTCCTATAAACAAACAAACAAAAAAAAAACAGAAGTTGTGAAAACATTCAACGCTCCAATTCTTTATACAATCTTATCAAATAAGCAAAACTTCATTACAAAAGTATAATACACTATCACAAAATTATCCTAAGAAAATACAATATTTGTTGATCAAATAATAAATTTGCTGAATAATAAATGATAAAGCAGGTGTTGATTTGAATGAATAATAATAAGTTTTGTAGGCGTTTGGCCATGACAACCGAACAACATTTAGGTTGGAGTCAAACTTGTGGTTGGTCATATATTTTTGGATAGATTGTTTTAACTATAAAGGTGAATTTGTAATTTTAAAAAAAAAAGTGAAAACAAATTGAGGTTTGTTTTCACTTTTTCAAATAGAACTTCAAATTGTATTTGAAGTTTTTATGGTCAAACGTCATTTTTTTAAAAATAAAATAAAGAAATAAAAAAATGAATATTTCTCATTACCAAATGGGGGTATATGATTATATGTTGGCAAGGGTAGTGGGTAAATGAGATATAAATGATTTAAAGATTGATATAAGTAATAATATGAACTATAAATTTTATTTACATATAAAATAATGGTTAGTAAATATAAATGACGGGGTACTTTGTAAAAAATATAAACTTGTGAGTTAATTTTGGAATTTGAAAAATCTCAAATCATGATTTGAAATTTTCAAATTATATTTCTTGGAGAATTTGAAATTTCATGTCATGATATGAAATTATAAGATGAAATCGCATGACTTAGTGTTGATTTCATTTCATGATTTCATAATACAAATATAAAATTACATGTCCAAGTACCTAATTAAAATCTTTCGTTTACCAAGCAGGGGGCTCATTTCGTCAAGAGGATTCAATCTTTTAATATGAGAGAATGTATAATACACTAACACAACACAAGGCACCAATCCAAAATATCCTTTCCGTCTTATTTTAAGTGAGATTCTTTCTTTTTGAGTTCATATAAAAAAATATCAGCTTACTATAATAAATATTAATTTGATTTTAAATTTTTTTTTTTATTCTTATGAAATGATTTTCAATTACATAAATTTCTAATAGATATTTTAAATTTTTTTTGTTCTTAAACTTTATGTCAAATCAGATGATGTCACATAAAATGAGATATAGTAGAACTAGTCTATCAAGTGTAAGAACCCACTGATTAGCTTATGAATCATTAGTATTTCTCTTTTAAATCATTGAGGGATGATTGTCTCATAACATGTACAATCATTTTTGCTTGAGAATTAACAACCTCGTTGATCAAGGATATAAAAGACTACCATTTCTTTGATTCAAACCACCACTCTTAACGTTGTTCCTCCTTGGCCACCATTTCAATTAAAATAAGATTAATTAAATTATTACTAAATAAAAAAGTATATTTGAATTCTTTTGAGACATAATATTATTTTTTAAAAATAGTTAAAGTATGACTCATAAATTAAATTGAAACTGCTCGCAAGGACATGATGATTGGTTCGAAGGTGAGTTTCTCATGTAGAGATCTGAGATCGAATTCAACCTTCGTCTGCTGCTCAGTCATGAGCTCATCGCATATATGACTTGCCTAGTGCAATTTACATCTCCTATGTATTTGTGCCTAGTGCAATTTACATCTTCTATGTGTTTGTGAGTTATTGTACTGTGAAAAAGCTAAATAAAGTGCTCGAGGCTGTGACAAAAGTTATGAAATTCCCATAAACAAAAGAAAACAAAATTCCAACAGAGGAAGTAATACTTTTGTTAGTAGTTTCAAATAACGAGAATTTTATATTCAACAACCTAAAGATTTTTATATTCGAACTCCAAGCACAATTTTCACATTTTAACACCAAAACAAAATTTAATATTTCCTTTGTTCCCTTTTATTTGTTATAAATTTTTTAATTGTATTTTTATTTTACTTGTTATTTTTGACACTTTAAAAAAAGACAATTTCTTTTTTCCTTTTTTACCCTTACTTTAATTATTTTTTTCTCTAAATTAAAATGTAAATATTATTTACTAAGGATACTATGATAAATTAATCATATTATTAATTATTTTCTTAATTAATATATTAAATTAAATTGTGACAAGTAAAATGAAACGGAGGAATACTATTTTATCGTAACAGAGGACATATTATTGTGAAAAATGAAGGTAACAATTAAAACGTGAGGAATATAAGGACGTATAATTGGAAGCGCGTTCAACGTATTTTTTGTACGTTTTACGAGGGAAAGAGAGATGACATGTATGTTCATGTTAAATTTATAAATATCTTCTTGTCTTATTCAAACTACTTTGTTTTCTTTATGTTTATACAAAAATAATAAATACAAAATAGGTTTTATTAAGTTATTCCTATTTAATAAAAGTAGTTTGATGGTCAAACATGTTACCACTATATAAACACCCAACATCACTTCTCTGGCTTTTGTATATCTCCTTCTTATTACTATTCTTTGACAATCAAATAAATCAAATGGGTTTTACAGAACAGAAAGAAAACCATAAATGCACTTTAGCTTATGAAGTTAATAGTAAGCAAAGACGTTTAGTTTCGTCATTACTTGCTCAGAAGCTTTTAAAAGATGTGAATTTTTCAAAATTCAGAAAAGTTGAATCCATAATCTATCTTATGAATCATATTACAGATCAATATTCTGAGAATTCTCTTGATCAGCACTCTAATTGCTTTCTCAAATCTTGTTTCTTCTGCCATAAAGCAATTAGCCAGCACAAGGAAGTCTACATTTACAGGTACCTACATTACTATTCTTTAATCCTGCGTGATCTCAATTTATGTGATATTTTAATTTCGTTTTAGTTTGTTTAAAATAGCCTGCATTTTAATTCTTATTTAGAAATGAGTGAATTTTTTAAATTTTATTTTATCCCTAATGAGATCACTCCACTATTCCGCAGAGAATCAATGTGAAATTTGTGTTATAAAATTTGATTTTTCTCACTCATTTTTCTCCAAACCAGCTCACGAGAATAAGAATTGTGGAAATAGATTCTCATTGAAACACTAAGAAGCTTCCTAATTCTTGTGTGGAAACACTTTGTATTTTTCATTTCTAACTGATTCAATCAAAATATCAGTAGCTCGTAAACACATTTTTCAGTGGGAAATTTAAATAAAAAATAATGACTTTTCAATAGGGTCGTTCTAACTAAATATGTCTTTTTGGCGTGCTTTTTTTTTTTGTACACAAATTTCAAAAATCACTCCATGATTCTTAGACTACATGCACTAATGACATGTGTATAAATTGAATACACTTAGCGAAGCTCTTGACTTCACTACTCGCTCAATGATGTCACATAAATTGGGATGAATATTTATTTTTCCTCAGAGTTAATATAATGCTAATTAAATGTTGATAGACATCATGTTCAACATTGGATAACTTAATTTATGATTGATTTTAATTAATTAATGCAGGGGTGAGCTAGGGTTCTGCAGTGCTGACTGCAGGAATAAGCAGATATACTTGGATGAATTAAAAAAAATTGAGACTTATACTAAAAAAATGTTAGCATCCTTAGTCCGTCAACGTCGTCGAGGAGCTGGCCAGTGTAGGCAAAATATCGTTCCATCGGAGGATTTCCAGCAGCATGGCAACCCATCGTCTTCTACAAATCAAGTTACATTCACCATCTCATAGTCCACAAATTTGTGGTCCACAATGTAGTAAAATTGTAGTACTAGAGTTTAAATTGAATTTTGTACTAATGAAAAAATTGGAATTAGTGACGTATAAAGTTCATAGCTTAAAAGAAAAATTCATTGTCAGAAATAAATTTAGATTTTTAAGTTTATGAGCTATGTATCTTTTCTTTTTGTTGTTGTTTATGGAGTTCGAAATACATTAGGTTAAAGATATCAAATACATAATTTTGCTAACATAAGTACAAAATTTGAACAGAGACTATTTTATGTCGAACACGTTAGCAGATCTGCCATGTGTGTCATTGATGAGAGAGAAATATATATTGATTAATCATGAATTAATTTGGCTTAAGTAATTGATAGGCACTTAAAGTTGTATCGAAAATTCACTTAGACCCATCAACTAAGACTAGTTTCTATTGAACATTTATACTGTATAGAAAATTATCCCTATTATGCACTATCGGATATTTACCAAAAATTGTAAAGTGTGTGTAATACACTTGTTATGACATGGCATAAAGGGTTAATTGGAAGATGACACGTGGCATTGTAGGTCCAATAATTATTAAAAACTACTTATAATTTTTAAAAAAAATTAAAAATAAAAACTGGTCCCCCTTCAACCCCCCACCCCACCCCTACCCCCACGCCACCTGCACTTTCATCTTTTCTTCATTTTCTTCTTCATCTTCTAATTTATTTATTTTTATATCTGACAACTTCTCCATCTTCTAATTTTTTTAATATCTGATTTGAGAATCAGTGGAGATAATTAACAAGTCTCTTCATTCAAACTGGTCGGACATCTTCTTTCATATATATAAAACGACGGCTACGGGAGCCTTTCATCTTTTGGCCTATTGATCTTGACTTTTCATCTTCATTGTTTCTCAATTTTCTCTCAATGGCTTTTCCTTCCTCCTTTCTCTTCTTGTTCCAAGTTATTTTTTGTATTTCTCCTGTCTTCTCCAATAATTCTGAAGGTGAATTTCACTCAACTTAAGCTAATCTAACTTTCCCATGTTTTCTTTTTTTCTTTTTGTTTGCCTTTCTAAAGTTTTAAAGATTTTAGCTTTCTGTTACCATTTGATTTTAAATCTTGAAAATGGACACAATTATGTTAAAGAAAGAAAAAAGGTTCAATCTCGTTATGGATTCATTTGTGAAATTATACTGGTTATATTGTTGTTCTTGTAATTGACAATTCTTTTTATTATTTTTTTAATCTTTGAAATTTGCAGGGATTTACGCAATACTAATATTTCTTATTTTTGGTGAAATTACTTTGGTTGTTTGTATCTCATCTCTTTGTGTGTATATATGACATGTATGTTCATGTTAAATTTATGAAATATCTTGTTGTCTTATTCCAACTACTTTGTTTTTTTATGTCCATTAAAAAATGGAGTAATAAATATAAATAATATTTTATAAAGTTATTCTTATTTAATAAAAGTAGTTTGATGGTCAAACATGCACCCACTATATAAACACCCCACATCACTTCTCTAGCTCTTATAAATATTCTCCTTGTTCTTACTATATTTTTTGACAATCAAATAAGTATGTCAAATGGGTTTTACAGAATTGACAGAAAAGCATAAATGTGCTATAGCTTATGAAGTTAATAGTAAGCAAAGACGTTTAGTTTCATCATTACTTGCTCAAAAGCTTTTAAAAGATGTGAATATTTCAAAATTTAGCACTCTAATTGCTTTCTTAAATCTTGTTTCTTCTGCCATAAAGCAATTAGCCAGCACAAGGAAGTCTACATTTACAGGTACCTACATTACTATTCTTTAATCCTGTGTGGTCTCAATTTATGTGATACTTTAATATCATTTTAGTTTGTTTAAAATAGCCTGCTTTTTAATTCTTATTTAGAAATGAGTGAATTTTTAAAATTTTATTTTATCCCTAATGAGATCACTCCACTATTCCGCAGAGAATCAATGAGAAATTTGTATTATAAAATTTGATTTTTCTCACTCATTTTTCTCCAAACCAGCTCACGAGAATAAGAATTGTGGGAAACAGATTCTCATTGATACACTAAGAAGCTTCCTAATTCTTGTGTGGAAACACTTTGTATTTTTCATTTCTAACTGATTCAATCAAAATATCAATAGCCCGTAAACACATTTTTCTGTTGGAAATTTAAATAAAAAATAATGACTTTTCAATAGGATCGTTCTAACCAAATAAATGTCTTTTTGACCTGCTTTTTTTTAACCACAAATTTCAAAAATCACTCCATTATTCTTAGACGACATGCACTAATGGCATGTGTATAAACATTGAATACACTTAGCGAAGCTCATGACTTCACTACTCGCTCAATGATGTCATATAAATTGGGATAGATATTTATTTTGGGTAAACAACATAAATTCCAACACTTTGCTACCTAATTACCTTCTCTCTCAACTTTTATATTAATTACATGATATTCCGGATATGATACATTATTTAACCTCCCGATACATAAGCATATGATACATTACTAACCAATTAGTTGGAGATAAAAAAGGGAAAAACAGTAAAAGTGCCTACAATTGAGGAATTAACACACTCAATTTATGATTTTTTTTCATTTAATTACATAAAATCCTCAACAACTTCATTATTTGAAATTTGAATGATCAAATCAATCTTCATTAATCATAATCTTTCAGAACTAATTTCTTCTCCAATCGTTCATTCCCTGTTCATCAAAACATATCTGATTCCCTACGTTCAGAAAAAAATTGAACATACTATCTTTCGATGTATCAGAAAACGAATTTAAAACTTAATTTCTTTATATTCATGTATCAGAATAAGAAATATATATTGAATGTATCAGAAATCATTGATTACCTCTGTCAGAAATAGTTTTATGTATCAGAATGCATGTAATATCTCTGCCAAAAAATTATCTATGTATCAGAAAACGAATTTAAAACTTAATTTCTTTATATTTATATATCAAAATAAGAAATATTAATTAAATGTATCAGAAATCATTGATTACCTCTGTCAGAAATAGTTTTATGTATCAGAATGCATGTAATATCTTTGTCAAAAAAATATCTATTTATCAGAAATAATATTTACAGTTCCGTTTGTTTAATTGTACATTATGATACATAAATAGAAAGTATATGGACGAAATTTATCAATCTGATACATAAAAATCCTACCTTTGGTAATGGGTCTCTTTTCGCAACTTTTTTTTTCTCTTTGCAACATCAACAACAGATTTATGAAAAGTACGTTAATGTAGGTTTTTGTGAAATTTTTCTGGCGGCCAATGGCCATAACAAACATACTACGACTTTTTTTGGGTCTCTTTTCACAACTTTTTATTTTCTCTTTACAACATCAACAACAGACTTATGAAGAAGTACGTTAATGGAGGTTGTTTGTGAAATTTTTTCCGCGGCCAATGGTCATAACATAGACGACGTTTTTTTTTTTTGCTTATTTTTGGAATTTTGTCACTGAGAGTTAATTGCAGATGAATTTATTGCTAACTTTTATTGCTTACCTAATGATTAATGATTTAATAGCCATGTTTTCTAAGGAAAATAAAATTTTCCTTATCTACAACAATGTCAACGTGATTTAGGGCTTAAAAATAGGAGTTGTGTGTTATGTATCAGATAAGAAACTTGTTTAGAGATTTAGAAGGGATTTTTGTAATTAGTTTAGTGGGATGAAATTTTAAGTAATATAGGATACTTAAGGTGTTGTTTTATGTAATTTATCCATTTATTTTTCCTCAGAGTTAATATAATGCTAATTAAATGTTGATAGACATCATGTTCAACATTGAATAACTTAATTTATGATTGATTTTAATTAATTAATGCAGGGGTGAGCCTAGGGTTCTGCAGTGCTGACTGCAAAATAAGCAGATATACTTGGATGAACTGTAAAAAATTGAGACTTATACTAAAAAAATGTTAGCATCTTTAGTCCGTCAACGTCTCGAGGAGTTGGCCGGTGTAGGCAAAATACCGTTCCATCGGAGGATTTCTAGCAGCATGGCAAACCATCGTCTTCTACAAATCAAGTTACATTCACCATCTCATAGTCCACAAATTTGTGGTCCACAATGTAGTAAAATTGTAGTACTAAAGTTTAAATTGAATTATGTACTAATGAAAAAATTGGAATTAGTGACGTATAAAGTTCATAGCTTAAAAGAAAAATTCATTGTCAGAAATGAATTTAGATTTTTAAGTTTATGAGCTATGTATCTTTTCTTTTTGTTATTGTTTATGGAGTTCGAAATACCTTAGGTTAAAGATATCAAATACGTAATTTTGCTAACATAAGTACAAAATTTGAACAGAGACTATTTTATGTCGAACATGTTAGCAGATCTGCCATGTGTGTCATTGATGAGAGAGAAATATATATTGATTAATCATGAATTAATTTGGCTTAAGTAATTGATAGGCTCTTAAAGTTGTATCGAAAATTCACTTAGACCCATCAACTAAGACTGATTTCTATTGAACATTTATACTGTATAGAAAATTGTTACTATTATGCACTATCGGATATTTATCAAAAATTGTAAAGTGTGTGTAATACACTTGCTATGACATGGCATAAATGGCTAATTGGAAGATGGCACGTGGCATTGTGGGTCCAATGATTATTAAAAACTACTTATAATTTTTTTAAAAAAATAAAAATAAAAATTGGTCCCCCTTCAACCCCCCACCCCACCCCCACCCCACCCTCTCTTTCATCTTTTCTTCATTTTCTTGCTATTTTCTTCTTCATCTTCTAATTTATTTATTTTTATATCTGATTTGAGAATCAGTGAAGATAATCAACTTCTCCATCTTCTATTTTTTTTTTATATCTGATTTAAGAATCAGTGGAGATAATCAACAAGTCTCTTCATTCAAACTGGTCTGCCATCTTCTTTCATATATATAAAACGACGGCTACGGGAGCCTTTCATCTTTTGGCCTATTGATCTTGACTTTTCACCTTCATTGTTTCTCAATTTTCTCTCAATGACTTTTCCTTCCTCCTTTCTATTCTTGTTCCAAGTTATTCTTTGTATTTCTCCTGTCTTCTCCATCAATTTTCACTCAACTTAAGCTAATCCAACATTCCCATGTTTTTTTTTTTCTTTTTGTTTGCCTTTCTAAAGTTTTAAAGATTTTAGCTTTCTGTTACCATTTGATTTTAAATCTTGAAAATGGACACAATTATGTTAAAGAAAGAAAAAAGGTTCAATCTTGTTATGGATCCATTTGTGAAATTATACTGGTTATATTGTTGTTCTTGTAATTGACAATTCTTTTTATTATTTTTTTAATCTTTGAAATTTGCAGGGATTTGGGCAATACTAATATTTCTTATTTTTGGTGAAGTTACTTTGACTGTTTGTATCTCATCTCTTTGTGTGTATATATATATATAGGACAAAGCTACCGGGGGGGGGGGGTGAGGTGTGCGAAGACAACGAGGATGGAGGAGGGTGTGAAGACGATGAGAGGGGGGTTGTAAAGAAGACGATGTGGGGGGGGGGGAGGGGGGCTTGTGTGAAGAAGACGACGAAAGGAGGGTTGCTTTTTCTCCTTTTTAAAATTAAGAAATTAGGATAATTAAAAATTATATTAATAAAATATTTTAAATATAATTTTTTTAATTAAAAAAAGTAAAAGATTATTTTTTCTTCTATTCACGCGTCCAAGGAGAGTGTAACACACTCTCCTTGTCAAATCTGCATTTTGTGTCTGATAGGTATCAATTTTAGCAGTTGAGGTGCCTGATATTTACAAGCCGTAGTTGGGGGGTCTAAGTGAATTTTTGGGTCAACTTTAAGTGTTTGTCGATGACTTATGCTTTGTTTGTATACGTGTCAGTAGTTGTAAGTGCTATGTGTGTGTTTGATAATTTTTTGTTCGTAGTGTCTTGTAACTATACTGTGGGTATCTTATTTCTATTATTATATATTGGTGTATTGTTCTATTTTGTTTTTGTTTTGTAGTGTTTTGTATCCTGAGCTTAGATCTATCGAAAACAGTCTCTCTATCCCATTCGAGATAGTACTGCATACACTTAAACACCCCAGAACTACTTTGTCGAAATACACTAGGTATGTTGTTGTTGTGTTGCATAAATTAATTGCATGAGTGTCCTTTATATTGCAATATTAATTGTTGATACGTACGATAAGTTTGATCTTTCATTTTTGGATCTTTGACTTTTGATTAATTTTTTCTTTAAACAAATACAACGGTTAGTTTATACCTATATTTGAAATATACAATACTACCTTCTCAAGAACTTCAAAATAAGTAAACTTTCGGAACTTATCCTAATTATTTTAGGAATTTATTTGTATTTCTATGATAAATACATATGCTAAGTTGCATGTATGGAAAATACATTTACATATGAACTATTTTATGAAGAGGTTTTTGCCTATATGTATTTTTTTTATAATTGATATGTATTTTTCATTATATTGGAATGTTGAAATGTATATATGAACTTTCATTTATATTTTTGTTATGTTCAATATACATTTAAGCTATATGGAAGCATTTGTATTTTTATACATACATATCCATTTTCATATGTATTTTTGTGGAGTGATGATTTTGTATTTATGTTTTGTTCAATATACATATGAATATTTATAAGTATTTTGTTGTTGAGTTGATTATATTTATGTTTTGTTCAATAGACATATTTATGTGAATATTTATAATGTATTTTGTTATTGAGTTGATTATATTATATGTATCTATGTTCTGTTCAAAAAATTATATGGTTTTGTATTTATTTTGTTAATGGGTTCCACATGCATGCTACAGTGCCATGGCATATAGTTGAAATATTTTTGTTCCTGTGAATGTAAAGGAGAGACATCGTTGGGTTCTTGCTGTTTTATCATTCTCAGAGAGGTGCATATTTATATACGATTCATATGAATCTTCTGGTCATTACGTTGTTGTTCTTGCTGAGATTGAGAAAGTAGTCAAGATTATACCTTGATGTCTCAAGACTAGTAATTTCTATGAGAATAAAGGTATTGATCTTGATAATCATCCAAGATACAAAGATAAAGATATGCTGGACCTTTTTAGAAACTTATTTTATGTTTTGAAGTGAATCAAAGTTACTAATTTTGAAGTGAATGGAAGTTATTCATTTTAGTATTTTATGTTGAATATGTTTTGGATAATTTTATATTATGTGTTTTATTCCAGTGTTCAGTATGATGTATTCAAATTTAACTTCAAAATACATATGCAGTGTTCAAATTTAACTACAAAATACATATGCAGTATTTAGATTTAGCTTAAAAATACATATGCAGTATTCAGATTTAACTTCAAAATAAAAATGCAGTTAACAACATATGTATTTTACTCTTTGTTCATTTGATTTCAAATACATATGATGCTTTGTATATCTATTTCAAATACATATGTTGCTTGATATAGACGTCTCTTCTTTAACACTTGATGCGAATTGTTACAGACGTCTCTTCTTTCAACAATGCATGCAGATGAACTTCCAAAGGTGCTCACACCATCTTTCTCCAAAATGTATACATATAAAGAAAGACAATTCATGTCCTGTATCTCTCTGTTTTGCAAAACAAACACCTTTAAACCCATATCATTATGTATTTGTATTTTCCCTGCATTACTAGTGATTTGATATTCAATTTGAATACGCTTGCTGCTCAAATTTACATTAATGTGAGATGCCAAAAGATTATACAGTTCATTGTATGACGCTGTCGTGCTCAATAATATTGCATCAGTTATGTACTCTTCATAGTTTTTTCATACGTCCACCTTCTAGAATGCTTCACAAGAATTAGGATACTTCCCATTGCTAAGTTATTTCCCAAAAAAATACATATATGTATGCTGTCACTAGTTAAAATATACAATTACACAACAAAAATTCAAACAAACTTCAAACAGTTATAAACGTAAACAATATATACTTACACAACCAAAAGCTCCAGCCGAAAATACAATTACAAAATATTTATTAAACATAAAATACAAACACAGCAAAAATTTTCAGCAGAAAATACAATTACAAAATATTTGTTCAACGTAAAATACAAACAAAGCCACATCCTCCATAATTGAACACAACCAAAATATTCATAATCGAACTATTCAGAAATGCAGATTTAATCTTAAATTTCGAGAATTAAAACACCAAAAAATTGAGTTTGAGCAGCTTGACAAATCGATTTCGATCACTATTTTTTTCGATCAGTTCAATTTATTTTTGCATTAGTTTTTTTTCAAAAATCATTTAAAAAATATTCAAACACAAATTAATGACGACACAAAAAATTTGAACGAATCATCAATAATTGCTCAAAAAAATTCGACCGAAATCATTATAATGATTTTTTAAAAAATAAGAACGAACAATTATTGATCGATTTCAAATAATTGATGAAATTCATATGAGAAAATTTTTTATGATTAAATACCTTCAACAACAGTAATGGATGAATTTGAAACTGATGGTTGAATTCGAACAAATTGAAACGAAGAAGCTACAGTTGAATGGATTCAACAACATTAATGGTTGGATTTGAAACTTATGGTTGAATTCAAAAAAATCAACTAGATGAAACTTCAGTTGAATTTGATTCAACAACAGTAATGATTTAATTTCAAACAGATGGTTGAATTAAAAGAAATTGAACAGAATAAGCTTCGGTTTATTTTTTTTTTGCTTTTTTTTTTTTGGATAAACACGTTAATCTGAAATTGAAATTTGAATTTTGATAAATTTTGATAACAAATAACGGAAATCACGTGATTTAAGAGGTTTTAATGGAAAAGAAATCTACACATTTAAATTATGGTAATTATACCATCTTTATCTCAAGTGATTTCAGTTAAATATGGACGGTAAAATTATTTGTATATGTATTTTTATAGCAACAATTTGGAAAAATACAAAATATAAGTTGCTACTATAAGTAATTATGAAAGTGTTGCTATGAATCTCATAATTATGGACTTAAGTATGTTATTTATGAATTTTACCTTTGTTGGAAAATGGTTGTTAAAGTCTTTGGTGGTTGAGAAGTCTTTCAAGACTAACAAGTCATATATCTCTTTCCTTCACCTTTATGTATCTAAATTTCACTTTATCTTCAACAACATATGAAGGTGGTGATAAACATCAATAACAACAACAACATTCACCAAGAACAACAACAACAATCTCATGAACAACTAACAACAATCCACACGGCCAACTCCAAATTCACAATACAATGTTTTCAACTCACGGCCAAGGCTACTACAACTTCACAAAACGTTCTTAGGGAACCAATTAGCAACAATATCAAGTGGTCAAGTTTAGAACAACATCAACATTCATTGTCCAATTCCACAACCACAACAATGTTCACCCATGGACGACCAAGTTCAAGTTCACAACAACAACATCAACAATTAAAGCTCAAACTTAGATATAGACTCAAGGTGTTAGTGAAGAACAAAACTACACTAGAAATACTCAAGACAAACAAAAATCTCGGCCAAGACACAACAAGAACACAACTTTCGGTCAAGAATAAAAATGGACAGATTTGTCTCTTTTTGGATTTTTCAGTTGTTAACACATTTTTTTTTAATTTTCAAACAAGCAAGCCCAAGATTGATCTTGTGGAAACAAAATCAGTCATGCTCTGATACCAAATGATACGATACTAACTAGGAAAGTACCAAAACACACTCCAAAACAGTCCACAAATCACAAGGATCCGAGGATCAAATGGAGATCACTCTCGAATTCAACAAACAACAACAAGAATACAAGATATAAGGGTGTGTTTCGCACCAAATGAGCCACCACAAACTAAGTTAACAACAACAAGATGATGAACAACAACAATATGATAACACAATCCATGGATTACAAGGATACAAGACACAAACACTACACAAGAATCACTACTAAAAAAATAGAAAAATCGACAATAAAAACCGATCATATGTGGTCAATTTTTCTGCATTTGCGACCATGCGTGATCGAAAAAAGTGTGGTAGCATTTTTAAAACCGACCACGGGTGATCGTTTTTTTAAAAAATATATTTATATTTAAAATTCAGTATTATTATTTAAAAAAAAAAATTAAAATAACCGACCACAAGTGATCGGTTTTTTATTTTAGTTAAATAATTAATTTATAAAAAAATCGACCACATGCGGTCGGTTTTATTTATTTAATTTATTTATTTATAAATAAACCGACCAGATGTGGTCATTTTTTTATTTAAATTAAACAATTAATTTATAAAAAAATCAACCACACATGTGGTCGGTTTTATTTAAATTAATTAATTCATTTATAAGAAAACCGACCACATGTGGTCGGTTGCATTAGAAGTGAAATGTAATAACCAATTTGAGACAATGTTGTCCAAGGCTCAATTGAGTCGCGCTTAAGCCCTGAAACTGAGAGAAACTAAAGCTACGCACTTCACCTTACCGAGAAGACACTTCAGCGTATGTCCACTACGCAATTTTCTGTATGAACCTTTTCGTTATACAAAGGCAAAGTTTTGTCAGCTTAAAATATTTACATCAAAGTCTACCTATAGTGTAATTATTTATAAATAACTTTCTTATAACCAAAACATGCATGAAACCTTCAGAGAACAGTCAACTTTCAGACTGTTTCTTATCTGATCAAGATGAATGCTTCGTCGCTTCCACATACTATTGCTAGTAACCAAGAATGCCAGCATTATATATACACTGAACTTGTAATATCATTGAGGCTGCCAGCAGCAGGTACAACCATATATTCAATCTTCTAAAATCTGACAAATTTAACGAGAAATCTTAAACAAACAATACTTTAACCTTATATGGAAAGAGATCATAGTGAACATTTTTCAAACAAAAGTGGATTGCTTAAACTAGTACATACTATGTTGTATTAATGAGATGTCATATTTAGAAAGGTTGTACTTGACACTGATCAGGGGCGGACCCACATGTCACCGTGAGGGAGCACGTGCACTCGGTAAGTTTTTAAAATATATATATATATATACATATATATATATATATATACACACACACACACACACACACATATATATATATATATATATATATATATATATGTATGTATGTATGTATGTATGTATGTATATGTATGTATAGATTACCGAATAAGGTTAAGATAATAGATTGTGCACCTTCAATATTAAATTGTGTCTTGGTGCATTGGTTCTATGCTCAAATGTGTGTGTCATTGATGCCCTGACGTCGCGGGTTCGATCCTAGATGGGGGTATTATTTTTTTCTACAAATTTCTTCCTTTACTTGCCAACTCATCTGGCCCCACTTTATTTCTTTTGACCTTTACAAATACAATATTTTATTTTATATTTAATTATTCCATATCATTAGAATATTAGATCTAACCCACCATACTATTATTTTAATAATTAATTAAATTAATAACCCATGGAATGTTCTATTCCCAAATCCCAATTCCCAATCCCACTGCCCACACGTATTTTTCTCCCCTAATTCCCAAATTCCTAAAAACTAAATTATTTTCCCCAAAATTCACTCCAAGCTCCAAGACAAGGAAAAATTTCACAACTTAAAAATACTCACGTAGCCATCATCAGCAGCGGCCAAGTGCCAACGAAAACACAGTGTCATTCCGACAAACAACAATACAAGTCAGAAGTTGATCGTCAGAAGTTAAAGATAATGGTGCACCCCCTATCTTCAAATCCTGGGTTTGCCTCTGATACTGATAAAAGAAAAGAACTTCTATGTTTATGATTTAATAAAGCTTCAAATTAGTAAGTAAATATTCTTACTGATTTGCCTTGATGCTACAACAGGAAGTGCAGGAATTCTCACAGCTGCAAAAGTAGGAAATTCGGATATACATCAACGACCAGTCATATAAGAAAATAACTTTCACAAATTGAACGTAAAAAGAAGGAATAGGTCCAACGTACACTTCTTGCATGATGAAGCTGGCGACTGAGACATAAATGGCCATGGAGCCGAAATGTTGTCATTTAAGTCACGTGCAAAGCCGATCTCCAAAGTTTTGTCCAGTATTTCATCCGATGGTAAGCTAGGCAAAAGACAACCCAAAACTACTCCAACAAAAAGAACAACAAATAATTGTAACTACTAACTACTACATCAACAATTATTGACATCTAATTTTTGCCCTCCACAACTAAATTTATTCCTGAATTTCTTTGATTTTATTTCCTACCGCTTAGTGCACTGACAGAGGAATGGGGGATTAGTCTCACGGCTGCCGGCTGTGGGGATACCTTGGGAAACCAAAAAAAGAAAATTAAAATATTTATTTCATCTAAATAAAAAAATTTCAAAATATTTTTTGTACGTGATTTTGTCAATTTGAGTAGCGATTATATATTATCGTGTTCAGTTATACGAGATTATATAATTTGATTACATAAATATCTATTCTATGAAATATTGAATTTTAATTAATGATTATTTTAAAAATAAATATAATGATTAAAATCTGGATTTTAATATAATTTATTATCAAAATAATTTATTTGGATAAATATTCAAATTATAAAAGAATAGAAAAAAAAAAGAAATGAAATCCAACTTATAAAAGGAATCAAACCCGGACGTGTCCGGCATCGGTCATGGTCGGTTCGTCGTGGAAAAGACTGATTTTGATGATTGGTTGGCCTTCTATTGATGGAGCAACGATGATTTTTGCAAGCCATGGTGGATATCGGATCGAGGGAGGCGCCGATGGGCTAGTGAGAGAGACGCCGACGGGCTAGTGAGGGAGAACGGAGAGGTAGTTTGTTGGTGGTATGGTTGTCCGTCACCGGTGGAAGTAGTGGCTCACTGGAGTTGGATAGTGGAGGAGGCGACGCCAACGACAGTTGGACGCGACTGTTGGTGCGGCTCTCCGATGGCTGAGAGGGAGAAATTGATGGAGAGGAAATTGTAGAAAGAGGAGGAGGGAGGCAGATTTTTTTATCTAATGGGATTAGGGTTTATTTTTGGCATTTTAAAAAGGAAAGAGTTGAAGAATTAATCTCAGTCCTTGGATCAATTTGATCCATGACTGAGATTAAAAGTAATAAGATATTTAAAATTAGGTCACAATTGAATTAAAGAGTTGAAATTGAATTTAAGTGGGAAAAATTTAGGTTAAAATTGCCATAGATTGGGTTCAAACAATGACTAGAATTTAAATAAAATTGAGAAGATAATTGAATTGACTTAGGACTGCTATTTTAATGACTGTAACTGTAATAATGAAAATAATAAGATATCGCTATTAAAATAACTATGCATGTAAAATTTATGTTACGTAAAGACATATGTAATAATTAAAATCGACGATAATAATAATTAGAGATAAAATAGATATCTATAAATTATGAATATTTATTTTAAAATTATCAATAATGATAATAATAATAATAATAATAATAATAATAATAATAATAGATAATGTATTTTGTAAAATAATTGTGAGTGTGCATGTTTAGGAAAAATAATAAAATATTATATTTGAATTGATAAATCGTAAAAGATGATAATAAAAAATAATAAAATAATTTATTTATATTTTTGGTTGGATTATCGGTTAATTAGATTCAGTTATCTAGCTTTTGATTATTACATACGTCACTACACGAGATATACGGATATATACAGATATTCGATTGGCTATCATGCTTCCAAATACTTACTATATACGTCAGTCACACACACCATGTTATTACCCTATAATGTACATCTGTTAGTTTATCTTATGTTATTATACCTTCAATAGTATACTATATATCACCTTGATCGATCGCATGATATCAGTATATTCAATATATAACTGGATATATCTTGTTAGCTTTAATTTTGACTATGTATTACGTACATCACTACACAAGATATATATATATATATATATATATATATATACATACATACACTCACACACAAATATACACACTATCGACTATCAAGTTTTAAATACGTACTATATACATCATATACGTATACGAGTATATTACCCCGTAATATAAAACAACGTATTTCATATACATACTTTGACGAGTTATCGATTAATTTGATTGTTAACTTACATTATTATAACTTCAACGTACAATATATATACATCAACTCTTGAATATGTACTATATACATTACATACACGATTTTACTATCCCAAAATAATTACAATGTATTTCACATACTCATATGAATTATCGGTTAGTTTATCTTATGTTATTATACCTTCGCTACATAATATACATATACTATATATATACCTATACATACACACACATACACACTATCGACTATATCAAGTTCTAAATACGTACTATATACATCACATACGTACACGAGTATATTATCCAATAATATAATGCGACGTATTTCATATACATACTTTGATGAGTTATCGATTAATTTGATTAGCTTACATTAATATAACTTCAACATACAGTATATTATTACTTCTATTGTTTCAAATCAAGGTATTCAATATGTTTGGATAAATTCTACTACTTTTTGACTACATCGTTAATCGATCGATCACTACATCATATTTATTTTATATATTGAAACATAAGTAAAAGATAAATATTATAATTAACGTAATTTATTTATTTTATTTGATATATTTCTTAGTATAATTTTTTTTTACAAAATCTAAGCTTGATTGATATTTATTATTATTATATTGGTTATCGAATACGTGTGATCAGTGTAATTTCTAAAAATTACATATTTGATTTTACATATAATTATTTTTCAATAAAAATCGACCACAAGTGATCTCTTTTTTATATTATTTTATTTTTTTAATACAAAAGTGACCACAAGTGGTTGGTTTTTAAAAAAAAAAAAAATTTTAATTCCAAAATCGACAACTTGTGGTCGCTTTTATAAAATAATTTAAATTTCAATTTTAAAATAAAACCGACCACAAGTGATCGCTTTTTAAAATATTTTTTAATTATATTTTTTTAAATAAAACCAAACACAAGTGGTCGATTTAAAAAAAAAAAAATATTTTTTAAAAATTTCAAAACCCACCACTTGTGTTTGGTTTTATTTAAAAAATATTTTAAAAAGCGATCACTTGTGGTCGGTTTTATTTTAAAATTTAAATTTAAATTATTTTATAAAAGTGACCACAAGTGGTCGGTTTTATTTAAAAATATAATTAAAAACTAGTTTTAACTAGTTTTTAAAAACCGACCACAAGCTGTGGTCGGTTTCTTTGTTTTCTTTAGTAGTTAATGCAAGAAATGGAAAGATAGGTAGTGTGACATACACTATCACATGAACTAAGAACCTAAGTGTGTTTCAAACACAAAGACCCTTAACTAATGTAATAGGAACACCTAAACTCTTCGGTGGACACAAGAGGGAGCTCAATCTCTCACGCACCCAACGTTCCAAGCCATGATCAAACAACACAAGTGAATCCACACTTGGTTGAAACCTAATTTTAGGTTTGCCTCTAAAAGGGAGAGGACTTTAATTTGTGTTTCAATGTCTTTCAAGACTTACAACATTATCAAAATCTACTAGTAAATGACCTACAATGTTCTATATATAGTAGGTTACAAAATAGAATACAAAAGGACCCCTTAATAAAGAGTGAATAACAAAGGTATCCTTGGAGTATGTATGGACGGTTTTGGTGCGTAATTGGACCCTCCTTTGCACTTCACTTGCACATTCTATGTCTCGTGTCAATTCACTCTCACACTCATCCATCTTCATGGTCGTGCCCGTATCAAATATCAATTTCACTCATTATTAATATAGTGAAATGGGTTGGTCGAAATTCAACCTAGATAAGTTTCTAAAAAAAATCGTGTCCCCTATCGTTGTAGGAACAGCCCAGTTCACCCTCTTGATGTCGTAAGAGTGTATAAAACAATAAAATACTGGAATGTACACTTAAAATTCTACATTGAATTTACTGAATATTGATGAATTCCGAACGTTGTAAATAATATAACTACTATACTCTATGCCTTTGCCCTTGTAAATTTTCTACTGTTTGGTAGAAATTTCTCTGTAACTCTGCGGCATCGATGGTATTCAATTGAGTTTCTGGAATCCAATTTTCAGTCTTGGGATCTCTCATCCAATAGACATTTGATCGAAGAAGAAGATGGAGATGAAGACTCATTGGAAGCAACAATCCGCTCTTTAATATTCTCCACTGCTACTGTGTATCCCTTCCTACAAAGTTAAATTATTTTCTAATTAAGAAAAATTAATATTTTTAGGACATTAAAAAGTGAAGTATGACGCGTAAATTGAACCTTAAACTATGTTAATTGTCACCTATTTTTCGTCTGAGTGTTACGATAGAGCATTTATTAGTTAGATTTGGTGATTGAGTGTGTGTCCATTGGCACTCATGTCCTTTTTTTGTGCTCAAATTATGCTCACTAGACATAACTAAAAGACAAACCAACCAATTTTTAGGACATTTCACGCAATTTCGAAGAAAATGAAATTATAAAAATAGCCACAAGATTTTGAATTCGTGTGACAAATATTAGTAAATCTTTTGTTACACGTCTCCTAGCTATGAAGCAAGGATACCTGCAGATTTTGTTCGTCCTTCAATAAAAAAAAGTTGTGGCGAAAAATTTTAGAACTGCAAAAATTTTCATACTTGATTAAGATGTAGTATTAATTTTCATATAAATTGTATATGCATTATGTTGAAGTTTGATTTCTTACCTGAGATTTGAGGAGAAAATTGTTGAAGGAACCCTAGGCATATTTTTGATGGAGTTTTAAGAAGTTACAGATTGATATGGATGTTTCTATATATATATATATATATATATATATATATATATATATATATATAATATATTAAAAGTGTGAAGATCTTTAGAAAAGTGATTTGAACTTTTTGACCTTCATTAAAAGACAATGCAATAGATAAAATCGTCTTTTCACAGTTTTTCTTGAATTTTTAATATTGAATATTAACTATAATAAATATATAAAAGAATTAAATAGAAAAAAATTTCTACTTTTAGTTGAATTCCTAAATTTATGATAGTATTTTGTTAAAAAAATCTAACTTCAAAGAAATTATTATATATAAAAAAATTATATAAGGTAAAGTTTTAAATATTATACATAAAAGTCAAGATTCCCCTTGACCTAAAAGAAGAAGCAAAAAGCTTTCTTGCAAAAATTAAGTGCACGCGTATTTTTTCAATTAAAAAATGGCAAGTGAACTTTTTCAAGAAAAAAAAAAGTTTTGTTATTTTAGGTATGGACCGTTATTCTTTTGTTATAATATTTTAATTTAAAAGTTATTGTATTTTTTTTCCTTTTTCAATTTTAAAATTTCTTTTCTAGGTTACACGGATACTTTATTTGGGTAATAAAACTTTTTGATTATAGCTTTGTTATTGAGTAACTTTATGGTTTTATGGATTTCAAATTTTTATTTATATTACGTTTTGATTTATTGATCATAATTAATAAATCATCCTTTTATGTTTGTAAATAGTTTTGTTATTGGATCTCTAATATAATGTATCGGTTTAATTTTCAGGTTTCGAATTTTCTTTTGTATTAAGTTGTTTTTATTAATCAAGAATAACGAAACATCTTTTCATATTTGTATTTAATTTTCATTATTGAATCTACAATGTGACTTTGTTGTTTCTAGGTTTTAAATTTCCTTTTCTATGACATTGAGTTTATTGATCATGAATAACAAACTTTCGTTATTGACTAACTTTGTGGTTTCTACTCAAATAATAAGTTTATGATTTTTTGTGTGTAAAGGTTAGGTTTAGTTGTATTCTTTTGATATTTTTATTATTGTACTATTTTGTTGTAGTCTACAGGTGATAGATAAATATGATCATCTTTGAAAAAAAATTTAGGTAAAGATTAGGTTTAATTGTATTGTTTGATATCTCTACTTTGAATTTTTTTTTATGTATAAAGATTAGATTTTGTTGTATTGTTATGATATCTATATTATCGTATTATTTTATTGTAGTTTACAGGTGGTAGATAAATGTCGATCGAGTTTGAGGAAATTTCTTTTGCAAAGGTTAAGTTTAATTGTATTGTTTTGATATCTCTATCATCGTATTATTTTGTTATAGTTTACAGGTGTTAGATAAATTTCGATTGATTTTGAGATTATTTTTTTAGGGAAAGGACCGAAATGACACTTCAAATTAAACTATTTCCATGAAAATGGCCATGGAATTTGAATTCCACTTTCTACCCATTTCAATTTACTGGCTTGTTCTATACCGTTTCTACACACCTTCTATACAATTTATATACAAATCTTATACATATAAATATTCTATATGAAAATTATACAGTTTTGATACACAATTTATATAATAACTGCACATTTTTTTTACTCATTTTATACAACAATTATATAATTTTCATATACTTTCTATATATTTTTTTATATATATTTTATACATATACATATTTGATAGAACTATACAATTTCTATACATATATCTTATATAGATACATATTCTATTTAACAATTATATAATTTTTATATAATTTAATTATTATTTTTAAACAATAAAAAAAGAAGAATATTTGATCAGTTAAAAAATTTATAGCAAAAAAAAAAAAATTAATATATTTTTAAAAGGGTCGAATTGCCCAAATTGAATATTGTATCAGTATTGTATATAGACCGTATCAGTATTGTATATGGACTATGTGGGCCAAAATGATCCAAATTGGGAAAGAATACGAAATGGCCATAAAGTGACATTTTTTTACCCGACTGAACATTGTATGTTCATATGCCCAAACTTGGGCTATTATTTTTTAAAAGGCTGCACAATGTCCTTTTTCCTTTTTTTTTTGCTAAATGTTAAGTTTAATTAAATAATTTTTTTTATTTTTACATGTTCAAAAGATGTTAAATCTAATTATTATATTCTTCTTTATTATTTAAATAAATATCCTATTTAATCTAACGTTTGAACTCTTTAAAGCGAATTACACGCGCAAGGCGCGTAATCCTAAACTAGTAAATTTGTAAGTTTGCTTGGACAATATAACATGTCTTGAAAAACTATATTAGTAGTATATTTATAGGCAAGGCTTAATTAATAAACCTAATAGGACTTGGATTATGAAATTCGAGAAATAACTTGCAAAGCAAACTATTCAGGATTTGAGAATAATGGGAGAACTTTTAATTAACAGTAGGTGGTTACGTAAATTAGGGTTTAGTTACTACCCCCTCCCTCCGATTCTTTTTAGTTGTCACAATTTTTCTTTTTAGAATCAAAGGATATATATTTTGACCAACATTTTAAGATATATCTTTTAATCATATTGAAAAGAAAAAAAAAAACTTATAGTACTTTTCATATAGTTTTTTTAAGGAAAAATTACAGAAACTAGCATCTTTAAGACTATAATTACAATAAATAGCAACACTTCTTCAAAATTGCAACTTATAGTAAAAGTAGCAATATTTTACCCACTTCATAGTAATAGAAGAATATGTATTTTTCAGTTGTGCATATGTATTTATGAGTAATACATATATATTTGTATATGTATTTATATAGCAACATTTTACTTAAATACAAAATACAATTTTCTATTTTTCGTAATTATGAAACTGTTGCTATAAAAGTTATAATTAAGGCTACAGAGTTGCTATTTCTGAAATTTTCCCTTTTTTTAATATCTAAATTTTGATTTCAAAATATTTAAGTTATCTAATATAATTTAGCTTAGACAATAATCAAATCTCAAAAAATCAACAATATAACTAAGTCTGTCAACGGGGCCAGGCCGAGACAACTCGAATTCGGCCCGTTTTATTTTTCTGGTTCGTGGCCAGTCCGATTCCGGGCCTTTGTTAACGGGCCAGTCCGATTCCGGGCCCAACAGTATTTTTTCAAAAAACAAATCGGGATCGGCCCATTAAGGGTTTCCTGGTCAAAATCAGTCAAACATAAAAAAAATAAAAAAATAAAAGTTTTTTTTTCAATATACACTATATATTCCCACCTATATACATTTTAAATACATTAAACAATATACACACAGCATATATACACTATATATATACTACATTAGAAAACATATACACATGTATACGACTATACGTTAAATATATATACTACTTTAGAGTATATACAAAATATGTACACATATATACGTACGATATAATATATATACTACTTTAAATAATATACATACAACTTACATACACTATATATATACTACTTTTGAAAATTTGAATACATAATTACATATACACATGTATATGTTAAATATATATACTACTTTAGAGTCTATTGAAAATATAAACACATATATACGTAGAAATACGATACAATATATGTACTACTTTAAATAATATACATACAACATATATACACTATATACATACTACTTTAGAAAACATATACACATGTATACGTTAAATATATACTACTTTAGAGTCTATTGAAAATATATACATATATATACATACCATACAATATATGTACTACTTTAAATAATATACATACAACATATATACACACTATACATACTACTATAGAAAACATAGACACGTATAGCATATAGTCATATATACACTGCATATTATACTACTTTAAAAAACATATACACATCATATACTATTTTAATATATAAAAAATATGTACACATATATGTACAATATATACTACTTAAAATATCACTTGAAAGTTGAAACGATATACATACAACCTATATACACTATATGTATACGTTAAAATATTAAATATATATAATTTAGAGACTATAGAAAATATGCTACTTAATATAATAATACTTGAGGTTTTGAACTTAAAAGAAATTTACTTTTTCATTATGTGTATATATGTTTGTTATGTTTAATTGTCTATTACTTAGTGTAAAGTTCGATAGTAAATTAGTAATATATTAAAACTAAGTATTTAATTCAAACTAAAAATTCAATTTAAATGAAAAAAACTATAAAGTAAGGAGTGAATGAATGTTGTATTTTATTGATTGCAAAATGATCCAAATTTTATAATTTACATGAATGAAAAATCTACAAATTTTGCATCATTTTTTCCACCTCATTCATGTTAATATTAACAGGAACCGACATAGGATAGTCAAAATCAATGGGGGGGAAATCATGCATTAGACCTGATTGTGTTGAGTTCTCCCTTGAAGTCATAATTTCTTCAAGAGTTTGTTTGTCTTTCGGCTCCACCTCCATTCATTGATTTCTTCGTTCCGCTCTAATTCAATCTCTGAGGCAAACTAGAACATTCATAGCATTGCTCCCTAATGATTGTCGGTTGTCCTGAAGCTATTGTCGTCCCTGACTTAAAGCGCTCTCCGATGCTACGGTTGACATTGGAACATTCAATATATCTCTAGCTAATCTTGAAAGCACATGATATTGTCTTTCATTATTCTTTCACCAATTCAACACGTTGATCCGTCGTCTACGATCCTCTACCGGCGTTCGAAGGTAATACTTAAGCTCTTTTCGAGAAGTTGTTGTGTAAGTTCCTGCCTCAGCGTTGTTCCAAACATTTAAATCATAAAAGTAATCAGGGAAACCACTATGTGCTGCTTTTTTAGAAGATGATGGCTCCTCGGGAGCATGAAGAGCGACAGTTGAAGTGATATTTGTCGGTACAGCTACATCAAGTAAATCGGCATAATAGTTATATAATTTTTCTAAGTAAATGTTCGCATCACTCATAGCCGTAAAAAAATTTGGTTGTTTTTGTTCGTCATCTTCGGAATCATTGTTAGCATTTATCTCTAAGTTGGAATAAATAAGAGTACTAAAGTGGCACATAGTATTAAATTTCATATATGGATTTAGTATAGCATCAACTAAGTAAATAGGGGGAATTAGGAATTTTTTTTTTTTAAATTTAGCAAACATAACACTAACAACTTCTTTGTAACCTTCTTTATTCTTAAATTCTTTGAGCAAAGCAGAAATATCGGCTAAATATACTAAAATATATCAAACAATAGGATAATAAGCACCGAAAAATTATACCATAGCTATATAAATTTTTTTCAAAAACTTAACAAGATCACCAATTGCAGCCCAATCATAATCATTTAGCATACATTCAGCCGAATTAGCAAATGAACCACAAAATTGGTTAAAAGTCAATGTAATAGGAACTTTATAAGCAAGACAAGTTTTTAAATAATCATACGTAACATTCCATCTAGTATCACATTCTTCATGCATAAATATCGACGTAAGTTCATTTTGTTCACATTTAATTTTAAATTCTCTCACTCTTTTTTCGATTATTTCCTTGAATAAAGCCAACAGCAAGTCGGATCTTTTCAATATAAAACTTAAAAAATTCAAGACCATCTCTTACAATTAAATTATATATATGACAAGCACACCTAACATGAAACATTTCAGGTAACGGCAGTGAGAGATTATTTTTTAACTTTTCAATAGTAGTATTGTTGTTAAAAGCATTATCAAAAACAATACATTTAACTTTTCTTTCAATACCAAAAAATTCTGAAACTTTACTAATAGATTCAACAATAAATTCTCCAATATGTCTACGATCTTCATCATACAAAAAAGTAGAATATGTTTTTGCATAACCAAATTATTATCTATCCAGTGACAAGTAATGGTTAAATAATCATTTCTATTAACAGCACGACCAAGATTAGAAGTTAGAGCCATTCTAACTTGAATATTTTTTTAAAATGTAGATAAATAATAAACATATTGTGAATGAAGTCTAAAAATATCGATCCGAAAAGTACTTCTAGGAATACCATTAAACATAGGATTATAAATTGCTTGAATATAATGAATAAAAGTATCCGAAGAAGGAAAAGTGAAAGGCAAACAACCCACAGTTATCATTTTTACTATTTCTCTCCGGCCCTCAATTTATTATAATTCTTAATTACCTGACCGGTTGTTGGGTCCATTTTAGTTTGTGTTGGCCCACCAACAACCTCACCACCTTTTACAATAAATAACTCTCTTTGGTGATTCTCTCTTATATGTCTCTTTAACATACTCGTACCTCCTTGATTGCCTCCTCTTTTATGCTCATATACTTGTTGACAAATATTGCATTGCACCTTAGTTTCTTCTTCTATACGTGTAAAAAAAATTCATACAATACTAGTTATTCTACGAGATCTTGGGGCATGGGGAGGGCGGGGAGGACGATTAACCGATTCAGATCTAACATTAGCATTTTCTACTGCGGGTGTCTCACCAATATTTTTATCATTTTCATCTAAATTAGCCGCATCTACATTTTCTTCTATACCGTAATTTTCCTAAGCTTTTAAATAATCCATATCATGAGCACCTACACCTACTTCTTCCTCAAAAGGTTGACTAAGCGGTACCTGAGGCGCACGGGTATATCTACTACTTGAACTACCTCTACCGCCAGTAATTCGCTTTTTACTACCACTACTACTTTCGGGACAACAAATTTTGACACTTTTACCTAGGTTTTTTAATTTATCCATAATATAAATCAAACTAAAAAAAAATCAAAATACACAAAAATAATAAAAATAAATATTCAACAATTAATACACTAATTAAAAAATAAAAGTAAGAGATGGAACGATAATACCAAATTTTGAAAGTACCCGAAAGTTGCGACTTTAGAAAACTTCCACTCGTATTTGTAATTGCAAAATTAGAAAATAAAATTGAACACTATAGGAGATATATAAAATATTTGAGAGGGAATGAGATTTGAGAGAATGAAAATTGTGTGAAAAAATATTTGAAAGTGTAGGTTATTTATAGGATTTTTTTTGGATTTTAAAAAAAATTAAATAGAAAAAAATTCTTTAAAAAAATGGGCCAAATAGTCGTTTGGGGCTCCAAATGGCTATATAGCCGTTGGGCCCAACGGCTACTTTAGCCCAAAACGGCTAATTCAGAATTTTTTTTAAGAATAAAATAAAATTGGACCGGGCCGGATAATCGGCGGGCCTGTTCTGGGTTGACTCTAGGCCGGGTCATTCTGTCCCGGAAAAAAAATTGGCCCAGGCCGGAACCGGCAGCCCTGTAGCTCGGGGGCTGACCGGGCGGGGGCAAATCGGGTCGGGTCTTGCCGGGTCAAACCGACCCGTTTGACAGGCTTAGCTATAATTAAAAAGGAAAGGAAGGAGTAATTACTTCCTCGAGGTAGTAAGATTTTGGAGTATCGATGGCTATCTAATTAATTTAGATATCCTATAATTAATATTTAGAGATTTTGAATCAAAAAATTTGATTAGATTAATTTCATATTTGTAAATTAAAAATTAAATATTTAAAAATATATGAAACAATATTAAGTTGTAATTTTTTTCATATAGAAATAAAAATAAATTTAAAAATATTGATTAAAGTTCGTATTATTTGACTTCCTAAAAAAAATTGTGACTAGTAAAAAAGAAACTGAAGAAGTACAATGCAAGGACACTTTATAGTTGCATGCAATCAAATCAGTTCGAGTGATTGCATTCATTGATGTTTATGTGAAATCCGAGTAAGGATTATATCTGCATATATCATTTATTGTGAATTGTTTTTAAGTAGTCGTTTGACCATGAAAACTAAAAAAAATTTGGAGTTGGAGTTGGAGATGTGTTTGGCCATGTCTTTTTTGAAAAAAAAAAAATTGTCTTTTGAAAAACTTTTTTAAATATGATTCTATGCCCTAACTTTTACAAACTATCAAAATCATCCAACTAAAATTTACCTACTAATGGAAAAAGAACACAATTAGCCACCATTATAAAAATAATTACATATACATGGTCATATTTAATGAATTTCAATTATGACATATATAATATTTACATTAATAGCCGTTTTCTCATATTTGAAAATTTTAAATATGAATGTTATATTAACAGATCACTGCTTCCTGTTTTTTAGGTAACAAATATTATCTTTCAAACAAATTTATTTTTTTAGGAATTTATTTAATTTATTTCCTTCATTTTCCGTTCCTAAAAATTAGGAAATGATAAGTTGTTATTAAATTTTAGGGTGCCGCTAATTTATTTCTTTAATTTTCTTATACATGAAAGATTTTACTGTGTGTGAATTAATTATTTTATGTAAAACATGATTTGCATATTTATGGTATATTATATCATATACCATAAATATATAAATATGCTTAGTATGTTTCTTTATATTTTGTATTTTTATATATGTATGTATATGATATATACATGGTATAAACTTCATATATAACATACTTTGTATATTTATATTATAAATATCCTATGTATGTTTCTTAATACTTTGTATATTTATATATGTGTATATGGTATATACATGGTATAAACTTTATATATAACATACTTTGTATATTTCTATTATAAATATAATACTTTATATATTTATGGGTATAAATATAAATTAGCAGTAAAATAATGTCTTAAATAAGGAAGAAAATTAAATAAGGAATAAAAATAATGATGAGAGAGAAAAAGAGATATATATTAATTAGGATAACATTAAATTTGAAATTATAATTATTTTATTCTTTAAAACTGCTATATACGTAATATTGAAAAAGTAATGTTATAAGTTGGAATAATATTTAAAAGATTGGAGTTATATGTAATAATAATAAAAGTTGGAATTGGAGTTGGAAAATTGTGAAAACAATAAAAACCTGTTTTCCCTTTTCAGAAAAAAATTTCGGAATTATTTTTCGAATTTTCATGGCCAAACACCACAATTTTCAACTCCAAATTTTTTTTTCAAAAAAAAGGGAAATATTTCCATGGCCAAACGGGCCCTAAGTCTCGTTTGATCATGTATGTGAGATGAAAATATGATTTGAAATCGTGAGTTAAAATTATGATATGAAATCATATGAAATGAAATTGAAGTTTTGTTTGGACGTGCTATTTGAAATTTTAAGTTGTATTGTCCTCCTATAAACAAACAAACAAAAAAAAAACAGAAGTTGTGAAAACATTCAACGCTCCAATTCTTTATACAATCTTATCAAATAAGCAAAACTTCATTACAAAAGTATAATACACTATCACAAAATTATCCTAAGAAAATACAATATTTGTTGATCAAATAATAAATTTGCTGAATAATAAATGATAAAGCAGGTGTTGATTTGAATGAATAATAATAAGTTTTGTAGGCGTTTGGCCATGACAACCGAACAACATTTAGGTTGGAGTCAAACTTGTGGTTGGTCATATATTTTTGGATAGATTGTTTTAACTATAAAGGTGAATTTGTAATTTAAAAAAAAAAAGTGAAAACAAATTGAGGTTTGTTTTCACTTTTTCAAATAGAACTTCAAATTGTATTTGAAGTTTTTATGGTCAAACGTCATTTTTTTAAAAATAAAATAAAGAAATAAAAAAATGAATATTTCTCATTACCAAATGGGGGTATATGATTATATGTTGGCAAGGATAGTGGGTAAATGAGATATAAATGATTTAAAGATTGATATAAGTAATAATATGAACTATAAATTTTATTTACATATAAAATAATGGTTAGTAAATATAAATGACGGGGTACTTTGTAAAAAATATAAACTTGTGAGTTAATTTTGGAATTTGAAAAATCTCAAATCATGATTTGAAATTTTCAAATTATATTTCTTGGAGAATTTGAAATTTCATGTCATGATATGAAATTATAAGATGAAATCGCATGACTTAGTGTTGATTTCATTTCATGATTTCATAATACAAATATAAAATTACATGTCCAAGTACCTAATTAAAATCTTTCGTTTACCAAGCAGGGGGCTCATTTCGTCAAGAGGATTCAATCTTTTAATATGAGAGAATGTATAATACACTAACACAACACAAGGCACCAATCCAAAATATCCTTTCCGTCTTATTTTAAGTGAGATTCTTTCTTTTTGAGTTCATATAAAAAAATATCAGCTTACTATAATAAATATTAATTTGATTTTAAAATTTCTTTTTTATTCTTATGAAATGATTTTCAATTACATAAATTTCTAATAGATATTTTAAATTTTTTTTGTTCTTAAACTTTATGTCAAATCAGATGATGTCACATAAAATGAGATATAGTAGAACTAGTCTATCAAGTGTAAGAACCCACTGATTAGCTTATGAATCATTAGTATTTCTCTTTTAAATCATTGAGGGATGATTGTCTCATAACATGTACAATCATTTTTGCTTGAGAATTAACAACCTCGTTGATCAAGGATATAAAAGACTACCATTTCTTTGATTCAAACCACCACTCTTAACGTTGTTCCTCCTTGGCCACCATTTCAATTAAAATAAGATTAATTAAATTATTACTAAATAAAAAAGTATATTTGAATTCTTTTGAGACATAATATTATTTTTTAAAAATAGTTAAAGTATGACACATAAATTAAATTGAAACTGCTCGCAAGGACATGATGATTGGTTCGAAGGTGAGTTTCTCATGTAGAGATCTGAGATCGAATTCAACCTTCGTCTGCTGCTCAGTCATGAGCTCATCGCATATATGACTTGCCTAGTGCAATTTACATCTCCTATGTATTTGTGCCTAGTGCAATTTACATCTTCTATGTGTTTGTGAGTTATTGTACTGTGAAAAAGCTAAATAAAGTGCTCGAGGCTGTGACAAAAGTTATGAAATTCCCATAAACAAAAGAAAACAAAATTCCAACAGAGGAAGTAATACTTTTGTTAGTAGTTTCAAATAACGAGAATTTTATATTCAACAACCTAAAGATTTTTATATTCGAACTCCAAGCACAATTTTCACATTTTAACACCAAAACAAAATTTAATATTTCCTTTGTTCCCTTTTATTTGTCATAAATTTTTTAATTGTATTTTTATTTTACTTGTTATTTTTGACACTTTAAAAAAAGACAATTTCTTTTTTCCTTTTTTACCCTTACTTTAATTATTTTTTTCTCTAAATTAAAATGTAAATATTATTTACTAAGGATACTATGATAAATTAATCATATTATTAATTATTTTCTTAATCAATATATTAAATTAAATTGTGACAAGTAAAATGAAACGGAGGAATACTATTTTATCGTAACAGAGGACATATTATTGTGAAAAATGAAGGTAACAATTAAAACGTGAGGAATATAAGGACGTATAATTGGAAGCGCGTCCAACGTATTTTTTGTACGTTTTACGAGGGAAAGAGAGATGACATGTATGTTCATGTTAAATTTATAAATATCTTCTTGTCTTATTCAAACTACTTTGTTTTCTTTATGTTTATACAAAAATAATAAATACAAAATAGGTTTTATTAAGTTATTCCTATTTAATAAAAGTAGTTTGATGGTCAAACATGTTACCACTATATAAACACCCAACATCACTTCTCTGGCTTTTGTATATCTCCTTCTTATTACTATTCTTTGACAATCAAATAAATCAAATGGGTTTTACAGAACAGAAAGAAAACCATAAATGCACTTTAGCTTATGAAGTTAATAGTAAGCAAAGACGTTTAGTTTCGTCATTACTTGCTCAGAAGCTTTTAAAAGAGGTGAATTTTTCAAAATTCAGAAAAGTTGAATCCATAATCTACCTTATGAATCATATTACAGATCAATATTCTGAGAATTCTCTTGATCAGCACTCTAATTGTTTTCTCAAATCTTGTTTCTTCTGCCATAAAGCAATTAGTCAGCACAAGGAAGTCTACATTTACAGGTACCTACATTACTATTCTTTAATCCTGCGTGATCTCAATTTATGTGATATTTTAATTTTGTTTTAGTTTGTTTAAAATAGCCTACATTTTAATTCTTATTTAGAAGTGAGTGAATTTTTAAAATTTTATTTTATCCTTAATGAGATCACTCCACTACTGGAAAGAGGTTTTTTCCGCAGAGAATCAATGAGAAATTTGTGTTATAAAATTTGATTTTTCTCACTCATTTTTCTCCAAACCAGCTCACGAGAATAAGAATTGTGGGAAACAGATTCTCATTGAAACACTAAGAAGCTTCCTAATTCTTGTGTGGAAACACTTTGTATTTTTCATTTCTAACTGATTCAATCAAAATATCAGTAGCTCGTAAACACATTTTTCAGTGGGTAATTTAAATAAAAAATAATGACTTTTCAATAGGGTCGTTCTAACTAAATAAATGTCTTTTTGGCCTGCTTTTTTTTTGTACACAAATTTCAAAAATCACTCCATGATTCTTTAGACTACATGCACTAATGGCATGTGTATAAATTGAATACACTTAGCGAAGCTCTTGACTTCACTACTCGCTCAATGATGTCACATAAATTGGGATGAATATTTATTTTTCCTCAGAGTTAATATAATGCTAATTAAATGTTGATAGACATCATGTTCAACATTGGATAACTTAATTTATGATTGATTTTAATTAAATAATGCAGGGGTGAGTTAGGGTTCTGCAGTGCTGACTGCAGGAATAAGCAAATATACTTGGATGAATTAAAAAAAATTGAGACTTATACTAAAAAAATGTTAGCATCCTTAGTCCGTCAACGTCGTCGAGGAGCTGGCCAGTGTAGGCAAAATATCGTTCCATCGGAGGATTTCCAGCAGCATGGCAAGCCATCGTCTTCTACAAATCAAGTTACATTCACCATCTCATAGTCCACAAATTTGTGGTCCACAATGTAGTAAAATTGTAGTACTAGAGTTTAAATTGAATTTTGTACTAATGAAAAAATTGGAATTAGTGACGTATAAAGTTCATAGCTTAAAAGAAAAATTCATTGTCAGAAATAAATTTAGATTTTTAAGTTTATGAGCTATGTATCTTTTCTTTTTGTTGTTGTTTATGAAGTTCGAAATACATTAGGTTAAAGATATCAAATACGTAATTTTGCTAACATAAGTACAAAATTTGAACAGAGACTATTTTATGTCGAACACGTTAGCAGATCTGCCATGTGTGTCATTGATGAGAGAGAAATATATATTGATTAATCATGAATTAATTTGGCTTAAGTAATTGATAGGCACTTAAACTTGTATCGAAAATTCACTTAGACCCATCAACTAAGACTGGTTTCTATTGAACATTTATACTGTATAGAAAATTAATCCTATTATGCACTATCGGATATTTACCAAAAATTGTAAAGTGTGTGTAATACACTTGCTATGACATGGCATAAAGGGCTAATTGTAAGATGACACGTGGCATTGTGGGTCCAATAATTATTAAAAACTACTTATAATTTTTTTTTAAAAATAAAAATAAAAACTGGCCCCCCTTCAACCCCCCACCCCACCCCTACCCCCACGCCACCTGCTCTTTCATCTTTTCTTCATTTTCTTGCCATTTTCTTCTTCATCTTCTAATTTATTTATTTTTATATCTGATTTGAGAATCAGTGAAGATAATCAACTTCTCCATCTTCTAATTTTTTCAATATCTGATTGGAGAATCAGTGGAGATAATCAACAAGTCTCTTCATTCAAACTGGTCGGCCATCTTCTTTCATAGATATAAAACGACGGCTACGGGAGCCTTTCATCTTTTGGCCTATTGATCTTGACTTTTCATCTTCATTGTTTCTCAATTTTCTCTCAATGGCTTTTCCTTCCTCCTTTCTCTTCTTGTTCCAAGTTATTCTTTGTATTTCTCCTGTCTTCTCCATCAATTCTGAAGGTGAATTTCACTCAACTTAAGCTAATCTAACTTTCCCATGTTTTCTTTTTTTCTTTTTGTTTGCCTTTCTAAAGTTTTAAAGATTTTAGCTTTCTGTTACCATTTGATTTTAAATCTTGAAAATGGACACAATTATGTTAAAGAAAGAAAAAAGGTTCAATCTTGTTATGGATTCATTTGTGAAATTATACTGGTTATATTGTTGTTCTTGTAATTGACAATTCTTTTTATTATTTTTTTAATCTTTGAAATTTGCAGGGATTTGGGCAATACTAATATTTCTTATTTTTGGTGAAATTACTTTGGTTGTTTGTATCTCATCTCTTTGTGTGTATATATATATAAGACGACGCTACGGTGGGGGAGGTGTGTGAAGACGAAGAGGATGGAGGAGGGTGTGAAGACGATGAGAGGGGGGGTTGTAAAGAAGACGATGAGGGGGGTGGGGGGTGGGGGCTTGTGTGAAGAAGACGACGAAAGGGGGGCTGCTTTTCCTCTTTTTTAAAATTAAGAAATTAGGATAATTAAAAATTATATTAATAAAATAATTTAAATATAATTTTTTTAATTAAAAAATTAAAAGATTATTTTTTCTTCGATTCACACGTCCAAGGAGAGTGTAACACACTCTCCTTGCCAAATCAGCTTTTTGTGTCTGATAGGTATCAATTTTAGCAGTTGAGATGCCTAATAGTTACAAGCCGTAGTTGGGGGGTCTAAGTGAATTTTTGGGTCAACTTTAAGTGTCTGTCGATGACTTGTACTTTGTTTGTATACGTGTCAGTAGTCGTAAGTGCTATGTGTGTGTTTGATAATTTTTTGTTCGTAGTGTCTTGTAATTATACTGTGGGTATCTTATTTATGTTATTATCTATTGGTGTATTATTCTATTTTATTTTTATTTTATAGCTGAGCTTAGATCTATCGAAAACAGTCTCTCTATCCCAGTCGAGATAGTACTGCATACACTTACACACCCCAGAACTACTTTGTCGAAATACACTAGATATGTTGTTGTGTTGCAAAAATTAATTGCATGAGTGTCCTTTATATTGCAATATTAATTGTTGATACGTACGATAAGTTTGAGCTTTCATTTTTGGATCTTTGACTTTTGATTAAATTTTTCTTTAAACAAATACAGCGGTTAGTTTATACCCATATTTGAAAAATACAATAGTACCTTCTCAAGAACTTCAAAATAAGTAAACTTTCGGAACTTGATCTAATTATTTTAAGAATTTATTTGTCTTTCTATGATAAATACATATGCTAAGTTGCATGTATGAAAAGTACATTTACATATGAACTATTTTATGAAGAGGTTTTTGCCTATATGTATTTTTTTTTATAATTGATATGTATTTTTCATTATATTGGAATGTTGAAATGTATATATGAACTTTCATTTATATTTTTGTTATGTTCAATATACATTTAAGCTATATGGAAGCATTTGTATTTTTATACATACATATCCATTTTTATATGTATTTTGGTGTAGTGATGATTTTGTATTTATGTTTTGTTCAATACACATATGAATATTTATATGTATTTTGTTGTTGAGATGATTATATTTATGTTTAGCTCAATGTACATATTTATATGAATATTTATAATGTATTTTGTTATTGAGTTGATTATATTATATGTATTTATGTTCTGTTGAAAAAATTATATGGTTTTGTATTTATGTTGTTAATGGGTTCCGCATGCATGCTACAGTGCCATGGCATACAGTTGAAATATTTTTATTCCTGTGAATGTAAAGGAGAGACATCATTGGGTTCTTACTGTTTTATCGTTCTCAGAGAGGTGCATATTCATATACGATACATATGAATCTTCTGGTCATTATATTGTTGTTCTTGCTGAGATCGAGAAAATAGTCAAGATTATACTTTTATGTCTCAAGACTTGTAATTTCTATGAGAATAAAGGTATTGATCTTGATAATCATCCAAGATACAAAGATAAATATATGCTTGACCTTTTTAGAAACTTATTTTATGTTTTGAAGTGAATCAAAATTACTAATTTTGAAGTGAATGGAAGTTATTCATTTTAGTATTTTATGTTGAATATGTTTTGGATAATTTTATATTATGTGTTTTATTCCAGTGTTCAGTATGATATATTCAAATTTAACTTCAAAATACATATGCAGTATTCAGATTTAGCTTAAAAATACATATGCAGTATACACTACAACTTCGTAACATATACACTGTACAACATATATACGTCTATAGAAGATATATACACATATATACGTACCATTCAATATATATGTACTACTTTAAATAAAATATATTACCATATATATATGCTACAATATATATATACTACAATATATAATTATATATATAGTTATATATTAATTTATAAAACATATACACATGTAAACGTTAAATATACACATTTATTGAAGATATATATACACATATATAAATTAATAATACTTGATAGTAAATTAATAATATATTAAAACTAAGTTATAGTTAAATCCAATTTTAAAAAAAAATAAAAAAAAATTGGCCGAGCCGGGCCGGTTAACCGGCGGGCCCTAACCGGGCTTGGTCCGGGCCGTGTTAACCGGGCCCAAATCAATAAAATAACCGGCCCGGGACCCGTGTAACACCCCGTATTCAAGTACATGTATTGGCGTATTCAAGTACCCGTATTCAAGTACATGTATTGGCGTATTCAAGTACGTGATTGGTCTTATTTATATGGAATTAATTTTTTATTTTATTTATACCGGAATTTGCCCGTCGATGGTTCCATACGAAGGTTATTGAATAATCTTTCCAACGATATAAAGATTTTCAAAAACGGATAAGTTTCGGATATAATCGACCACGTTCGAAACTATAAAACGGTGGCCGGGATATGGTGAATAGTAAATGTGCAGGAAAATTTCCTGCACACAAACTACTGAGGCCTGCCAGTTTTTTGGATCGACTTTGAACGATCATAACTCCCTTAATATAATGAACTGGGAGAGCTACCACATATCAAAAGAAAGATCTTTGAGTCTTCTTTCCAATGCAATTGGTTTCATCCAAATCCAACGTCTGAGTAAGGAGTTATACTCGTTTTACTTCAGCCTCTCAAAACAGTTTTTAGGGTCAACTTCAAACGATCATAACTCCTTATACAGGACGAACTGGGTGGCCTACTTTATATTAAATGAAACCCCTTTGAATTATCTATCCAACGATACCAATTTCACCCAAATCCGATATCGGAACAAAGAGTTATGGCCGATTTACTTTAGCCTGTCAAAACAGTCCACCATGGACAAATTCGGATTTACTTAAATTTTTAAGGGCAATATGGTCATTTTCCATCACCTCATGGACGAAAATTGGTCATTATATACATATAATTAGTCTCATATCCATCAATTATCATCAAATTATTGAAAATAAGAAACCCTAGCCTAATTTCAACTCCAATTATCTTGTGATTCAACCGTAGAAAATCCAAATTGATTCCGTAGTTGTGTTCACCGTCTCGAGGGCTTCGAGAAGCACCCCTTATTTGTGCCAACAGGACTTCGAAATCAAAAGGGTCATTTTATGGTAAGGATGTAAATTATGTTGGTGTTATTTATATGGATATGTATATATATATATATATGCATGTGAGCATAAGAAGTATGTTATTTGATTGTTGTTGAAAGATGATTGGGAAATGATGTTGGATTATTCTTGTGCATGGTTGGATTATGTTGAATTGTGAAGGGATTTGGTATTGATGATGTGGTATTGAAATGATGATTATATATATATATATATATATATATATATACACACATAAACCTATTGTTGAAGTTGGTTTTTGGAATGTTTTGCAAATATTGGTTGTATGGAATTATGGAAGAGAATTGTGGTGTTGGGTTGCTAATACTAGATGCCAAACATTTCATTGTAGATAAGTGATTTGTAAAGGCGGGAAGTTGTGTTGAATTGGTATCCGAATCTACAACGAGGTATGTAAAGCATACTCTAACAATGTTCTTTGGCATGAAAACACCAATGTTCCATCAAATAAGATTCCGAGGTTGTCCAAAAACATGTATTGTTCTACATTACCAACGAAGTTGTTTCCATTCTATAAAGTGTAAAAATGTTTCATTGATATACCAAAAGGCTCCTATTTCATTGTTGTAATATTGATGATTCTGAAACACATTGTTGATGTACCAATGAGTCTTTATAACATCGTTATTGTATAGAAGGTCTATTACTTGATTCCTATTGATGTATCATTGTTCCAAAGTTACTATATTGGCATGAACACTAATGTAATAATCTCAAAAGCTTTTGAACTAAGTTATTGGAAAGATCTCTTATGTGTGTTACTTGATATACGTGTGGGTGGTATCCCAGGGGCATAAGCCTAGCATGGGTCGATCCCTATTTATGTGTTTATGGGTGGTATCCCAGGGGCATAAGCCTAGCATGGGTCGATCCCAGTTGATATGTACTGGAGGCAGCCTAATGGTCACAGTACGGTACAGTATTGATTATTGTTAGGTGGTTGGAGGTTCGGGAGGAGGAGGTAATGGCGAATGATAATTGTAAAGAATGAAATGAACGAATGTATATCGTTCCACAAATGTGTTTGAATTCAAGAACCCAATTCAGATTAATGATAATGTACATGATCCTAAAAGTGTTTATGAAGTGTGGTTCACTTCTATTATGATTTATTCACTTGCGTCTGATTTTCTTGATCCCCCATATCACATATGATTATTTACAGCTTTACATACTCAGTACATATTTCGTACTAACGCCCCTCACGGGGGACCTGCATTTCATGCTGCAGGCACAGGTGCTTCAGCTCACTCACAGCATAGATAGGAGTCAGGTCATACAACTATTGTTGGTGAGCTCCAGTTTGCTTCGGAGCTTTCCGAGTCGGTTCCTTATGTTTTGTCATTGTACAAGAGTCGTGTGTGGGCGGGGGTTTGTCCCGACCCTAGTTATGTCATGTATATCCTAGAGGCTTTGTAGACATAAGGAAGGGTAAAGTCATGGAAGTTTATATAGTCATGTTATATTTATATATGTGGTGGCCCCGACGGCCAAGTGTTATATATATATATTTGTGCGTGTTGTGCTGATATAGGTAATTAGATTCTTCTATATGCAACGAAGTGTTGTCCAAATTTTTGGTGACATGTAAGTGAAAGTACAGGTATTTGAACGGGTTCTCCCGGGCCTTCTCGGTTTCGGGTGCCAGTCCGGCCCGATGGGATTTTGGGGCGTGACAACCCGGAACCCTAAAGCCCTAGGGCTTATCAGGCCGGGTCAAACAGGGCCGGTTTTGTAAGTGGGTCGGATTGTGCCGGGCTGTGCCGGCCCGTTTGACACCCTTAGTTTCAAATAACGAGAATTTTATATTCAACAACCAAAAGATTTTTATATTCGAATTCCAAGCATAATTTCCACGTTTTAACACCAAAACGAAATTTAATACCCCTCTGCACCATTTTACTTGTCACAAATTTTTTAATTGTATTTTTATTTTTACTAGTCATTTTTGACACATAAAAAAAAGATAATTCTTTTTTTATTATTAGTATTAATTATTTTTTTCTCCAAATTAAAATGTAAACAACATTTAATAGGAATACTATGATAAAGTAATCATATTATTAATTATTTTCTTAATCAATATATCAAGTCAAATTGTGACAAGTTAAATAAAACAGAGGGAGTACTATTTTATCGTCACAGAGACATATTATTGTGAAAAATGAAGGTAACAATTAAAACGTGAGATACGTTAAGGACCGTATAATTGGAAGCGCGTTAAATGTATTTTTTGTACCTATTACGAGGGAAAGAGATATGACAAATGTGTATTCATGTTAAATTTATAAAATATCTATTTTTTGTACCTATTACGAGGGAAAGAGATATGACATGTATGTTCATGTTAAATTTATAAAATATCTTCTTGTCTTATTCCAACTACTTTGTTTTTTTATGTCCATTAAAAAATGGAGTAATAAATATAAATAATATTTTATAAAGTTATTCTTATTTAATAAAAGTAGTTTGATGGTCAAACATGCACCCACTATATAAACACCCCACATCACTTCTCTAGCTCTTATAAATATTCTCCTTGTTCTTACTATTTTTTTTGACAATCAAATAAGTATGTCAAATGGGTTTTACAGAATTGAAAGAAAAGCATAAATGTGCTATAGCTTATGGAGTTAATAGTAAGCAAAGACGTTTAGTTTCATCATTACTTGCTCAAAAGCTTTTAAAAGATGTGAATATTTCAAAATTTAGCACTCTAATTGCTTTCTCAAATCTTGTTTCTTCAGCCATAAAGCAAATAGCCAGCACAAGGAAGTCTACATTTACAGGTATCTACATTACTATTTTTTAATCCTGCGTGGTCTCAATTTATGTGATATTTTAATTTCGTTTTAGTTTTTTTTAAAATAGCCTGCATTTTAATTCTTATTTAGAAATGAGTGAATTTTTTAAATTTTATTTTATCCCTAATGAGATCACTCCACTATTCCGCAGAGAATCAATGTGAAATTTGTGTTATAAAATTTGATTTTTCTCACTCATTTTTCTCCAAACCAGCTCACGAGAATAAGAATTGTGGGAAACAGATTCTCATTGAAACACTAAGAAGCTTCCTAATTCTTGTGTGGAAACACTTTGTATTTTTCATTTCTAACTGATTCAATCAAAATATCAATAGCCCATAAACACATTTTTCTGTTGGAAATTTCAATAAAAAATAATGACTTTTCAATAGGGTCGTTCTAACCAAATAAATGTCTTTTTGACCTACTTTTTTTAACCACAAATTTCAAAAATCACTCCATGATTCTTAGACTACATGCACTAATGGCATGTGTATAAACATTGAATACACTTAGCGAAGCTCATGACTTCACTACTCGCTCAATGATGTCATATAAATTGGGATGGATATTTATTTTGGGTAAACAACATAAATTCCAACACTTTGCTATCTAATTACCTTCTCTCTCAACTCTTATATTAATTACATGATATTCCGGATATGATACATTATTTAACCTCCCGATACATAAGCATATGATACATTACTAACTAATTAGTTGGAGATAAAAAAGGGAAAAACAGTAAAAGTGCCTACAATTGAGGAATTAACACACTCAATTTATGATTTTTTTCATTTAATTACATCAAATCCTCAACAACTTCATTATTTGAAATTTGAATGATCAAATCAATCTTCATTAATCATAATCTTTCAAAACTAATTTCTTCTCCAATCGTTCATTCCCTGTTCATCAAAACATATCTCATTCCCTACGTTCAGAAAAAAATTGAACATACTATAAGAATCTGATGTATCAGACGAATCTCATATCACATATATATATCTTTCTATGTATCAGAAAACGAATTTAAAACTTAATTTCTTTATATTCATGTATCAGAATAAGAAATATATATTGAATGTAGCAGAAATCATTGATTACCTCTGTCAGAAATAGTTTTATGTATCAGAATGCATGTAATATCTCTGTCAAAAAAATATCTATGTATCAGAAAACGAATTTAAAACTTAATTTCTTTATATTTATGTATCAAAATAAGAAATATTTATTGAATGTATCAGAAATCATTGATTATCTCTGTCAGAAATAGTTTTATGTATCAGAATGCATGTAATATCTCTGTCAAAAAAATATCTATTTATCATAAATAATATTTACAGTTCTGTTTGTTTAATTGTACATTATGATACATAAATAGAATGTATATGGACGAAATTTATCAATCTGATAAATAAAAATCATACCTTTGGTAATGGGTCTCTTTTCGCAACTTTTTTTTTCTCTTTGCAACATCAACAACAGACTTATGAAAAGTACGTTAATGGAGGTTGTTTGTGAAATTTTTCTGGCGGCCAATGGCCATAACAAACATACTACGACTTTTTTTGGGTCTCTTTTCACAACTTTTTATTTTCTCTTTACAACATCAACAACAGACTTATGAAGAAGTACGTTAATGGAGGTTGTTTGTGAAATTTTTTCCGCGGCCAATGGTCATAACACAGACGACGTTTTTTTCTTTGCTTATTTTTGGAATTTTGTCAATGAGAGTTAATTGCAGATGAATTTATTGTTAACTTTTATTGCTTACCTAATGATTAATGATTTAATAGCCATGTTTTCTAAGAAAAATAAAATTTTCCTTATCTACAACAATGTCAACGTGATTTAGGGCTTAAAAATAGGAGTTGTGTGTTATGTATCAGATAAAAAACTTGTTTAGAGATTTAGAAGGGATTTTTCTAATTAGTTTAGTGGGATGGAATTTTAAGTAATATAGGATACTTAAGGTGTTGTTTTATGTAATTTATCCATTTATTTTTCCTCAGAGTTAATATAATGCTAATTAAATGTTGATAGACATCATGTTCAACATTGAATAACTTAGTTTATGATTGATTTTAATTAATTAATGCAAGGGTGAGCCTAGGGTTCTGCAGTGCTGACTGCAGGAATAAGCAGATATACTTGGATGAACTGTAAAAAATTGAGACTTATACTAAAAAAATGTTAGCATCCTTAGTCCGTCAACGTCTCGAAGAGCTGGCCGGTGTAGGCAAAATACCGTTCCATCAGAGGATTTCCAGCAGCATGGCAAGCCATCGTCTTCTACAAATCAAGTTACATTCACCATCCCATAGTCCACAAATTTATGGTCCACAATGTAGTAAAATTGTAGTACTAAAGTTTAAATTGAATTATGTACTCTCTTCGTATCAAAATAGTTGGCCCTTTTTGATTTGGCACTCCCCTTAAGAAAGTATTTATTAGGGGGTTAATTTTATCAAATTAGCCTTATTAATTATGCTTTAAAAATATAAAATTGAGTAAATATTCTTTGTTTAGTCATTTAATGTTGAGGGTAGTATTGGAAGAACATAATAAAATACTCTTGATTTCATAAAACGAAACGGAGAGAGTACTAATGAAAAAATTGGAATTAGTGAAGTACGAATTTCATAGCTTAACAGAAAAGTTTATTGTCTGAAACGAATTTAGATTTTCAAGTTTATGAGTTATGTATCATTTTATTTTTGTTTACTGAGTCGAAATAAATTACATTAAAGATATCAAGTACGTAATTTTTTTAATATAAGTACAAAGTTTGAACAGAGACTATTTTATGTCGAACAATACGTTAGCAGATCTGCCATGTGTGTCATTGATGAGAGAAACATATATAATGATTAATCATGAATTAATTTTGTGTTTTGTTTGTAGTCGTGTCAGTAGTCGTAAGTGCTATGCATGTGTTTGATAATTTTCCGTTCATTGTAAATACACGTGGGGTTTTTTTTCTGTTATTATCTGTTGGTGTATTATTCTATATTGTTTTTGTCTTAATTATGTCTTTTTAGTGTTGTGTCGTGAGCCGGAAGTCTATCAAAAACAGTTTGTTTATCTCATTCGAGATGGGACTACATATACTTACCCACCCCAGAACTACTTTATCGAAATAGGCGAGGTATGTTGTTGTTATGTTGCATAAATGAATTGCATGAGTGTCCTTTATGTTGCAATATTAATTGCTGACACGTACGATAGATTTGACCTTTTATTTTTGGATATTTGATTTTTGGTTAAATTTTCTTTAAACAAATACAGCGGTTGGTTTATACCCATATTTGAAATAGACAATAATACCTTCTCAAGAACTTCAAAATAAGTAAACTTTCGGAACTTGTCCTAATTATTTTAGGATTAAAGATATCATAAACCCTAATCAACAAGTACTTCCAAACTAAATAAAACACCAATGAAACTAAGGCAGCCGAATTAGACAAGGACCAGGGAAAAGAAAACACAACAACAATCTCTCTATATACATATAGACACATCGATCAAACTATAACATATGAAAAATTCTCTTTTTAGCGTTTTGTACACCAACAGAAAGAAGATGACTGGCCGCCGCCAACGTCAACGTTGTAGCTGCAACCAAAACTTGATGAACAAGAAAGCTGGAGCTGGAGGTGATGATATAAAAGAAGAAACTGAAAATAACTGTGAGTCGGTTGATGATGACGATATGCAGTTACAAGAAGCTATTTTCAACTCAGTCCAGAACTTTGAATTTGATTTTCCTATGGTTAAGGACGTTAAAAAGAAAGGCATTGACACGTCGTGTAGACTAGTAAGAATTAACGGAAAGATCGATACTGCGAGCAGCATACAGGAAAGAGGTGAATCATCGTGCGTGTACTGTACGATATGTAACGAAACGAGACCGGCAGCCAATAATAACATGAAACGTGGTGGCTGCGGGCATAGGTTCTGTGAAGAATGCCTAAATAATTATATGCGCGAAAGGATTAAAGAAGATCTTTTAGTTATTGCATTAAATTAAGAATTATAATTATCTTTTTTTTATTTCTTAAAATGGCTATATATGAAGAAGAAAAAACTTTTATTTTTTTTAATATAAAAAAAGTAATATTATTTATGTAATTAAGTTTTATGGATGCTCTTTCCATATAATTTGACTAAGTAAAAGAGCAAAATAGGTCCAATAGGTAGATAAGAAGGGAATTTTAGACCCAACAGATAGATGAGAAGGACATTTTAGGTCCAATAGGTAGACGATATGGGCATTTTGGGCTCAATAGTTAAATGAAGGACATTTTTACACCATTTAACATAGTTAAAGGGCATTTTTGACCCCTTTTCCGGTAAGGAAATTAAAACAAAGCAACTTTGACTATACCAGAATTTTGGTTTACCAAAAATACCAAGATTCCACCAGATCTTCTTCGTTTCCATCATGATATTTTTATGGTTTCTTTGTTTTTTCAACACCATGGAAACAAGCACCAACATATATCCTTGAAGCAATGAATGACAAGCACCCTACTGTTTGTTAAATCTTCTGTTGTGTAAGCTTTGAATTCACACACAGACAGAGGAAAAGGGAGTGATATGATGACTGTGAAGTAAACATACCTTTTCTTTTTCGATTTAAAACATATGGTATTCGAAGCTCTTGGTTAGACTAATTCAAATTCAGTTTGACCCGCTTTTCAATTTAAAGGCTATTTACGCTTTCTAACAATATATTTAAAATCACAAGTTTCAAATATTCATAGTCATACTAATATTATGATATATTTAGAATTACAAATTTCAGCCAAATCTTTGACAAGAGATATAATTATAAAAAAAAATAATTAAAAGGCTAAAATACTCTTTGTTCATGCAAAATTCAAAGGTAATCAGCTATAAAATTAATCTTCAAGCAGAATCAACAAGAATAAAAGGCATATATGTTGTACCCAAACTGGCTCCTCTATTCACATAAAGGCATATAGATTCACCTTGAATCCTTGATGGTTATTTTCAACTATAAATGTGAATAAGGGTGTTTAGCATTAATCTAGTGTATGTAGATTCTTATCCAATATTTATATGATTTGATAATAACATGTGAATCCCTAGTAACATTTGAGGTGTACTAGATGTGGTCCAATAACAAAAGTTTCTCACTGAAAAAACAAGACAAAGTAAATTGTTTTGATCTGTAAAATCTAAAAATTGAAAGTTATTGGGCTAGAAACCATCCTATAGTAAGGTAGTGGACCCAAATAACCATCCTATGCTCTATATGGAAATTGATTCAATTTTATGGCGGTCCATGATGAGTATGCTCTATACAATATCCAATATTGTTGGTATGGTCCATGATGAGTCCCTGCGACTTGACTTGTCACCACCCTTGTCAATTTAGAGACATGACATTCGCTAGGGTGGTAAAACTAGTTTATTAATGAAAAATTACATAAATTAGCAATCTTAAGACATTAATTACAAGAAATAATAATATTTTGGTAAAATTATAACTAATAACAAAACTAGAAATATTTTATCAATATTTTTGAGAAGCGCGTGAAATCTATTCATATTTTTCAAATTCCTATTTTTACTCTACTTTACCAATTTCACTTCCCCCAACCTCTATTTTTTTTTTTTCAAATTCTGTCTATCACTTCCACGATCTTGATAAAGATCTTCTCCATTTTTTAAGGTAAGTTTTTTTTTTTTCCAGTTAATGCATGTTATTTTTTTTTCATTTAATTTCTCTTAAGGTGTTTATTGTCGCCATTTTTTTCAATATTAGTCTGCGAAACTCGTCTGTTTGGGTTTAATTTTTTTTCTGTTGAAATTGTACGAGTTAATGTATAATGACTCAACATGCAAATCGTAGTAGTTCAGTTAGAGGAAATCAATCGAAGAATTTAGTTTCCGATGAACTACCATCGTTTAGTCTTGGTTTAACACAAGACGAAGATTTTAACTTGGGTTCTACTAATATTCTATCTAAGGAAGGTGTTACCATTGAAGAGGTGAGATTGAAGCATCGTAAAGATCCCGAAAAGATTGTGCAAATAATGAAAAGGAAAGCATTTACAAAATCTCCATCCCCAAAATTCACAAAATTTCAAAAATCAGTAAAAAGGAGAAAGTCGGATGAAAAAAGAGAATGTAGTAAAATTGCAAGTCCTGTTGCATCAGATTATGAATCTGAACAAGAGAAAGTGGAGGAGGTATGGTGCTATTCAAAAATTTTGTTATTGATATAAATTGTATATGTTATATTCAATATATTTTAAATATGTATTTGATATCTAAAATTTGTGTAAGATATTTGTATTTATCAATGGCAAGATTTTTGTATATATATTTATATAGAAGTGTAATATGTATTCTGAAAATACATTTGTTATATAATTTGTATATGTGTTGTTATATTCTTTTCTTGTTAATTAAATTTGTACAATTCATGTATTCAGAAAATACATATGTGTTTGTTGAAATATAATTCTAATATGTATTCTGAAAATACATACAGTTTAGATATGTGTTTTTATGTTTACCTCTAAGAATTTTATTCGATGTTAAGTTGTATTTGATAGTCATTAGATTTTGAATGTGATATATAGTTCTTGTTTGTTGAAATATATTTTTTACATACATAGTTGTATTTGTTATTCATCAGGTGAAGACAATTTTTGTATTTTGATGTTTTGATAACTTAGATATTGACTAGTGATGTATTCAAAAAATACATATAATACATTTATGTATAGAATGTATAAACTAACTATAAGATGTATTTCATAAATACATATAAGACATTGTTTGTATAAACTAGTTTTAAGATGTATTTCATAAATACATATAAGACACTGTTGTCATATAACTGTTTTTTTTTTGTTGTATAGGTCATGCGTAATCAAATATACATGGCATGAGTATTGCCCAAATTTGCTCCTCATATAGGATGTCATACAGTCAACGACATTGAAGACCGTATTAAGTCAATGTTAACGAAGAATCAGTACAAGATGTTTTGTACTAAAAGTATATTTGGTTTCTTCATGAAGAAGAAAGATTTTATCGTCCAAGCGCAATTAGGGAGATGCATTATGTCACTTGAAACTAGAAAAAGTTCTACAAGTGTCATAGTCATTCGTACAAAGGGCACAATTCTTCATTTCACTCCTAGAGAGTTTGCTTTGGTGACTGGTTTGAATTGTGTTACAAATAAGGATGATTTTGTGTTTGACGAGGAGCGTTCAAACAGAATTATAGATCAATATTTTGATGGTGAGAGTTTCGTACAGAAAAAAGAATTATTTGCGGTTGTTCCTGACAAAATTTGGGGGAACGATAACGATGAAGATGCGCTAAAGCTTGCCAATTAGTATTTTATTGACACATTCTTACTATCATCAGTTGATACCGTAGCTATTCCATGCCTCCACTTTGATTTGGTTGAGAGTGATCGTTGCAGTGATTATCCATGGGGATCGATTGCATTTGAAGAATTAGCTAGAAGCTTGCATAAAAAGTTGAAGCCGAAAGGAAAGTTCTATATGCTTCTTGGAATGCCACTGGCCATTCAAATTTGGTTGTACGAGTGTTGTTCAAATGTGCCTCGTAATGTTGTTTCTAAGGTGGACTCTCAAATTCCACGTCTTTTGAATTGGAAGACAAATTCTCCTCGCCCACAATATGAAACTCTTATGGGAAGAATGTTTGATGATACAGATGACAAGGTTAGTTTTACTTTTTATCTTTTTTATGTGATGTTGATTATTTTGTAAATATATTTTCTGACCTAGTAAATGTATATATACAAAATACCATATGACATTGTTTATTCATTATTGGGTTTGGATCACGGTTAACTGTTTTATAATATAATTAATTTTAGCATCTAAATTATTTTTTGCATTATTTATTTTAAATTGTAGGTTGTTTTTAAGAATATCGAGCCAACAAGAAAGGAGATTTCAACTTTTCAAATATCGAAGAAGTTTGTTCTTGGAGCTGCTAGTCATAATAAAGATGACATTGATTCGGATGATGATTTTCAGGATCCTCTACAAAGAAAAAAACAGTTAACCACAAAAAAAAAAATTCATGTCGATTCATCAGCTTCACCTGCAAAGAAGAAACTAAAGCCACTTTCTAAAGGTGTAGATGAGCAGACACCAAAAAGGACCCCTCCATCCCGTGCTGCAAAGATGCCTTTTGTGAGGACTCCAATTCACAAGCCAATTCAAATAAAAGCTACGCTACGTGAAAATAGTAAAGACATAAACCGGCCTAATAGTAAAAAATCTATTCTGGTTAAGTCGCCTGCTCCATCTTCGTTCAGTTCTAAAGATGAAGACGTCGTTGTCTCGAAGAAAGTCTTTAATAAGTTTCGTGAAAAGATCGATTAATTTATTTTTGCATTTCTATTTATTTTCTTTGAATTCAAGTTTGGCAAGAGTTTAATGATATCTGTGGCCTATTATCGTCCAAGTTTGATCAGATGTTGAATGCAATTAATGAAAATAAGGTACAACAATTCTGATATAAACGATTTTTATAAAATATACACTTGGTATGTTAAATACATATTCAACATATATATTTATATTGTAGTTGAATACAAATACAACATATATACATATACAACATATGTATTTTTTATGTCTGAAAATACATATACAGTTTGTTGAGTCTGTTTGATTTGATAAAATGTATTTCGCTAAATGACAATATGTATAATAATAAATACATAGTCATATGTTACATTAGTTATGTTAAATACAAATACATCATGCATATTATATATTTTTAATAAATTCATATGTAGGATTCATTGTCTTTGTCATATATTTAATATGTATTTTTCAGTTTGTGATATGTATAATCATATATACATATGCAGAGCTAAACTAAATAGTTAATTTACTAATTGTTTTTTATTTGTATTTTCATGTTTTAAACGCGAAGAAAGAAGCAAAAGGCAGAGAATCTGATCAACCACCAACGGATGAAAATGTTAAGAATACACCACCCCATCAAGCGACTCCAAAGTTTGCTCATGAGTTTAATAAGAATCCTGAAGGCACATTGGTAAGTAAATTGCGTACATTTATATGCAACTTATTTTCTATATACAATTCTAATTTAGCATTACAAAAAACAACATTAAAATAGACTACCGAAGAGATGGCAGGATATCAAAGCAACAATATGAATGATGTGTATAATGAGATTGATGGGTATAATGAGGATAATGACGATGTTCTGGTAGAGCATTTTTTTTTTGTTAGGTATACTTATATTGATGAATATTAATTGTTTTAATTTTTTATTATTTCTTTTTTAAAGGAAAAAACTGATATAGATGTGCATAAAGCAAGAGATGTATGTGTCCTTTCCGGTATGCTGAATATATCTAGGTTAGTTTTTTAGTTATTGAAAATATTATTTTATTTAATTTGTATGAACATGTTGTGTAGAACACAAACAGTTGCTGAAAGTATTGGTGAAGCACAAATATCAGAATCTCAATTCACATTTTCAGATGAGGTTCTCAGAAGCATTGGTCTTGACTTTATAAAAAAAGTCAATATTGAAGTTGAAGATGAGTTCAAGGTATCTTGAATACGTGCATTGTTTTTTTTTTTTATTCATTTGAAAATGCAACCTTACTAAATCTTTATACAATTTATACAGAACAAAGACGGTGTTGTCGAGATGAATGTAAATAAACCAGCAAAAGATGAGTCAGATGTTAATGATGTGGATAAATCAATGTTAGATCGGCAACATAAGACTCCAGTCCACATTCCTGAGGGAGTAAATGATGAATGCAATGCTGATCAAGATTTGCTTGACTCTCAGATCACTCTTCCTGATGAGCTTCTTCCCAGGCTTAATGCGTATGTCAATCTTAAACGAAGTATAATTGTACATCCATCGATAAATGAAGCACGACAAACGTCAATGCATGTTTCAAGGATTAGGCGACCATCTAGATATAAGGAGTCACCATTCACAATGAATTTTGGTTCAGGAGATGGTTAGTACTCTTAACAGAATTTTTTTAGTTAACAAATTTGTTTAATTTATATATTAATTTTTTTTTGTACTGAATAATGAAGTATGAATTTGTATTTTGATGTTTAGTTGTATTTTTGGATCATCTATATTTGTTTTTAATGAGATATGGTTATATTTTGACGATAATTTTTTTATTTTGAAGTTTGATAGCGTAGATATGTAACACTGAAGAAGTAAAAAATATATTTGTTAATATTTATTTCATAAATACATATGTGGCAATTTTAAGACATATAATTAAACTTTTTTTTCAGCAGTATACTGATTTATAATAATACTACATCATCTTATGTAATTAATTATATTTACATAATTTGCATGTCTTAATAATAAAGGAAGCACAGAAGCGCAACGGAGAACATTCGATCAGAAGCATCTCTTCATATCTCATCCAGTTAATGATGTAGAAGACACTAAGGTCACCAATAAGTTTATGACGTGACTTTAATTGGATCTTCTTAAATATCATTCGAAGAGGCATATAGGTTACAACTTAATTGTACTAACTTTTGTAATTTAAGATTATGTAGATGATCTACTAATATGTATAATGAATAAATAGAAAAAGCAAAGAAGAACATTATTTGAAGGGCAAGGCAAAAATATCAGTTATCAATTTTAAAATTTTATCTGTTGAAGACAAGAATTGATTCTACGTTATGAGTACTCCTAATCAGACATGGTCAGATGAGGTAAGTGATGTATTATTATGTTGAGGAGTTGTATATTGAAATAAATATTAGTTCTGTGTTACATATGAATATTTGTAATTGCTTATATTGTTATAGTTGAAAACGTATATTTGTATATACATATGAAGTATGTTATATGTTCACTAATATGTACATGATATTTACATATGTAGTGTTGGATTTTTTGTGTCTTAATTTGTTTATTTACTATTAAGTATGAAATTTATTTATAATACAACAAATTGATGTATGCTTCTACTATCTGCGAAAGAAGTTCAAGTATGATCCCAATAGCTCATATAAGTTCAGCACTGTAGACTGCAATTTCATGAACATTGATAGAAGGGTGTTTGATGTGTATAAAGTGGATGATGCATCTCTTAATGCTGGTGAAAAGAAATACCATCTGAATGAGTACATAAGTGGATTCCGCATGCATTCTACAGTGTCATGGCATACGGTTGATCATATGTTCATTCCTGTTCACGTAAAGGTCAAACATCATTGGGTTCTTGCAGTTATATCTTTCAATCATATGTGCATATATGTATATGATTCTTTGTCAGCTGGTGGTCATGATGTTGTGGTACTTACTGAAATTGAAAAGTTAGCGAAGGTTATACCTATATGTCTCATTACATGTTAATTCTACGAGAATAAGGGTATTGACATCAACAATAATCCTAATTACAAATTGAATGATAAGATGGATCCGTTTGGTGTTTCAGTTGTGGAGAATGTGCCTCAACAACCAAGTGGCAGCTTGTAAATAATGAGTATACCTATTACTTGTATATATACTTATGCATTAAACTTGTAACAACTTCTTACTTATTAATGTATGTATTTGCAGGAACTGTGGCTTATATATGGTTACGTATGCCGAGTGCCTTATTTTTTATGAAGGTGTTTCATCTGTTAATTTTGACCTAGATCTTATTCGCATGAGATACGCTTCACTGTTGTGGGATTATAGTACTAGAAAAGCAGAAGCAGAGGCACAAAGTGATGATGAAGCACCAATGAGGCCTCTTCGAAAAATTGAGTTAACAGAAGGCACTAAAGTGAATGATATTTGATTTGTATTTTATTTTGTTGAAGTTAACAACATTTAAGATTAGATGGATAAATTATTATTTTTGAAATATTTCATGGGATTCATATGTTAATTTAATGGTCAAAGATGGTATTTCAATGTTCCTTTATTGTTATGTTAAGTTTTTAATGTTTAATCGTTTAATCGTTTAATCTCCAATTTTTCACGGTTAGTATATGTCTTTATAAACTGTTCTATGCAGTTTTTCATATGTATTTTTTTATAATGTATGTGTATATTTGTAATAATACATCTGCTTATTTCAGTAAACATATGTATTTTTAACATACATATGCTTATTCCAGTGAACATCTATACTTTTAACATTCATATGCACTTTCATTGAACAAAGCAATTTTTAACACATGCACATTCCAGTGAAGATATGTATTTTTAAAATACATATTACCATTACAGTGAACAAATATATTCTTAACATAAATATGTCATTCCAGTAAACAAATGTATTTTTTTACATATATATGATCATTACAGTGAGCAAATGTATTTTTAAAATACATATGCCATTCAATTGCACATTAACGTATATAATACATATGTATTTTTCTTAGATTTTCATGTATACGTGTCTAGTTAATACATATACAGACATACATATTTTTCAGATTTTCATTTATAATTTTGAAAGATACACATTATGGTTAATACTAACGTTCATTTAAATTTGAATTTTTATTTACGTCTAATGCAAACATAATTTTTTTTCAAAATTAGTATGGCTCCTTCTATTACATATTCAAACATATGTTTAATGCAAAATATATATGTATATATATATATATAAATAATATAAAATTAAACATTTGAACTATAACAAATTAACAAGTTCAAGTTCATAAAAGGACAACAACTGAACACTAACAAATTATCAATATCAATAAAAAGTTTAAAATTTAAAATGACACAATTCAAATTAAAAAAAAAATAAAGCAACTGAATTTTGACTAAAAACATGATCAAACTTATCATTTGTTATATTTCCTACATGAACTCCTATTTTGACCTTTTAGTCCACATGAACTACAATATTTTTTGCTTTTGTTTTCCAACATATCTCTTCTTAATTTACCACGCTCCTTCTTTGCAGGTCTTCCAGGGAGGCGCTTGCATTTCGGGGGCAAATTACATCCTTCAATATTTTCTGAGGTATCACCCAGTCATCTTTATGTGGTAGAAGATATACAGGAAGATCATACGTTCTCAACACAGTTTTTTACTTGTATAGATTAGAGCAATATGATTCTTTTTCAAGATTCTTGCTATCAAGTACAGCACAAGCATGCACACATGGTATCTCATCCAATTGGAATGCACGACAAGAACATTTTTTTTCTTTAGGCAAACAATAAAATGTTTCTCCTTGTCGTGGACTGTATAGACGTACTCTAAGGCTGGCATAACCTAAAAATATTAATACATAAAAAATATTTAAAAAAAAAATTGACAGAATTTTCTACAGTTTAGCAAATGTATTTTTTTCAAAGCAGCAGATGTATATTAATATGTCTACGTATGATATGCATATTTTTTTTCATTACAGCAAATACATTTGTTAAAATTTTACTAATTTGTATATGAAGATATGTTTAAGACAACAGATCAAAATTCAAGAACATATAACTTTTAATGATTATATCTATTTCATCATACCTTCATACGTGTACACTCTGCTTCATTTTATTGGAGAATTGCTTAAAAATTTTCAATAAGATCCGTGCGTGTGTACAATGTCTCCTGTCTGTTTTCATAGTTTCATCTACCAAACATCAATCTAACTTCCTCTAAAAAAATAGTATATTGAAAGATCTCTAGCTGATACTAATGCGACATTAATTGACTCTGCAATATTTGATGTTAAAGTCCATCCCCTATGAAATGTTGCATATGACCTAGCTCACTTATCGTATCCCGTCAATTCCAAGTAAGTCTTAACCCTAACATCAACTACCTCCACTTTCTCCATTAACTGGTGAAATTCAGACTTTGAGTATGATTTTATCATGGTATAGAAAATTTCCGACAACGCATCATGTGACTTTCTAAAAAAAAATTCACATTACCCAATAAATGCCACATACAAGCATAATGTGGTACATTATTGTACACATCAGCAACAACTTTTATAATGCTTGCATTACGATCGAAAATTACACACATATATTCTCTTTCACCGTATGTTTTCTTTAGATTCTCAAAGAACCATTTCCAGGACGCATCATTTTCAGAATCTAGTATTTCATATGCCAATGAAAATACATGAACTGAACATGAAACAAATACATTAATAGTACGTTATATACAGACATAAAAAAAGCAATATGTATTTTATAAATACATACAGCTGGCAACAAGTGTAACTGGCATTTAACACATAAACATAATTCATAGCTATATTATATATATATATAGCTGAAATCATATCTATCTCCCAGTCAACACCAAAAAGAAATTGAATAAGTACTCTACAAACATATATAACTTGCCAACTATGTGACTGTCATTTATTTCATAAACATAATTCATAACTTTAATATAAATACATATATTTAAAAATATAATAAATACATAGTACAAAGATAAATATATTGCATATATATATTATAAACACATATAGCTGTTTATAAAGTCAAATACATGTCGAGAATAGCTTACTGGCTCCATCCATGGTACAAGCAGCTACAAATGTGCCACTGTACAGTCCTCTAAGATAACTTGCATCAACAACTATTACAAGTCTACAGTGATCGAACCCTTGTATGAATGTAGTTAGTGCGACAAAAATATACAAAAACTCATTATCTTCATGCTTTTTCATTCGTATATGTGAATCTGGGTAAGTAGTGTTCAAAACATGAATGTATGCAGGTAGTTTCCCATATGATGCCGACGGTTTCCCTCTCAAATCTTCAAGTGCTTGTTTCTTAGATCGTCAGCACATAATATATGTCAAATTCATACCCAGGTCTTCCTTCATGTCACTTCTGATATCAGTCGCACTGTATTTTCTTTTGTGGCTTTTAAACTTTGGTTTCACTATACCTCCAATCAAATTACTAGTAGCATGAAACTTAGGATAAATCTTATCCTTTATCGGACATGTGTGTTCTGGTAAGAATTTGCTAACACAAAATATTCCAGATTTGATGATATCAGATGCACGAAATAAAAAATCACAATTGCTGGATCTGCACAACAATGTGTAACTGCAAAAAATAAAAAAAATCTTACGCTGAAATATAATTTACCAATATGAAAAAATAAAAAATTTAATATATATGTATATTGTAAATACATATGCTTCAATACAATTTACCAACATGAAAACAAAAAAATCTATATACATGACAAACTTACCAGGTTTTACTTGATCTAACAGATCGTGATTGAAACTTCTTTCGAATCGTGTAATCCTTCATCACAGATTTTAACACCCTTTTCGAGATATAAACTTGTTCAACTTCATATGTTTGTGATGTGGGTTCGAGATAATTACTTTAGTTGTATCCATCTCAAATACATCCAAACGTCCATCTGAAGCAGTAACTATCAATGCTCTTTCAGTACTTGTATTTACCACGTTACGCGCAGTGATAGACAAATTCATACTCTCAACATTACATATTGATGAACTAACAAATGTGTTGAAACTATTCTTTTCTGAAACACTTATATATAAAGGCAAAGCACTCATTGCCTTTATCTCCCTTTTCTGCATAATATAGACCTTCAAACTCATGTCAATACGTATACATATTTTACCTTCGATATCTGTTAACTGATATTCAATTTGAATACTTGTGCATGTCAAATCAACATCCATGTGCGAAGCTAGTAGTGCGTAAAGTTGGTTATACGAAACGTCTATGCTCAACAATATCGCATCACTGATGTAATCTTCATATTGTTGTTCAATGTTGTTCATACTACTGATGATAGGCGAATTTACGCGCCTATATCAATATATTTTGCCCATATTTTAGCCTAGTTTTGAGAACAAATTATATATTTCATGCACTTTTAGTCCTTTTTCCTGTAAATGAGCTAACGAACATGATTAGTAAAGTTTCAGGTATAAATGATGCATAATTCAGCATTTTATGGCTTACTTGACGCTAAAGAAAGCTCACGAAGGAAGGGAAGGGAGTTTACACGCCTAAGGACCAAAACTGCTGCATGAAAAATCTGTCCCGGGCTAAAACAGCATTTCTGAAGACTTTGGGGGACCAAAACTGCTGCATGGAAAATCTGTCCCGGGCTAAAACAGCAATTCTGAAGACTTTGGGGACTTACAGACACAAAGCTGGATTTTGACAATGATACATTAACCTAGTACAATTAGGTTATGTATTTCATTATTTTATGTGAATTATGATAATGTTACCTTAACCTAGTACATTTGGGTTAAGGATTTCATTAGTCTAGTAGGATTTGGTTATTTATTTCATTAGCTTAGTAGGAGTAGGATATGGGTATTATAAATACCCTATCATGCTAGAGATTTAGAACAAGGAGGGAGGAAGGAGGGAGAACACAATACTTCCTTCCATCCCTCTCATCTTCTACTCCTCTATTATTCTACACTACAAACAATTCTACAACTCTTCTAATCTTTCCATCAATTCTATTTTCGTGTAGTCTTTTATTCTTAAATTCTGCAACAAGAGAAACGTTACTCTGCAAGAAATCACACCTAACGCCTACCACTCTTGTGCTACACGAAATTGATCATTATTGTGGTATAATAACAATGACAATTGTGGTTTTCTTCGCATTCATGGGTAACTAAACTTCTCTGTTGGGGTTATGGAAGCCGAATGAGTTACTATCTATTGCTGTGAGTTTGTGAGTTCGAGGCACGTATATTGCTTATATCATTATTCTCTTCATCTTAATCTACATTCTTTGCGGTTGCAAACGCAAGAATACGCCAGTCTAACATTTAACTTGTTCGAGAGAAAAGTTATTTGTCTGGAAAAGAGATAATGTCAAGGTAGTAGGACACCCTTTCCTATTAAAAAGCTAGTGCCGTAACTGGACTAACCTCTTGGAGAATTCGTACCGTTAGATACGCTTTAAGCTCGAGAGAGTTAAAGTGAAATAGTCCTTGTTTAGGTCGAGAGACGCTTGGATTTACCATCGACTACAATTCTCTATAAGCAATTGCATGACAGAATTCTACACACTCATAGCCAATAGAGACGTATACCTCAGAAGGTGGACATAACCCCAACGTCTCAATTCTCATTGTTTACATCTCACCAAAACATTCTTTCTCTTTTTACTTTGCTATTGCCGTTTTTAGATCTTATTTTGGTTACATTACTTGCACGACAAGACTCCCCCCTTTTTTTACGAGACTTGCACTAAAAGTCTAGTAATCTTTACTTACTTGTTGACCAAGCTATTCCCTGTGGGATCGATACCCAACCCAGTTGGGTTCTATATTTGCTAACGACCGCTTTACACTCCTACGAGAGCTGTAGATTGAGCGTTATCAAAAATTGGCGCCGTTGCCGGGGAATACAAGTGTCAATTAAGTTCGTAATAATTACTAGACCCTTTGGTCGAAGACTCTCGTACTTTTACTTTTAGTTTTGGTTTTTGTTTATTGCAGGTTTTTGTTCAGTGCATCAATGGATGCACAACGTGAGATACCGTTCGATGATGATGATGATGATCTTGATGGAGCCGGAGCCACAGGAGCCATTATTCTTCCACCATTAGCGCCCGGAACCAAGTTCAACATCACAAGCACCATGATTCAGTTATTGTAACTCAAGGGATTGTTTGGTGGACTAGCAGGCGATGATCCGAATATGCATCTCATCAACTTTATTTCTACATGCAAGTCTTTTGACAATCCTGGTGTTGGTCAGAATGCAATTCGATTACGTCTATTTCCATTGTCTCTGTCTGGGGAGGCAACACTATGGTTGAATGGGCTGACTCCTGATTCAATTACAAATTGGAGGCAATTGAGAGACGCTTTCCTAGAAAGATTCTTTCCGCCTTCCAAAAGGGCACAATTGAGAGATGAAATCAGCAACTTTCGTCAGCTTCCAACTGAAGCTCTTCATGAAACATGGGAGAGGTTCAAGACAAAGCTAGCGAGATGCCCAAACCATCACATAACTAATGTTCACCTCATGGAGATATTGTATAGAGCCTTGAATTCAATAAATAAGCCAGTGGTGGATAACGCAGCTGGAGGATCTTTTATGGACCTCACCTTTGGTCAAGCATGCAATATGCTAGATCGCATGACGAAACAAAGTAGAGCTTGGCATACCAGGGATTCCGAGGTAGCAAGCCCCACTTTATCTATTGGCATGACTGCAGACCAAAGAAGAAGACAAGAAGAACGTGATCAAGATATGGCGCACATGAAAACACAGATGGATCTTCTTACAAAGCATTTATTATCAGGGAAGACCGACAAAGTGAAAGTTGTGGCGCTAAAAGGAAGAGACGAATCTGATTCGGAAGAAGAAGCCAACTACTTGAATAATCAGGGGGGTTTCCGAGGCAATGCCCAAGGAAACCAAGGTCGGAACTATTATGGTAAATCTGGAAACATGGACCAAGGTAGTTGGAAGAACAAGAATGACAATAGTGGTGTGTATGTTCCCCCTGGAAGACGTGACACCACCACATCTAGTTCTGGATGTATGGAAGACATGATGGCTAAATTACTGAAAGGAGTGTAAGCAAATAGCGCGGGAGTAACGGAGGTAATAAATGATTTGTCCTCTATGAAGCAATTAGTTGATTCACATTCCACTTCAATCAAGAAAATAGAGCAGCAATTGAGCCAACTTTCAGCAGCACTCAATCAAAGAAAGGCTGGCACTTTACCTAGCGACACCGTGCAAAACCCAAGGAATGATGGGTCATGCATGGCCATTACTACCAGAAGTGGTAAGGTGCTGGAAACTTCAGAAAAAGGCAAGCAAGTGGCTGACGAAGAGGCGAAAATTGATGATAAGGCAAAAGAGGAAGATGCCGCAGCAGCCGATCCTAATGTCCTTAACGTCACTCCTCACGACGTGCAGCCTGGAAAAGCTGAAAAACGGAAGCAAGAGGAGAAGAAAGCCGTGGAGAGAACAATGCCATACCCACCACCACCTTTTCCCCAAAGATTGAAGAAGGTGGCAGATGATACAAAGTTCAGCAAATTCATGACCATGTTGAAGCAGCTGACCATTAATGTTCCGTTAGTAGAGGCGCTAGAAAAAATGCCTGGGTACGCTAAATTCATGAAGGACCTGTTGACAAAGAAGAGGGCAGTAAGCTATGAGCCGGCAGATAATATTCATCATTGCAGTGCAATTGCCACAAGGTCCTTAGTACAGAAGAAGGCAGACCCTGGTGCTTTCACTATTCCTTGCACGGTTGGATCTATGAATTTTGCTAAGGCATTGTGCGATCTGGGTGCTAGCATCAATTTGATGCCACTATCCGTCTACAAGAAGTTGGGGTTAGACGATCCGACACAAACCAATATGAGGCTCGTGATGGCTGATAGGTCGGTAAAAAGACCTGTGGGTATCTTGAATGATGTGTTGGTGAAGGTGTCTACCTTCATTTTTCCTGCAGACTTTGTGATTTTGGATTGCGAGGTGGATTCTGAAGTTCCCATAATCTTGGGACGTCCTTTCCTTGCAACAGGAAGTGTGCTTATTGACATGAGAGATAATGAGCTTTTATTTCGAATGAATGACGAAGTGATTCGCTTTGATATATGCAAAGCGATGAAGCAGCCAAAAGATATGGATGTGTTCTCTGTAGATGATGTTCATGGTGAAGATAAGAAAGCATTATCTGTAGAGAAACAGCTTACTGTTGAGCCATTGTCTGCTGCGCTGCTGAAGGTTGAGCATGAGGACGATGAAGATTATGAAGAACTTATGGGTGCTCTAACAGAAATAGAGTCCTATTCCCATACTCCTAAGCAACCGGACCGTGATCTTAAGAATCAACCATCACCAACAGCGAAGATTTCCCTTGAAGAGCCACCAATGCTAGAATCGAAAGAGCTCCCCAATTATCTAAGGTATGTGTTCTTGGAAAGTATAAAGATACTTCCGGTGAGTGCAGATGATTTAAGTAAACAGCACGTAGACGCTCTCATCTCTACTCTGAAGAGATACATGAGAGCTATGGGTTGGACTATTGATGATATAATTGGTACCTCTCCTACAAGTAAGCCTCATTGTTGTCTGAATCCATTCAAAAAATGATCCACCATCTATCCCGACGAAGTCTGAGTACTCGAGGTAACTATGTCGTGCCGCGATAATAAATAAGGCGCTAGATGGGAGGCAACCCATCGTTTTATCGTTTTATCGTTTCTTCTAGTACTTGTTTTGATTTTGATAAATGAAAAATCCAAAAATAAGAGTCGTGCCACGACCAAAACTAAGGCGCTTGGTGGGAGGCAACCCATCGTACTAATCGTTTTCATTTGTTTGAGCGAATATAGGTGCAAGAAGTAGTCAACGAGGAGATTGATTTCAATTGACGATTTGGACGCATTGTATGGTAAAGTTGGTAAGTTAGGAATGGTGATGCATAAGGCTATGGATTGAGCCTTTCTCACGCCAAAATAGGCTTCGAGGAAGGCTAGGCCTTGGTAAAACTAGGCCACGAACGATGCACAACCTATCCTATAGCCTAAGGTCTCGGAATCTAGTGTGCTATACACTATGCGCCGCCTATTCCTAGGTATGCTTTTGACTATGCGCCGCCTATGCTATGGCATTTGGTCTCAGTATCTCATATGCCATAGACTATGCGGCGCATATGTCTACAAATGCCATATACTATGCGGCGCATATGTCCCACTATGCCATAGACAATGCGCCGCATATACCATGACTATGCCAAGCATTATGCGCCGCATATGTAGCATTTTTGTCTCCAAAACCGATTGTAAATGGGTCAAAACCCGACCCATTCTCTTCCTATATAAAGGAGACTTAGTCTTGAAACACAAACACATTGAAAACTTGACCTAGGCGCCGCATATACTCTCCAAATCATCTCAAAACTTTTCTTTTTGCTCTCCCACTTCACAAGAACATCTCCAAAGGCTTCAATCACGTAAGTACTCTCTTGTTCTTCATCTATTTTTCGTAAGTGCTACGTTGCTATGTCTATTATGAATTGCTACATCTTGAAGAAATATTGGTGATGTTAATGTGTTTGAATTGTTGATACAAAACCAAGTGAGTGAACATGAACGTTAGGATACTCTTAACTTTTTTCCAACTAGAAATTGATTTTGATGCATTGTTATACTACTTGCGGAATTGCTATAGTCATGAACATTGCATGCTCTTGTCACTTGAATACTTACATGTTGGGATGTCTCGCTCATTGGAATAAGACTTATAGTTGCCTACCGATATAGGAGATTGTGATTATTGATAGAAACTATACCATGATGTAATCCCTATGAAGAAGTCTTGATATACCTAACATGAAAGTATTGCAAAGATTGCAAGAAGTGTTACATATCTGAATTTCTTGTTGGAATATAGCCCCTAAAACGTATGTCGATGAAGTCTGAGTAATCGACCACTTTCACTTCACTAGTCTGTACCAACAAACTAAGTGTGGGGTGGTGCCACTACTGCTTGTTTATAGATTGTATCCATCGAGATGATGCTAACATGAACATTTTTTTTAAGTCTCAGGTACAATGGCACCCAAAGCAAGACCACTTCACAAAAAGGCAAGAAAAGAGGCCGAAAAGAGCAAGGAGAACCCTCCTCGCTGCAAATACCTCGACTCACTCTTGGAATTAAGTGGGATACTTATGAGGAACTTCTGAGAATGACGACTCTGATGATGATTCCGATGCAAAGGGTATGACCCCCGACATTGAGGACGAGTCCGACTGACCAGGTTCTTCGTATTTATTCTCCACTGCGGACAGTGTCCCAACTAAGTGTGGGGTGGTGGTATTGCATGCTATACTTCTCTATTCGCATCTATGTTTGTTTGCTTTTGTTTCATTTTTGTTTTGTTTTTTTTTTGGTATTGCATGCTATACTTCTCTATTCGCATCTATGTTTGTTTGCTTTTGTTTCATTTTTTTTTTTTTTTTTTTTTTTTAGTAGTTAAAATATTATTTTTTTAGCTTCGCATGAAATTATTTTGATAGGCAGCATGAGATTATAACAAGAGTATGTGCTAAAATTGTGACTATTGAGACGTTTAGGCTCTAGTTGTGACTCAATATGTGATATTGTGTGATTCAATTCCTTCACTTGTTGGGTCGCGAGTCTATATTACTTCCAATCAAGTCGACCATGTGCCTTGTGTGTGTGAGATAATAGTATATTCTATGTATGTGGCTGATGCTAGAACTTGCCTGGTATGTATGCAAAGCGAAAATAAGGAGTGTAAGTTTAGGATATGATTTAGGCATTTCTTTGGCAACCTATACATGTTTACCTTCAGTTTTACCTACCCATGGACATCATCCTAGTTAACCCTTTTGAGCCTTTAGCCTATTTCTTTGACAACCTTGTATGTAAGCCTAATCCATTTCTTTCAAGACCGTAATTTGATCCCAAAATCCCTAAGTGCTTTAAAGTGAAAAAGTCATGTGACAACATAAAAGGAAATTGGGAGAGTATAATGCTATAAATTGGAATGGTTCTTGAATGTGTTATGAAAAAGAAAAAAAAATGCTATCATAAGAGGTATGTTGTGAAAAGAAAAAGGAAAAGAAAGCTGAAAAGTGAGTTGTGCTTAAAATTGAAAAAAGAGGAGAACAAGGGTGGTAGAAAAAAGAAAGAAGAAAGGTTGAAAGAAAAAAGTGTCAATGATACAAAGTGATGTATTAAAGCGCTTAGGAACTTAGTCACTATTCCTGGCCAAAATAGTCCTACCCGTCCCTTAGCCTACATTACAACCATCAAAAGACCTACTTGATCCTAATCTTAACATTCCAACATTTAGTAGAGTATTACATTAAGGGCAAGCCTATGGTCATCAGTTGCTACATATGAATTCTTTGTGAGAGTGAGAGCAAGGACATTTTGATACCCATGTTTGAAAAATATGCTATATTTGTGAGTGATTATGGGTACTGTATGGTGAGACACACATGGTTGATGAGTTTTGGATAGTTGTATATGATTCTATGCACTTTAACGTTTGCATGCGAGTTGATCACCATCACGAGTCTACGCTAGAGGTTAAACTGTTTCTACTTATAATCGGAAAGCTACTCTTTGTTGATAATTGTTGTGCTTGTCTTGAAGAATATTTTGTGTTGTTTCTGTAAAAACCTTAAGTTGATGCTTAGAAGGACATGATATGTTGTTCGAGGACGAACAAAGCTCTAAGTGTGGGGTGTTGATGATAGGCGAATTTACGCGCCTATATCAATATATTTTGCCCATATTTTAGCCTAGTTTTGAGAACAAATTATATATTTCATGCACTTTTAGTCCTTTTTCCTGTAAATGAGCTAACGAACATGATTAGTAAAGTTTCAGGTATAAATGATGCATAATTCAGCATTTTATGGCTTACTTGACGCTAAAGAAAGCTCACGAAGGAAGGGAAGGGAGTTTACACGCCTAAGGACCAAAACTGCTGCATGGAAAATCTGTCCCGGGCTAAAACAGCATTTCTGAAGACTTTGGGGGACCAAAACTGCTGCATGGAAAATCTGTCCCGGGCTAAAACAGCAATTCTGAAGACTTTGGGGACTTACAGACACAAAGCTGGATTTTGACAATGATACATTAACCTAGTACAATTAGGTTATGTATTTCATTATTTTATGTGGATTATGATAATGTTACCTTAACCTAGTACATTTGGGTTAAGGATTTCATTAGTCTAGTAGGATTTGGTTATTTATTTCATTAGCTTAGTAGGAGTAGGATATGGGTATTATAAATACCCTATCATGCTAGAGATTTAGAACAAGGAGGGAGGAAGGAGGGAGAACACAATACTTCCTTCCATCCCTCTCATCTTCTACTCCTCTATTATTCTACACTACAAACAATTCTACAACTCTTCTAATCTTTCCATCAATTCTATTTTCGTGTAGTCTTTTATTCTTAAATTCTGCAACAAGAGAAACGTTACTCTGCAAGAAATCACACCTAACGCCTACCACTCTTGTGCTACACGAAATTGATCATTATTGTGGTATAATAACAATGACAATTGTGGTTTTCTTCGCATTCATGGGTAACTAAACTTCTCTGTTGGGGTTATGGAAGCCGAATGAGTTACTATCTATTGCTGTGAGTTTGTGAGTTCGAGGCACGTATATTGCTTATATCATTATTCTCTTCATCTTAATCTACATTCTTTGCGGTTGCAAACGCAAGAATACGCCAGTCTAACATTTAACTTGTTCGAGAGAAAAGTTATTTGTCTGGAAAAGAGATAATGTCAAGGTAGTAGGACACCCTTTCCTATTAAAAAGCTAGTGCCGTAACTGGACTAACCTCTTGGAGAATTCGTACCGTTAGATACGCTTTAAGCTCGAGAGAGTTAAAGTGAAATAGTCCTTGTTTAGGTCGAGAGACGCTTGGATTTACCATCGACTACAATTCTCTATAAGCAATTGCATGACAGAATTCTACACACTCATAGCCAATAGAGACGTATACCTCAGAAGGTGGACATAACCCCAACGTCTCAATTCTCATTGTTTACATCTCACCAAAACATTCTTTCTCTTTTTACTTTGCTATTGCCGTTTTTAGATCTTATTTTGGTTACATTACTTGCACGACAAGACTCCCCCCTTTTTTTACGAGACTTGCACTAAAAGTCTAGTAATCTTTACTTACTTGTTGACCAAGCTATTCCCTGTGGGATCGATACCCAACCCAGTTGGGTTCTATATTTGCTAACGACCGCTTTACACTCCTACGAGAGCTGTAGATTGAGCGTTATCAACTACCAGTGTATTTAATAAGAACAGGTATGCTTCCCATCGTCAATGTCTAGAACACTACAAAATATTAAACACAAATTCAATTATACAATATGTACTGCATACAATTAATAATTTGTATATACACAACAAAAAAATAAATTCCAACGCAAAATAAATATTTTAGTCGAATAATATGTATTATCGACTAAATTTCAAATTTAGCGTATAAGAACTGTAATTTAGTTTCATACATACATGACGACAAGGGAAACTTTGATTTTGGAAAAAAAATGTCAAAAATGGAATTTTAACCCATAACTTATAAAATTCAAAATACAATCTAAAATTTTCAACTTCATGATCGTTAACCCATATTGTTATTAACTTTCAAAATATTTTCGCAATTGCATAAATATGATCTCAAAGTTTGTTTATCCATACCTGTAATTGTCGGATTGTTTATTCAAATATTCTTCGTAAAATACAGACGTTCATCAACGATATTTCAATCTCTCAGGATTTTTTTTTAATCTGTTTTTACGTGATGAATATGAAAAATGATTTTTGAATTTGAATATGTATATTAATGGTTAAGGTTAAATTAAAAGAGTCATAAAAGGTAAAGGAATTTGTTAATTAAATGTTGCTTAAAATAAGAAACAGTTTTATCCCTTAATTAACTCTAACTGATTAGAGTTTAATAAGGAACGTTTTAACATCTTTGTATATGTATTTTTATAGCAACCTTTTACTAAAATATAAAATACATATTGCTAGTTTTTGTAATTTCGAAACTGCTGCTATAAAAGTTATAATTAACGCTCTACAGTTGCTATTTCTGAAATTTTTCCTTTATTAATATTTGATCCGTTCAATCCGTTAAAGTTTGGATTGATTAATGATTTACTCATTTATTATAACTCTGTTCATTTTGATTTGTCAATTTAGCCTTCTAAAGTTGAGTTGATATCGGTTAAATTGTTATATATGGACTGAGTATTGTAGCAAATGATTGGACATATCACTCGGAGTGTACATGTCAATTTTGAGGGAGTTTGTAGCTAATGATTGAGAATATCATTTGGAGTTTATATGTCAATAATAAATTTGAGGGAGTTTAGTGAAGGTTTGAGTTGATATTTTGTAAAATTTCTTACTGAAACTCGAAGAGAAAAAAGAACGCACATTGTTGTTTTTAATTTTCAGCAGGGGCGGATCTAGGAGAGGGTGAGGGTGTTCACTTTAACCCCCTAAGAAAAAAATTATATTGTATACGTAAGGTATTTTTAAAATTTTGAGTGTATGTATATAGAGTTTGAATCCCCTAAACACAAGTCTAAAGGTTGGCTCAGTGGTATAAGAGGTTCAAAATTGACTTCGAGGTTTATAGTTCAAATTACAAGCATTACACTTTTATTTTTCAAACCCTCTTAGTGAAGATCCTGAATCTACCAGTGTTTTCCAGATCACAACGTAAGAATAAGTTGTATGTAGTTTGCTTTTCAAGTGTTATGTTATTCGTACATCCAATGTATAATTGGACACAAAGTGATACAGATGATACACAAAATACATATAAACAACATATAGAATTCATACTACAACACTATAATCGTATGAAAGTTGTATTCAAGTTTTATGTAAGTTGGATGTTTTGACCAAATCTTACATATTTTGTGTAAAAAAAGACTTTCATTTCTTTTTGAATGATAGATTCTATTGCTAAATCGAGTAAATATTTATATAAATAATTTTCATTCTGTTATAAAACAATAAAAAATAGAGAAGAAGGAGAATAGAGAATAGAGAGTAATTGTTATTTCTCTTGAGAGATGATTTACAATGAAGGAAGCCCTTCTATTTATAGGGGAAATTTGCTCCTAGTTTCACACTAAAAGACAGATACATCAAATCCTGATAGACATCAAATAGATCTTGATAGACATTCACTATAATTGATATATATCATAACACTACCCCTCGAATGTCTAACAATATGCATATAGGCAGCCTCATTAAAAACCTTACAAGGAAAACCCAGTGGGAAAAAACCTCATAAGGAAAAAAGAGTACAGTGCGTATTAACTCTCCCTAATAAGAACATCCTTGAATCTTTGTATTTCGATCTTGTGCACCATCTTCTTGAAAGTTGCAGTTAGAAGAGACTTGGTGAATAAATCAGCCACATTGTCACTTGAACGAATCTGTTGTACGTCAATATCATCATTCTTTTAGAGCTCATGTGTTTAGAAGAGCTTTGAAAAAATGTGCTTTGTTCTATCTCCTTTTATGAATCCTCCTTTAAGTTGTGATATGCATGCTGCATTATCTTCAAATAAAATCGTGAGAACTTTGTCACATTTCAAGCCACATTTTTCTCGAATGAGATATATTATGGACCTCAACCACACACACGCTTGGCTTGCTTCATGAATAGCTATAATCTCAGCATGATTCGATGAAGTGGCTACAATAGACTGCTTTGTTGATCTCTAAGATATGGCAGTACCCCCACATATGAACACATAGCCTGTGTGAGACCGAGTTTTATGCTGGTCAGATAAGTACCCAGCATCAGCATAACCAACAAGATCGGAACTGCAATCATTAGAATAAAATAAGCCCATATCGGTAGTCCCTTTTAGATACCATAATATGTGTTTGATCCTATTTCAATGTCTCCTAGTGGGATCAAAACTATACTTTGATAACAAATTAACTAAAAAGGCTATATCAGGCCTTGTAGTATTTACAAGATACATTAGTACACCAATTGTACTAAGATATGGTATTTCAGGACCAAGGAGATCCTCATTCTTTTCTTGAGGTCGAAATGGATCATTATTCACATCAAGTGATCGAACAACCATCGGAGTACTTAATGGATGTGCTCCATCCATATAGAATTGTTTCAACACCTTTTCTGTGTAGGCAGATTGATGGACAAAGATATCATTTGTCAAATGCTCAATTTGCAAACCAAGGCATAACTTTGTCTTTCTGAGATCTATCATCTCAAATTCTTTCTTTAGATAATCAATTGTCTTATGAAGCTCTATTGGCGTTCCAATAAGGTTTATGTCATCAACATAGACAACAAGTATAACAAACTTCGACGTTGTTTTATTTATGAAAATACATAGGCAAATTTCATCATTCGTATAACCTTCCTTAGATAAATATCCACTAAGACAGTTACACATAAGGGTGTCTAACGGGCCGGGCCGGGCCAACCCGGAACCGGCCCTCCCATTTTACCCGGGTTCCGGGCCGGGTTTGGCGTTAACCGGGTCGGGCTGGGCCAAACAGTAAAAAAATTAAAACCCACCCGAACCCGGCCCACTTAACCCAATCCGGTCAAACCCACCAAGACCCGGTCAAACCCGGTTAAAAACCGGTCAAACCCGTTTAAAAAATAAATAAAAAATCCAATATACACTATATACACTCCAATATACATTATATACACTCCAATATACAATATATATTTTTAAAAAAATATATAAAGTATAAACAATTACACATATATACGTACCATTCAATATATAATTATATATGACTATACGTACTACTTTAAATAAAACATATGCTATAATAGTATAATATATATATATATATATATATATATATATACACTACAATATATATATATATACTAATTTATAAAACATATACACATGTATACGTTAAATATATACTACTTTAGAAGATATATACACATATATATGCACCATTCAATATATATGTACTACTTTAAATAAAATATATACTACAGTATAGTGATATACATATATATATATACAACAATATGTATATATATATAGTTACGTACTAATTTATAAAACATATACACTTGTATACTTTAAAGATATACGTCTATAGAAGATATACACACATATATACGCACCATTCAATATATAAGTACTACTTTAAAAAAAGTATATACTACAATAAATATACTAATTTATAAAACATAAAGTAATGTATACGTTAAATATACACGTCTATAGAAGATCTATTCACATATATACACTCTATTCTATGTATATGTAATACTTTAAATGAGATATATACAATATATATACAATACAATATATATTTGTACAGTTATATACTAATTTATAAAATATATAAACATGTATACGTTAAATATACACGTCTATAGAAGATCCATTCACTCTATTCTATGTATATGTAATACTTTAAATGAAATATACTATAATGTATATACATTACAATATATATTTGTATAGTTATATACTAATTTATAAAACATATACACATGTATACATTCAATATACACTTCTATAGAAGATATATACACGTGTATACGCACCATTAAATGTATATATACTACTACTTATAAAATATACTACATTATATATACATTACAATATGTATAGATATACTTATATACTAATTTATAAAACATATACACATGTATACGTTAAATATACACTTCTATAGAAGATATATGCACAAATATACAAAACATATGCTACTTAATATAATAAATTAATAATATTTGGTAGTAAATTAATAATATATTAGAAGTAAGTTTTTAATTTAAAGTAGAAAAATAGAAATTCAATTTAAAATTTTAAATCGTTAAATAAAAAAAAATAAAAAACAACGACTAAGGAATAAATGAATTTGGGGAATTTTATTGATTGCAAAATGATCCAAAATTTATAATTTACATGAATGAAAAATCTATAAATTATGCATCATTTTTTCCAACTCATTCATGTTAATATTAATGGGAACTTGCATAGGATAATCGAAGTCAACGGGGGCAAAACCATGCATTGGACTTGATTCTGCTGAGTTCTCCCGTGAAGTCATAATTTCTTCAAGTTTCAGCTCGTCGCTCGGCTCCGGTTCCATTCCTTGGTTTCTTCTTTCTGCTCTAATCCAATCTCTGAGGCAAACTAGAACATTCATTGCATTGCTTCCCAATGAGTGTCGGTTGTCTCCAAGCTGTTGTCGTCCCTGACTGAAGGCGCTCTCTGATGCAACGGTTGACATTGGAACATTCAAGATATCTCTAGCTAATCTTGAAAGCACGGGATATTGTGATTCATTATTCCTCCACCAATCCAGCGTGTTGATCCGTCGTCTGCGATCCTCTGGTGTCGTCCGAAGATAATATTTCAGCTCTTCCCGATAAGTTGATGTGTAAGTTCTCTCATCAACACTGTTCCAACAATTTAAATCATAAAACGAATCAGAAAAACCACTATGTGCCGGCCTTTTAGAAGATGATGGCTCCTCGGGAGGATGAGGAACGACAGTTGGAGTGATATTTGTAGGTAAGGCTGAATCAAATAAATCAGCATAGTGATTATATAATTTTTCTATATAATCCTTTGCATCAGTCGTAGCCGTCCATAAATCAGGTTTTACTTGTTCAGAATCATGGTTAGTATTTATTTCTAAGTTTGTATAAATAAGAGTACTAAAGTGACACATATGATTATATTTCATGCACGGATTTAGCATAGCACCAACCAAGTAAATAGAGGGAATCGGGAAAAAATATTTTTTAAATTTCGTAAACATGGCGCCAACAGCTTCTTTATAACCTTCTTTATTTTTATATTGCTGGAGCAAACCAGAAATATCGGCTATATATGCCAAAATATTACAAACAGTAGGATAGTAAGCACCGGAAAATTCAACCGTAGCTACATAAAATTTTTCTAAAAACTTAACAAGATCATTAATTACAACCCAATCAGAATTATGTAGCATGCAATCAGCAGAATCAGCAAATGAACCGCAATGTTGGTTAAAAGCTAGTGTAATAGGAATTCTATATTTATAACAAGTTTTTAGAAATTCATACGTAGAATTCCATCTAGTATCAATTTCCTCAGGCATCAAAATTGGTGTAAGTCCATTTTCTTGACATTTAAGTTTAAATTCTCTAATTCTCGATCTACGATTATTTCCTTGAATAAAACCAACGGCAAGACGAATTTTTTCAATATAAAGCTCAAAAAAGTCAAGACCATCTTTTACAATTAAATTATATATATGACATGCACACTTAATATGAAAAATTTCAGGCAAGGGCGGAGATAGCGTAGATTTTATTTTTGTTATAGCAGTCTTGTTGTTAGAAGCATTATCAAAAGCAATACATAAAATTTTATTTTCTATACCATAATATCCGACAATTTTAACAATAGAATCAGCAATAAATTGTCCAGTATGTTTACGATCTTCATCATATAAAAAAGCAAGAATACGTTTTTGCATCACGAAATTACTATCCATCCAATGACAAGTAACGGTTAAATAATCATTTTTATTTACAGCACGACCAAGATCAGAAGTTAGGGACAATCTACATTGAATATTTTTTAACAATGTTGATAAATAAAAACAATATTGTGAATGGAGTCTAAAAATATCAGACCGACAAGTACTTCTAGGAATACCATTAAACATAGGATTATAAATTGCTTGTATATAACGAATAAAAGCATCAGAAGAAGGAAAACTAAAAGGCAAACAACCCACAGCTACCATTTTAGCTATTTCTTCCCTGTCCCTCAATTTATTATACTTTTTCGCTACTTGACCGGTTGTTGGGTCCATTCTAGTTTGCGTTGACCCACCAACATCCCCACCACCTTTTGCAATATTTAACTCTCTTTTGTGATCTTCATCTATATGTCTCATTAACGTACCCGTACCCCCTTGCTTGCCTCCACTTCTATACTTATATATTTGTTGACAAATATTGCACTGCACCTCAATATCTGATATACGTTCAAAAAATTGCCATGCAATACTTGTTCTTTTACGAGGTTTTGGGGCACTGGGAGGACGGGAAGGGAGATTAACTGATTCAGATCTAACGTTAACATCTCCTACTACGGGTGTTTCAACAATATTTTTATTATCTTCGTCTAAATTAACTGCATCTACTTCATTTTCTTCTTCTATACCGTAATTTTCCTGAGCTTCTACATAATCCATATCGTGAGCACCTACACCTATTTCTTCCTCAAAAGGTGTACCAAGCGGTACCGGAGGCGAAGGCACACAGGTATATCTATTACTTGAACTATCTCTACCGCTAGTAATTCGCTTTTTACTACCACTACCGCTTCCGGGACAAAAAAATTTAACACCTTTAGCAGCGAGGTTTTTTAATTTATCCATAATATAAATTAAATTAAACTAAAAATATTCAAAATACACAAATATAATAAAATTAAATATTAAACAATTAATACAATAAATAAAAATTAAACGTAAGAGATGGAACGACAATACCAAATTTTGGAAGTATCCGAAGATTGCGACTTTAGAAACTTTCGCTCGTACTTTGTAAACGAAAATTAAAAAATTAAAGTGAACACTTTAAGAAATTAAATATATTGAATATTAGAGAATTGAGAATTGAGATTTGAGAGAGAATGAGATTTGAGAGAGTGAAAAATTGTGTGAAAAATGATTTGAAGTTGTAGGGTATTTATAGATTTTTTTTGGGGATTAAAAAATATTTTTTAAAGTTTTTTTTTTTTTATTAAATGGGCCCAAACTAGTCGTTTGGACCCAAAAACGGCTATATAGTCGTTGGGCCAATGGCTAGTTTGGCCCAAAATCCAAATTTTTTTTATTTTTTTTTATTTTCCGGGCCGGGCCGGGCCGGTTAACCGACGGGCCTAAACCGGGCTTGATCCGGGCCGGGTTAACCGGGCCCGTTTTAATAAAAAAACCGGCGCGGGACCCGAAACCCTAAAGCCCTAGGGATTAGCGGGCCGGGTCAAACAGGGCCGGGTTGGTCCGGCCCGTTTGACACCCTTAGTTACACCACATGCGTCCAGATTGCTTCAAACCATACAATAATATTTGTAATCTAATGGAATACATTTCCCAAGGCTTTGAACTACATGCTTTCGGCATTTTAAATTCTTTGAGAATTTTCATGTATATCTCATTATCAAGTGATCCATATAGATAGGTTGTTACCACATCCATCAAATGCATTTCAAGTCTCTCATGGACAGTAAAACTAATAAGATAACGCAATGTTATTACGTCCATAACTAATTAATATGTCTCATCATAATCGACACCAGGCCGTTGTGAAAAACCTTGTGCAACAAGGCGTACCTTATACCTTTGTATTTTATTTTTCTTATTTATTTATTTTTGCACAAAGACTCATTTATAGCCAATAGGATTAACACCATTAGGTGTTTGAGTTATAGGTCCAAAAACTTCACGTTTGGCAAGTGAATTCAATTCAGATTGAATTATTTCTTGCCATTTTGGCCAGTCATTTCTTTGTCGACATTCTGTGATAGATCGAGGTTCAAGATCCTCACTATCTTGCATGATTTTTATTGCAATATTATATGCAAAGACATAATCCACTACTATTTCAGATCGATTCAAATCAGTTTCAACATCACTTAAATTTATGGATAGTTCCTTATTTTCTTGAGTCTCAGACTTATTAATTCCTTCAGGAATATCAACATTTCTCAAATCTTAAACTTCCATATGAGGATCTTTCGTAGTGTCATCTTGACCATTTGTTTTTCTTTTTATAGGATTTCAATCCTTAGAACCTAATGGTCTACCACGCTTCAAGCGTGCTTTAAATTCATTAGTTGTGACACTAGTGGATGGTCCTTTAGGGACATCAATTCGAATTAGGACATTCTCTACAGGAATATGTGATTTAGTGGTTTTTTTCAAATCTGTAAATGCGTCCGGCATTTGATTTGCAATTCTCTGCAGATGAATAATCTTTTGTACTTCTTGCTCACAAATAGAAGCACGTGAATCAAGATGTGATAGTGATGGATTTTTTTACAAAATTTCTATTTTAGTGTCACTATCTTCTCCTCCTAATTTTGGAAAAACTATCTCATCAAACTGACAATCTGCAAATCGAGCAGTGAACATATCCCCCGTTAATGGTTCAAGATAGCGAATAATGGAGGGTGATTCAGACCCAACATAAATTCCTAACCTTTTTTAGAGGCCCATTTTGGTGCGGTTTGGTGGTGCTATAGGCACATATACACCGCATCCAAAAATTCTCAAATGAGATATATTAGGCTCTTGACCCAAAACCAATTGCAACGGAGAAAATTTATGATAATTTATCGGTCTAAGACAAACAAGTGTTGCAGCATGCAAAATTGCATGACCCTAAGCAGAAGTGGGCAACTTAGTTTTCATAAGAAATGGTCTTGCTATCAACTAAAGACGTTTAATTAATGACTTAGCAAGGCCATTTTGAGTGTGAACATGGGGTACAGGATGTTCCACTCTTATCCCAATCGATAAGCAATAGTCATTAAATTACTTGGAATGAAAATTCTGCAGCATTATCAAGGCGAATAGATTTAATTTGATTATCGGGAAACTGTGTCCGTAATCGTATTATTTGTGCCAATAATTTTATAAATGTCAAGTTGCGAGATGACAAAAGGCACACATGAGACCATCTAGAAGAAGCATCTATTAGGACCATGAAGTATCTAAACGACTTACTAGGTGGGTGAATGGGTCCAAAAATATCCCCATGTATGCGTTCCAAGAAAGCGAGGGACTCAATCCCAACTTTTATTGGTGATGGTCTCACAATCAGCTTGCCTTGATAACAAGCATTGCATGAAAATTCACCATTCGAAAGAACCTTCAAGTTCTTTAATGGATGCCCATTTAAATTTTCTATGATTCATCTCATCATTATAGATCCAGGATGTCTCAGACGATCATGCCAAAGTACGAAAGTATTGAAATTAGTAAACTTTTGGTTTACTATAGAATGTGCCTCAATTGCACAAATTTTTGTCTAATACAGGCCAGAAGATAAAGCAGGGAACTTTTCTATAACACATGTCTGGCCAGAGACATTCTTAGTGATACCAAGATATTCAACATTCATCTCATCAATTGTCTTGATATGATAACCATTTTCACGGATATCTTTAAAACTCATTAAGTTTCTCTGTGACTTAGGAGAAACTATAGCATTATTTATGATGAGTTTAGTTCCCTTGGGCAAGATTATAATGGCTTTTCCGAAGCCTTCAATCAAATTAGCACTACCAGAAATTGTAGTAACGTTAATCTTGCTCATTTTTAGATGAGAGAAATATTTCTCGTCTTTGAATATCGTAAGTGTAGTACCAGAATCAATCAAATAACTATCTTCATAATTGGACAACTTACTTTGAAAAATTATCCATATCTTCAAATAAAATGACATACACCAAATAAGATATATATTAAATTTTTGTGAAAGCTTTATACTATAAGGAATTGTTAATCACACTTTACTAAGCAAAATTAATACGTACTTGTAGTTTTGCACAACTTTAATATAATAATTATATAAGTTAGTAATACCGTTAATTATCAGGTCACCTGATGTTCAAGTTAACTGTTACATAGTGTTGATAAAAATTGAAAAGGTATTGCCAGTGATCTTTTTTTCTTTTCTTAGAGGTACTGCCAGTAAATATTATAAAACAATCAAGAACAAATTTTCCTTTTCCATTATCACAGCAACAAGTAATGAAAAGTAAAGCCCAAAAAATCACTATCATTCTTCCATACAACCTACCATTAGCTGTTTCATTAACAAATCGTTGTGTCCCCCTTCTTTTTTTTTCTTTTTCTTTTTTTTCAATAAATAATGAAAAAAATAAATTCAATTCAATTCAATAATAAACTACAATAATATAATTAAACTTAATCAATACTAATTAAAAACTAATATTCATGCAAACAACTACTTTTACATGATTCTTTATTCATTAGCTCTTATCAATAATAAAAAAAACTAAAATAAAAGTCATTCATTCTTCCATGTTTACGGAACCATCACCAATCAAGTGATCAATCTTTCCTTCAGGGAGCTCAAAAAAATCTGCTACATCCAAGTTTGTGATGTCAACAGCATTTTCAGAGAGAAAGTTAGCCTCGGGATTTCTCTCTTTCTTCTTTAGTGATGCTTGATAAAGATCAATCAAATGCTTGAGAGCACGACAATCATGTGAATAATGTCCTTTTCCACCACATCGGAAAAAAGTAATTGCTTCACGTTTCTCATCATTTTTTATTTTGTTCGGTGAATGATTAACACCCAGAATAGGGTTTCTTTCTTGGTCATCACGACCACGTCCACGACCAGGGCCGCGACCTTTTCCACGCCTAGCATGGTGAGCGTGCACATCATTCACCTCAGAGAATGGTGCAGATCCAGTTGATCGATTCTCGAAATTTTTCATCAACAAATCATTATTTTGTTCAGCCACTTGAAGATGAGAACTCAGTTTAGTATACTTCTTGAAACTCTTTTCTCGCTATTATTGCTGTAAGAGCACATTCGAGGCATGAAAAGTGGAGAGTGTCTTTTCCATCATATCACCATCATTGAACGTCTCTCTCCATAGTTTCAATTAAGAAGAAATTCTGAACATGGCAGAATTGTATTCATGAACAGACTTGTAGTCTTGAAATCTTAGATGCATCCACTCATATCTTGCTTTCGGGAGGATGACCATCTTTAAGTGGTCAAACCTTTCTTTTAGACTATTCCACAATACGAATGGATCCTTAGTAGTAAGGTACTCAATTTTCAGAACTTCATCAAGATGATGACATAAGAAAATCATAGCCTTAGCACGATTTTGACTAGATATTGTATTTTCATTCTTTATGGTGACTCCAAGACTCATAGCATCTAGGTGGATTTCAGCATCCAACACCCATGAAATATAGTTCTTGCCCGAACTTTGGAGGGCAACAAACTCACACTTTGTAAGATTGTTAGCCATAAATAAAAGAAGAAAAATAATAATACCTTAGTCTTAGCCTTCAAATTTGAAACGGTAACGTCTCGTGCTGATAACGTGTTATAAAAAATAAAGAATAGAGACGAAGGAGAATAGAGAATAGAGAGTAATTGTTATTTCTCTTGAGGATGATTTACAATGAAGGAAGCCCTTCTATTTATAGGAAAAATTTGCTCCTAGTTTCACACTAAAAGAAAGATAGATCAAATCATGATAGACCTCAAATAGATCTTGATAGATTTTGATAGACATTCACTATAATTGTTATATATCATAACACATTCCAGGTTTTAAAAAGAAATCTATTTTTATATGCAATTCGATATAGTCATTATAAAGAAAAAAAAGCTCATTTAATTTCTAATAAACAAATTGTAAGAAAAGAAACTGTCACACCCCTTTTTCGACTCGTACTCCAACAAATGGAATATTTTTAAAGTTCGAAAGGGTCTTATTATTTAAGTGACAAGAAAATGAAAATTTATTTTGGAAAAGGATTATTTGTATTTTTTATTCAGAGTCGCCATTTGGCATAATCTGGTGTGCCAAGTCACCTTTGGAAAATCCCTTTTCGAAATCAATTGACTCTTAAACCGGTTTGCGCACAGAGATTCCGGCTAAGGAATTCTGTTGACCGAGGGAAAGGTGTTAGGCACCCCTCGATCCCGTAGTTCGACCACGGTCGCTTGGTGGAGGGTATCGACTATTTTGGCATTATGAAGTGTATAAACCACAAAAAAAAAACACAAAACAATCAAACAAAAACAAAACAAAACGAAATGTAAGTCCAGTCCAATTATTACAACCCAAAATAGAAAGGGGACTGAAATTAAACCTACGCTAATCCTAAACTAATGCTTTACCCGATGCCTCGAGCCTTCGTCACGGACGTCCTCCGGGTACATGATACCTCAGGGTATTCCCCGGTGAATAAATATATACAGATACTTCGGGGCATTCCCCGATCAAATTACAGCATTGAATTAAATGCGATAAAACAAAACCATTCCGACACATATTTCAAACATGTCATCAATCTGCCATGCCTAAATTTTCCTACCCGAACCTACCATTTGCTTATCCGTTCTCGACTAAAGACATAATCCTACCACGATTCATACCAACAATAAATCAAATTAAACCGAATCTATCCTTTTGTTAATTTTTCCAATTCCACCTCCGACTTTCTTTCTGTCCATCCATTAGAACATGATCAAGTTTATGCCTTAATCTACCAAAACCAAACAACCAAGCATCACAATCATAACATCAACATAAACAAAAATTCAACAAAACTATAATCACCACTCGCCATCGCAACCAATCAAAACAACCAACCACATATATATATAAGAGACGAGTTAAGAAATGGACCTCGATAGAACGTTTTGTCGATAATAAGGAAATCCGAAGACCAAAACTCGATCGTAGAACCTCACGACGAACAAACCAAACTCGGTATTAAAATAATAACCGGACAGCTCCAAAACCCGTTGAATAAAATTTTACTCTACGAAACCCAACCTCACAACGACGAGATTCGATAAAGTCGACTTGAAACTTACTATCGACGTTGAACCATGAAATAGACGAAACCAAAATCAACCAAAGACAGCAAGAAATCAAAAAACCAAACAGATCGAGGAGGTGAGCTCACGGCGACGGAAAGAACGGCGGCGGAAGATCTAGACGGTGACGGAGCTAGTGTCGCCGCTGGTCGCTGCTGTTCGGGGGCGAAGAGGTCGGAGTGAAGCTGTTGGTCGCTGCCGGTAGCTGATGTTCTGAGAGAAAGAGAGGGGGAGAGAGGGAGTGATGACGGCGTTGTTGCCGTCGTCGGAGAGAAAGAGGGAGAGAGATCGGAGTGACGACGACGTTGTTGCCATCGTCAGAGAGAGAGGGGGGTGAGTCGACGGAGAGAGAGAGAGAGAGAGGGAAAAGATGGTGATGTTGTGGTGGTCGGAGCTCCGGTCAGTCGTCAGCGACGTTTAGAGAGAGAGAGTAGAGTAGAGAGAGAGAGAGTGCTGATTTTTATTTCTTCTTCCTCAGATCTTTTTTTTTGGTCCCCCCTCTTTTGTGTGTATGTGTGGGTATATATTGTGCTCTTTCTTTTTGGACAAGAAAAAGAGAGGGGGGTAGGGGGTAGTGGTGAGGTGTTATGTTTTTATTGGGTAGGTGGTTAGGATAAGATAGGGTTAGTTGTTTTTTGTCATTTTGTGGAGGGATTATCACACGGGTGAGGGTACACGGTAGGATAAGGTAAACAATAGGTAAAACGATATCGGGGAGGGACGAAATTAGATGTCTACATCATGCCCTCTTTGAATGTAAACATGAAGTGTTTTCAGGCAAAGAAGTAGACAGCGAGATAGAATTTTGTCCCGACCATTATTCAAAGAAAGAAACAGGAGAAAGAAGGACTACCGGGTCTTGAATTAGGACAGCCTACCCACCCAAGTTATGAAGGGATCAAGTGAAAAGTATCTCCAAGGATTGGACGGAGATGGACTATACCGAGTTGGAGAGTCGAGTGAGGTTCCGTCGAGTTTCCGGTCCGCGGCTCTGTTATTACATCAAAAATAAAAATTACAAGTTAAAACATAAATGAAATTACAAAAATCCTATCTATACAGCTTCTGTTGATTCTTAACTCGACTTTTCATCACCCTATTCTTCAGGAGGGCTCCTGACTTGCAATTTCTTTCGACTTGTTGCTTGGTTTTCAATTACTTCGCTTTGTTGCATGACTTTTCATTTCCTCACCCTATTCTCCAGGCGGGCTCCTGCCTTGCTATTTTATCACCCTGTTCTTCAGGCGGGTTCCTGACTTGCTATTTCATCACCCTGTTCTTCAGGCGGGCTCCTGGAACCCAACATTAAAACTAGAACAAAATTATCCCAAACAAAAATTATAGTAAAATAGTATTTCACTTTTGAAAACGTTATCCCGTTTTCCAGGAGGGTCCTGAGCAGAAAGTAAAATCCCATTTTTTCAGGAGGGTCCTGCGCATAAAGTAAAATCCCATTTTTCAGGAGGGTCCTGAACTGAAAGTAAATTTCCATTTTTCAGGAGGGTCCTGAACATAAAGTAAATTCCCATTTTTCAGGAGGGTCCTGAATTGAAAGTAAATTCCCATTTTTCAGGAGGGTCCTGAACATAAAGTAAAATCCCATTTTTCAGGAGGGTCCTGAACATAAAGTAAAATTCCCATTTTCCAGGAGGGTCCTGAACATGAAGTAAATTCCTATTTTTCAGGAGGGTCCTGAACATAATGTAAAATCCCATTTTTCAGGAGGGTCCTGAACATAAAGTAAAAATCCCATTTTTCAGGAGGGTCCTGAACAGAAAGTAAAATCCCATTTTCCAGGAGGGTCCTGAACTGAAAGTAAAATCCCATTTTTCAAGAGGGTCCTGAATTGAAAATAAATTCCCATTTTTCAGGAGGGTCCTAGACTGAAAGTAAAATCCCATTTTTCATGAGGGTCCTGAATTGAAAGTAAATTCCCATTTTCCAGGAGGGTCCTGAACATAAAGTAAATTCCCATTTTTCAGGAGGGACCTGAACTGAAAGTAAATTCCCATTTTTCAGGAGGGTCCTGTACATAAAGCAAAATCTCATTTTTCAGGAGGGTCCTGAACATAAAGTAAAATCCCATTTTTCAGGAGGGTCCTGAATTGAAAGTAAATTCCCATTTTCCAGGAGGGTCCTGAACATGAAGTAAATTCCTATTTTTCAAGAGAGTCCTGAACATAAAGTAAAATCCCATTTTTCAGGAGGGTCCTGAACAGAAAGTAAAATCCCATTTTCCAGGAGGGTCCTGAACTGAAAGTAAAATCCCATTTTTCAGGAGGGTCCTGAATTGAAAGTAAATTCCCATTTTTCAGGAGGGTACTGGACTGAAAGTAAAATCCCATTTTTCAGGAGGGTCCTAAATTGAAAGTAAATTCCCATTTTCCAGGAGGGTCCTGAACATAATGTAAATTCCCATTTTTCAGGAGGGACCTGGACTGAAAGAAAAATCCCATTTTTCAGAAGGGTCCTGAACAAAAGTAAAATCCCATTTTTCAGGAGGGTCCTGAACAAAAGTAAAATCCCATTTTTCAGGAGGGTCCTGAACATAAAGTAAAAATCTCATTTTTCAGGAGGGTCCTGAACAGAAAGTAAAATTCCATTTTTTAGGAGGGTCCTGAACAGAAAGTAAAATCCCATTTTTCAGGAGGGTCCTGAACAGAAAGTAAAATCCCATTTTTCAGGAGGGTCCTGAACATAAAGTAAAATCCCATTTTTCAGGAGGGTCCTGAACAAAATTAAAATCCCATTTTTCAGGAGGGTCCTGAACATAAAGTAAAATCCCATTTTGCAGGAGGGACCTGAACATAAAGTAAAATCCCATTTTTCAGGAGGGTCCTGAACAGAAAGTAAATTCCCATTTTTCAGGAGGGTCTTGAACATAAAGTAAAATCCCTGGATATGCATTTCCAATGGTAGCTGAATCAAGTGAAACGAATTTGCCCCTGTTTCAATCAAAGAAAAATTTGTCAGTTAAAAACTTAGTGGTGGCTTGCAGATCTTGGCTTTTCAGGTATCTGCCCAGCACTCGTTTCTTTCATCTTTGTTCCAAATTGCTAACACTTGTCGTGTCTTGCCGCATCATTGACCCGGGTCCAGATTGAGGGAAATGAGTTCTGACTCAAACAATGGGTTTCCATTTTTACCATGCCCCTGAGGTGCACTCTTTTCCCAAATTTGAAATGCTTCCACGAATCCAATAGCCTGTCGGTTGATAGACTTCCTTTGCTTCGTGTTGAATTACGATCATAATTCTTTCCTGTGTTGTTCCTAGGCTTTTCCTCATATAATTGGAAAGACTGGTAGTAAATTTTTAAATCCTTTCTCGCTTGTGTTGACACAGACTTGACTTAAAATGCAAAGAAATGATGGTGACTTTTATTTTGATAAATGACATAAAAAGACAAAAAGCTTGAATATGTAAATGAAAGAAAAGGGCAATGTCCCATATTCAAAAAGAAAACTTATCTGAATACAATAACCAACTCCAATGAGTATGACATGCATTTTGGATTGAGCTGTTTGATCTTCCTATCCAAACTCCCCATTTGTTGTTGAGTTCGTGTCTTTTTCCGCTGAGCCGCTTCTTCAAATCCATTGGACTCATACATCACATTCGACTGACGACATCTAAAAAGACTTTCGCCAACAAATCTCTTTCTTTTCACTTTCCGCCTTTCTCTTAAACTCTCCATCGCGCTACGGTGCCCATGAGGATTTTCACCAATAAGACTCTCATTTTTGTATTTCTCTCAACTCACCATTGCCTTACGGTGCCCGCAAAGGTTTTCACCAATAAGACTCTCTCATTTTTGTATTTCTCTCAACTCACCATCGCCTTATGGTGCCTACAAAGGTTTTCACCAATAAGACTCTGTCATTTTTGTATTTCTTTCCTGATTTCTTATGCTGAGGGAGACAAGCGGTACCTCACAATGTATCATCAATATCCATTGCATGCTTAGCCTTAACATTATCAAAAATTGATCTGAAGGACTTTCTTTGGTTGTAACTTGGCGTTTGGTTAAGGTTAGAAAAAAATGGTAAGGGGCTCAAACGATACTTGAAGTGGGGGTGAGACTTACAACTTTTGGAATCGACTCAAACAACATGTTAACTCATGCCCCAATTTTTGTTGACTGGGTGAATTTTAAACCTTTATTTGGTTGGATCGACCCGAAATAGGGCAGCCTACGTATCTCACTCCCGAGAGAGGAGAATCAGGTCGCACGTAGTTCCATCAGCTTGTTCTTTGTTTTGATTTGATTTTGATTTTTTTTTTTTCAATTTCTTTCTTTTATTCTCATTTTCTCGACATTTATCTTTGACTCTATTTTGATTCTAAAAGAGGGATATGAAAGAAAAAATAAAATGAAGCTCAAACAGGTAAACAAGGGATGACACAATGTTTGGATAGAAGAATAAAATGCCTTCATCATATCAATCTTCAAAAATGCAAGTACTAAACATGCAATAAAATCAAACAAAGGATCAAATATCACACATAGTATCTTTTGACCGCATCAGCATTGATAGCCATTTCTGCCATTTTGCCTTCAATATCTATCAAATATAAGGCTCCATTGGGTAACACTTTCTTCACAATGAAGGGACCTTGCCAGTTAGAGGAGAACTTGCCTTTCGCTTCGACCTGGCATATCATCATAAGACCATGCAAAAAACATCATTATAATCAATTAATGCTTGAATCATTTCATCTTTTAGCTGTGGCAAAGCATGTACACTGATTTTAGTTTCCCTAACATCTTCTTGATCCCCTAGATTTATTGGCTCAGTCTCATTCAAATTAGGATTCGGTTTGTCTTCAAACTGTTCCAACTCTTTGCTTATTTCTTCTAGTGCTCCTTCTTCATTATATTCCCCATCCCGCTTCATTACATCTTGATTAGTTTGGATTTTAAGATTAGGCTGAAAATTCCGCATGCATGTCATGTCATTAGAATCAGCATAAAGAGAACTGTGTAAGAAAAGAAAAACAAAATATATTAGACACAAAACAAAAGGGACATTGCATTTTATTAAATAAAAATATAGAAGGGTTTAAACACAGATGCCAACATAACATAAAAAAACTAAAAATTTGAATTACAACCCTGAAATAACTCGGATAAACAGAAAGAAAAACAAAATAAACTACCAAAACTCCCTCCTGACAGGGAGAGGAGTGACTTCCCAATTATTGAGCCGGACAGCTGGACCTATAAATTGCACGTCTGCCATACTGGTACCTTCTCCTGCTTCGACCATATCAACTTCCATACAAAGGTTCTGGAAGTCATCAACCAATTCAACCTCAAATTCCACATGCTTCGTGACACCGCTCTTAACAAATGATTCACTGAGTAGTGGCATTGGGCGAGGGAGTGACCATATTTCCTTTTTCCTTCCCTTGGCTTTCTTCAGATCTTCAGTTGTAGGCTCAAATCCCAGACCAAACGTGCCCAAGTTCTCACTCGGACATATGGGATGAACTATACCGTGCAGAGACGCTCCCAAACCCTTCCCTGGCTTAAATCCGTATTTCCAAAGTTCACTCACCATCATGATAGAAGCAGAAGACAATTGTGGTCCCGGTATAGCCTGTCATTCAAGGATACGATTCACTGGCACTGTATCAAAAGTTTGATAGACGAATGTCTCTTCTACGTTATTTGCTTCAATAAGAGACAAGGGAGAATCTTCGTAAGCTGACAAATCTCCTTCACCATGAATAACTACTTCTTGTCTGTCATGCTCAAACTTAATCATCTGGTGCAGCGTAGATGCAACCGCCTTGGCCTTGTGGATCCACGGCCTTCCCAACAACAGATTGTAAGAGGATTCTACATTCAATACTTGAAACTCTATGGTGAACTCAACAGGCCCTATGGTCAACACTAGTTCTATTTCGCCAATGGAATTTGATTTTGCACTATCGAAAGCCCTGACACATACATTATTGGGCCTGATCCTCTCAGCACCAATATTCAGCTTTTGCAAAGTAGAAATAGGGCAAATATTTGCACCTGAACCTCCATCAATCATAACATGAGTGACATAGAAATCTTCACACTTCACTGTAATCTAAAGGACCCGGTTATGCCCTATACCTTCGATAGGCAATTCATCGTCAGAAAAGCTGATCCGATTGACCTCAAATATTTTTCCAACCATTTTCTCAAGCTGGTTGATTGTAATCTCCCTTGGAACATATGCTTCATTTAATACCTTCAGTAAAAAATCACGATGCTCCTTAGAGTGCAACAACAAAGATAAAAGGGAAATTTGAGCAGGGGTTTTCTTCAGCTGGTCTAATATTGAATACTCTGGCAATTTCATCTTTTTCAAAAATTCTTCGGCTTCTTCTTCGGTGATAGGCTTTTTGATAAATGACGGTCCACTCACCTTTGGCTTGGATTTTCTTAAGATTTCAGGCACGAAACATCTTCCTGACCTAGTCAAACCCCCTACCTCATCTACATCTTCCACTACTTCTTTCCCATGATAGGTCATCACGGTCCTCCCATAATTTTAGTGAATTCTTTTCGTATCGAATATCGGAGGTTGGGTCACCGATTTGAGGACAATAGGCGCTGCTAGTGCTCCTTTCACCGTCAAGATAGGCTGACTCAGAGCTCCCACCACCGTCAACTTAGGTTTATCCTGACTTGAATCAACATACCTTCTGGCGCTCTGTACTGTGATCAGGGGCTTCTTTGTGCTTTCTTGGGCTTTATCTTCTCTCATTCCTTCCTGGCTCAATGACATTGCTTTCAAAGATTTCTCTACATTCACTGATTTCTCCTCAATGGTCTGTATCTTGACAATAGGCTTATAACCCCTCGAAGACTCTTTACCATCATATATCAATTCTAACATATTGGCTTCAGCATGGGTTGGCAGCGGATTCTGGTTAATGTTTGGACCCTCCGGGGCCTGGACCAGCATCTGATTTGTGTCAATTAAATCTCGGACAGCTCTCTTTAAATGCCGGTATTTCTCGATATCATGGCCTGGCATATCAGAACAGTACGCACACCTTAAAGAATAATCGAGATTCCTTGGTGGTGGATTTGAAAGCCTTCCTTGAATTGGGCTTAAAACCTTCAACTTTCTCAACCTATCAAACAAGCTAGCATATGACTCCCCAAGAGGTGTGAATTGATTTTTGACCGCCTTCTCCTTCTTATACTCGGGCCTAGGTTGAAAACTGGGTCTGGAAGGGTTTTTGTAATTTGGTGGAGCGAATGGGCTATTTTGTGGAGTTTGTGCGCGCCACTGCGGGTAAGAAGGGGTTTGGTCATATGGTTGCGTGCTATATACTGGGTACGGGGGTGGTGGAATGGAATATAAAGGGTTTTGTAGAGGGTAGTAATGATGGGGAGGAATATATGGAGCTTGGGCGTAGACTTGGGCTTGGGATTGGGGATATAGGCGAGGTGGTCTTTTGGGATAGGAATGGGTTCCAGCTACAACAGTCGCCACGTCCTCTTTCTTCTTTTTACCGCCAAATGCGCCAGATCCACCTTGAATCGCTTGTGTGGTGGATTTTAATGCGGAAAAACTCACTATTCGACCGGTCTTAATCCCGTCATCTATCATCTCCCCCATTTTGAGGACTTCCATAAAAGACTTTCTCATTGCCGGAAGTAAATGTTGAAAATAGGTCTCATCCTGCGCTGAATGAAAACTTCTACCAACTTACTTTCTTTCATTGGAGGCTTTACCCTAGCGGCCTGTTCACGCCACCTTATCGCGTATTCCCTAAAACCTTCAGAGCTCTTTTTCTTCATGTTGACCAAAGATTTTTCGTCCGGAATCAAGTCGATGTTGTACTGAAAATATTGAACAAATTCAGAAGCCAAATCATCCCAACTGTTCCATTTATCGATATCCCGATCGATGAACCATTCTGAAGCCAGATCTGAAAGACTCTCGCCAAAGAAGGCCATGAGTAGTTCTTCCTTTCCTCCTGCAGCCCTCAACTGGTTGCAATAACGTCTCAAGTGTGCAGGAGGATCACCGTGCCCTGCATACTTCTCGAACTTAGGCATCTTAAAACCGGGGGGCAGGTTGATGTCTGGGAACATGCACAGGTCTTTATAGGAAACACTTCTATAATCTCCGATTCCTTGCAAATTCCTCATAGCTTGCTCTAAACTCTTCAGTTTCCGGGCTATGACATCCTATTCCTCCGTTGCAACAGGTTTCTCCGTATCAAATGGAAATGTAGGCGGCTGAGTGTACCCATACGGTTCATTCAATTGCAAAGTAGGCTCCGTAGCATAATACTGATCATCTGAAACCTACAGTACTGGCTCACTGGAAGACCGAGTAAGCCTCATTGTGGGACGCACAACATATATAGGAGTTTCATGTGGTGGCGGGGCCACGAATACCGATATGATCGGTGGCGCTGGCTGAGCAGCTGGTCTTGATTGGGGAGCTGCCAAGGGCACACCAGAATTGCCAGGATAATAATGTCGCGGAGTGAATCCTGGCGCGTGCTCAGGTGACTCAGTAGGAGCAGAGAATTGTGCCTGAGAGAGCGGTGGGCAGTTAGAGATATTCCCAAGACCTTCAGGGAGCGGAGGATGAGGCATTCCGCTGGACCATGCCCAGTGCAAATCTATCAATTGTTGCCTGAGCCTTACTACCTCATCATTGTGTTCTGAACTTTTTTCCCTGTGATCCTGATCCGGGTCAATGAGTGAATTTTCAATCTCCCTGCTAGCCATGGAGAGCTTTGTTTTAGATCTAGTGAAGTATGGGTGACTAGCCAGAGTGCTGCAAACCTACCACTGTTATCTGAAAGAACATGCTCATCAAAGACGACATCCGTTAGGATTAGGGTATACCAAAAGCATGGGAATCACATTGGTAAAATTGTCCTAAGTTCCTGTTCATTTCTACCAGCTTTCAAGGCTAGCGAAATCATTTTAACATCATCCCGATTTTATCTACACTTATTTTTATCTACACCTATTATTATTTTTTATTCTTCTCTTCTTTTTTTTCACGTTATCTACCTTTATTTTATCATTCTTTATGGCTTTTGTTTTCCTTAAAAGAGGAAAAAATAATGAAAAACAACGAAACAAGATGATTAGATCGAACCCAAAAGTAGGTTGCCTACGTATCATGTTGTACATGAATCAGATCTTACGTAGTTCGGACAGCTTATGCATAAACATTATACAATTGAAGGTTTTTTTTTTCACGAAACACGAAAACAAGTAAACAAAAGAAAGACGTAACATCTAAATATTTTGATGAAAGACAACAAAACATACAACGAATTTAGGACCACTTTAAAACTAAACAAAAGAAATACAAAACAACACTTTAAACCCCTAACGACATGCGTGCAATAAAGACCCGAATATCAAAAACAACTTGACTCCGACTTAACACAGACACCAACCTACAATGACAGAAACATAAAAGACTCAAAACTACATAAAGATAAGACATGCTCTTTCAAACTGGTGCTCTGTGTGATGTCCCCGGCTGAGATGAACCCATCTGTGAAGTCCCCACTTTTCCACTCAGACTTTGCAACATGTCCTGCAACGACGTTTTGATACCCGGAAACAAATTTCTTGCCCGTATCCCCGCCTCTTGGAGAGTACACCCACAAAGGTTTCTCTGACACCCATCCACAGTTGTGATCAAACGCGACAACTGAACTCTCAAAAACTCCACCTTGGCACCCGGATCTTCCTGCTCATCATCTTCTACCATGATTGTTTCCCGTATTCGCCCTCTAAGTTGGGCTGGTAAGGGTCTACTAATGCCACGGGGCAGAGATTGTAGCCAGATTTCATAGTTTTGAGTGCATCCTGGATTTTCCTCGAAAGTATCGACACCTAACTTTATCGCGTTATTCCAGAATTGCTCATATTTGCTTTCCCCCACGGCTTGATCTTTAAAGTACTCTACATCCTTTAGAAGGTCCATTATTGGGGGGACGTCTTGCATCCTACCCAACTGACGCATCACCCTTCTTGGACTGTAAGGCCTAGTGCAGTTAAGTCCTATCAAAACTAGAAAGAGTTGCATTTGAGATCCAATCAAGATTTTCTTAGGACAAAACCACATATAGAACCAAAGAATATTGTTCGGAGTTCTTGATTCGAGAAATTCGATCCAAGAATTGACTCCAATAGGAAAAGAAAATTTGTCAAAACGCATTCTTTCTTGCATGGCTTGCACTCGATCATTCAGACAACGGTCGATCACATCTGCTCTAATCAAAGAAGGTGTATGCAAGTGCTCCATCATCCACAGCTGCAATATCAGATTACTCCCCTCAAAAAATCGTACCCCTCCTTTTACTTCAGTTAAAGCCTTATATATTTCTGTTAAGATCATTGGTACAATGGTGACCTCATCTTTTTTCTTGAATAAAGCTATCACCACTGATTGTAGACGAGTATTGATACACCTCTCATCTAACGGGAACACTAAGATACCCAACAAAGCCAGACAGAAAACCTCAAGACGACGTTGTTCCCAGATTTTTTTGGTAGTACAGAATTCATCCCAAAAGCAGTCGAAACCCTCTAAGGACCCAAATCTAGCAAACAAATAGTCCAAGGAAATCCAAGATTGTTTGAGACATCCCAGATGCTTGTTATCTTTTAATCCACAGAGTCGAAGGAATTTCTTACGAGTATTATTGCGGGCTAAAATCATCTGCTGACCCATGTAAGTCAACCGAAACAAAAGAGATATTTCTGCCAGGGTAGGAGTCAATTCACAACTTTCGAACCTAAACACCAAATTATTTGGATCCCAGAAAGTCAACGCAACTTCTATTAAATCCTTACGAGGCGTGAGATCCATGAGCGTTACAAGATTGCCTAACACTTTCCTCACTTCGTGCTTTTTGGAGTAATTGAACGTGCCCCACCACTTGATCAACTTTTTGGGTACCTTGACAACCATAAGGACTCTAGACTTTGTGGACAGATTCATCCTGTAGTAGCAGATAAGAAATTGTCTCAAAATTTGATAAGAGCAAAAGGTTCCCAACCAATGGGAATTTGATGCGGACATACGTCGATGGGACAGACCGCTTCATGACTCCAAATCGCCGAACAGTAACGCTGAATAAAATCAGCCTACTTGGCTAACAACTCTAGGTTACGGAGTAAAAGACCTAGCCTAAGACTAAGACGAAGACCAAAATAAAGGTTACCGGACCCACCGAGGGTTACCTACGTATCCCGCCCCGAGGGACGGAAATCAGGTATGCGTAGTTCGTCCAGTTTGGACAACTAACGATTAACTAATAAATTGACCCTAACTTAAGAGACAAAACCAAAAACAAACGAATAAAAACTTTTTGGATTTTTCAATTAGACACTTTAACTAAGACTGACACCATCAATTATGGAAAAATCTTTTTGGTATTTTTGCTTTTGACAAATACGTAGAAATTTTTATTTTTTATTTTTGAATTTACGGTACTTTGAGAAGACAAAAATGCAAAAAATGTAAAAAAAAATCTTTTTGAGTTTTTGGATCGTGAAGAACAAAAGTCATAAAGAATTCTAAAATAAACTACGACACTCCTTTTGATTCATTCTTTTCGACTCACTTTTTTTTCTTTCTTTTTTTCACACTTTACTTCTAACACATGTTTTCCCCAAATCGGTCCGTCAAATGACCACGTTACTCTCAAAGATGCAATATTTAGCACGTAGGGATGCTTTAAAGGTGAGTCTCCTACAAAGGATCGTGTGGGCCCCGCTAGGTCTCAATATGATGCACATAAGAATGACCTAAAGGCTGACCTACGTTTGTGGTTTACTAACAAGGCCGTTCGGGGGAGCATATGGTCGATAGTGGCTGCTTTGCTTTCCACCTACTCCATACATCCAACGGCTCCCCCCCTAAAATAAAGGTGACTCAACTAGAGTTCGTGCGCACGACGTGCGCTCCGAGACTTGTTGCGGAAAGAATTGACTCGGGTTATGCAAATGATGCCAGATATAAAGCGGTAACACATAGGATAAATACTATAAACAAAGAGCACGAAAACGCACAAAAGTGAAAACAATAACAAAAATCACAAACAATGCTTATACACTCGTAATGCCAACAAAGCCAATACGACTCAAAAATAAGCTCGAATTCTAAAACGTCCCCAGCAGAGTCGCTAGAGCTGTCACACCCCTTTTTCGACTCGTACTCCAACAAATGGAATATTTTTAAAGTTCGAAAGGGTCTTATTATTTAAGTGACAAGAAAATGAAAATTTATTTCGAAAAAGGATTATTTGTATTTTTTATTCAGAGTCGCCACTTGGCATAATCTGGTGTGCCAAGTCACCTTTGGAAAATCCCTTTTCGAAACCAATTGACTCTTAAACCAGTTTGCGCACAGAGATTCCGGCTAAGGAATTCTGTTGACAGAGGGGAAGGTGTTAGGCACCCCTCGATCCCGTGGTTCAACCACGGTCGCTTGGTGGAGGGTATCGACTATTTTGGCATTATGAAGTGTATAAACCACAAAAAAAAATGCAAAACAATCAAACAAAAACAAACAAAACGAAATGTAAGTCCAGTCCAATTATTAGAACCCGAAATAGAAAGGGGACTGAAATTAAACCTACGCTAATCCTAAACTAATGCTTTACCCGATGCCTCGGGCCTTCGTCACGGACGTCCTCCGGGTACATGATACCTCGGGGTATTCCCCGGTGAATAAATATATACAGATACTTCGGGGCATTCCCCGGTCAAATTACAGCATTGAATTAAATGCGATAAAACAAAACCATTTCGACACATATTTCAAACATATCATCAATCTGCCATGCCTAAATTTGCCTACCCGAACCTACCATTTGCTTATCCGTTCTCGACTAAAGACATAATCCTACCACGATTCATACCAACAATAAATCAAATTAAACCGAATCTATCCTTTTGTTAATTTTTCCAATTCCATCCCCGACTTTCTTTCTGTCCATCCATTAGAACATGATCAAGTTTATGCCTTAATCTACCAACACCAAACAACCAAGCATCACAATCATAACATCAACATAAACAAAAATTCAACAAAACTATAATCACCACTCGCCATCGCAACCAATCAAAACAACTAACCACATATATATATAAGAGACGAGTTAAGAAATGGACCTCGATAGAACGTTTTGTCGATAATAAGGAAATCCGAAGACCAAAACTCGATCGTAGAACCTCACGACGAACAAACCAAACTCGGTATTAAAATAATAACCGGACAACTCCAAAACCCGTGAATAAAATTTTACTCTACGAAACCCAACCTCACAACGACGAGATTCGATAAAGTCGACTTGAAACTTACTATCGACGTTGAACTATGAAATAGACGAAACCAAAATCAACCAAAGACAGCAAGAAATAAAAAAACCAAACCGACAGAAAGAACGGCGGCGGCAGATCTAGACGGTGACGGAGCTAGTGTCGCCGCTGGTCGCTGCTGTTCGGCGGCGAAGAGGTCGGAGTGAAGCTGTTGATCGCTGCCGGTAGCTGTTATTCGGAGAGAAAGAGAGGGGGAGAGAGGGAGTGACGACAGCGTTGTTGCCGTCGTCGGAGAGAAAGAGAGGGGGGTGAGTCGACGGAGAGAGAGGGGAAAGATGGTGGTGTTGTGGTGGCCGGAGCTCCGGTCAGTCGCCGGCGACGTTTAGAGAGAGAGAGTGCTGATTTTTATTTCTTCTTCCTCAGATCTTTTTTTTTGGTCCCCCCTCTTTTGTGTGTATGTGTGGGTATATATTGTGTTCTTTCTTTTTGGACAAGAAAAAAAGAGGGGGTGGGGTAACGTGGGGTAGGGGTAGTGGTGAGGTGTTATGTTTTTATTGGGTAGGTGGTTAGGATAAGATAGGGTTAGTTGTTTTTTGTCATTTTGTGGAGGGATAATCACACGGGTGAGGGTACACGGTAGGATAGGGTAAACAATAGGTAAAACGATATCGGGGAGGGACGAAATTAGGTGTCTACAAAACAATGAAATTAAAACTTCACAAGAGTTGAATGGATTAAATTAAGATCCATTATTTCAGCCTTTTAATCCAGATCATCTTAGCCCAAGCAAATTTTAAGCCGATTCAACCATTTAAAAACTTATCCACATTCGGTGTTTACATCAAGTCAATGCATGCATGTCATGCATGTGTTTGAATTTAAAATTAATTATACTTAACCATAATTAAGTAACGTGTATTTTTACTTTATTAAATCACTTAATCATAGTAAATAATATCAATTTGGTGTAAACACTGAGTGTGGGTAAGATTTTACCATTTATCAGTCAATCCTTTCTTGTCTTTCGGGGAGAAAGGGACCAAGTTCCTCGATCTCTCCTATCTTCTTGTTTCAATGATTGGCATATGTGGGTATTAAAAACGAGTTTTTTGTTGTATGATGTCCGCATTAAAATCGCGACTAATCTGTAATATGAGATAGGGGAGCGGCCCCATCGTTCCACCACGACCATGTTGGTAGTTTTTACTTTTTTACACAAACATAGTGTAGGTAAAGCCATATTGACAATTAATCCTTCATGAAAAAGTTCTGAAATCTTGGAAAAGAAATCCTGGTCATCATACTAGTTAATCTGATAGTATGAATTTCTTTATGCTGTCAGTGCATATAAGTTGGAAGTCATCAGAAATTAGTGGGTACCCGGTGTATTATTATTTGGTTCGTGCGATCGAACTCACGTAGATCACAGATTCGATTACTATTTTTGTAGATATGCTATAGTACTAATGTCCCAGCTATGAATGACTTGTGATAATACCTGGGCAGTTTTGCCAGCTGCTACATTGATGTGTTCCAAGTTATAAACATGATGTAACTAGTGATGGGCTATTCAAGTGCTGGAGGAGCCAGCAAAGAGATGAGAAAGCTCACACAAATGATATTATTATTATTATTATTATTATTATTATTATTGGAAAGGGTCACAATACAAAAGTATGTGAAATTCACCAAATTTGCCCACAAGTAGAAATCGTCATTCTAAGAAAAAATAAGGCATTTCGATGCACTAAACTCCCGTTATGTGTGGCTCTGAAAAGGGGTTGAAACATCCTTGACCTCCTGGTCACATGGACTCCAACGTGATTTTATAGACTATACTAGTCAACGTTGAGTCAAAATTGGCTCAACGTGATTTTATTGAGCCAATCACGCTAATTCAATAGCTTTTGTCGAGAATATGTGTACATATATGGTCATCAAATTGACTACTAATCATCAAACTACTACTTCCTAGAATGTGAATTCAATTATTATCAAATTAACATCCAAGCTCAAAATCAAGACAACTCCAAGTCTTTTTTTACAGATTTATAATGTAGGAGGGCATCCAATAGGGACTGACCACTGGCCAGACTCTTTTGTATTTAACTGATATCCTCCTCATGGTACATATCTTACCTTTAGTTTTGATGTCCCTTAATGAATATATGTTGTATATATTTTTTGCATAGGATGTGATGATTCCTTTAGTACTTATGTATAGGATGATTATTCTCGGATCAAATGGTTTTCTAACCCTCTACAAATTTTATTTAGTTTATGTCTTTTTTACAAAAGATCTTCATTTTTACCCACAAGCGATATTCGTAAAAGATCATTTTCTTGATCTGTACAAATTGTAAAAGGATATGATAGACAAGAGATCATCTCATTTCCTCAGATTCCTCTCCTATTAGATCATCCCTTAATCTTCAATATAGAGGGTTTAGCTTGATCCATCTTATAAGGAGGTTTTGGTTTATGTATCTCTCCTTTATTTTTTAATTGTTATCCATATACATGTGGTAGGGGACCCAAATCTCCATCAACACAGGAGGTGAGGTGAAAGTCTGAGTGAATAAATTATATACAAAAATATTAATATTATAAATTAATTTGAGATTGCTATAAAAATTTCATAATTTTCAATTCATGAATCCCTTGCCTATTCTCCTCTCTTTTTCTTTGCTCTTACCTATAAAATGGTGGAAGACTCAGAGAATTGACTATTTGAGTTCGTTATGTGATCCACCAATTGAGGGTCAAACATATATACCTATACATTTACATTTCTTTTATAATTTATTTCAGTTTTTGTGATGTATATACTTTGACCGGATAACTTATCTATTTTATTATATCCTTATATTTCGTTGTTATCAATATACGTATGCAATTAAATGAATTGAGACTGTATTTTGTAAATACTCAATTATCTAAATGGGTGTGTATGAGCTAGCATAACGAAATACTACTATATAATAGTAAGAAAGATCAATATCATACAGTTGTAAAGATTTGAATTATATATATGGAATCGACATCATATACAGCATTTCTATATAGAGAAATTTGCTAGAAATTGTACATCGTTATAGTATGAAAAGAGATAATTGGCTAGACTGAATATAACAGAACTTTTTTAAAAATATTTTCTTTCACTTATCATAACCATATCAAACAAATTATATTAACGATAAAGTCTTTTAAGTAGTATGTATTGAGCTACATAGGACGTCCATCTTTTCTAGACCAACTTGGATTATGTCTGTCAAGTGGGCCGGGCCGGTCCAACCCGGAACCGGCCCGTGTTATTTAACCGGGTTGAGGGCCGGACTGGGGTCTAAGTGGGCCGGGTCGCTCCGGGCCCAACAGTAAAAAAATTAAAAACCACCCTAACCCGGCCCACTTAACCCAACCCGGTCAAAAATATAAAAAAAAAAACTTTTTTTCAATATACATTATATATACCCACCTATATACATTATTAATACGTTAAACAATATATATACACATATATATAGTATATACTACATTAGAATTTAAAAAATATATACACATATACACAATTACACATATATACGCACCATCCAAATATATATGTACTACTTTAAACTTTAAAGTTTAAATAAAATATACAACAATATATATATATAATTATATATATATACACATGTATACGTTAAATATACACGTCTATAGAAGATCTATTCACATATATACACTCTAATCTATGTATATGTAATACTTTAAATGAAATATACTATAATATATATACATTACAATATATATTTGTATAGTTATATACTAATTTATAAAATATATACACATCTATACGTTAAATATACACGTCTATAGAAGATCTATTCACATATATACACTCTACTCTATGTATATGTAATACTTTAAATGAAATATACTATAAAGTTATACATTACAATATACATTTGCATAGTTATATACTAATTTATAAAACATATACACATATTTACGTTAAATATACACGTCCATAGAAGATCTATTCACATATATACACTCTATTCTATGTATATGTAATACTTTAAATGGGATATAATACAATAAATATACATTACAATATATATTTGTATAGTTATATACTAATTTATAAAATATATACACATGTATACGTTAAATATACACGTCTATAGAAGATCGATTCACATATATACACTCTATTCTATGTATATGTAATACTTTAAATGAAATATACTACAATATATATACATTACAATATATATTTGTATAGTTATATACTAATTTATAAAATATATACACATGTATACGTTAAATATACACGTCTATAGAAGATCTATTCACATATATACACTTTATTCTATGTATATGTAATACTTTAAATGAGATATGCTACAATATATATACATTACAATATATATTTGTATAGTTATATACTAATTTATAAAATATATACTCATGTATATGTTAAATATACACGTCTATAGAAGATCTATTCACATATATACACTCTATTCTATGTATATGTAATACTTTAAATGAAATATACTATAATATATATACATTACAATATATATTTGTATAGTTATATGCTAATTTATAAAACATATACACATGTATACGTTAAATATACACGTCTATAGAAGATCTATTCACATATATACACTCTACTCTATGTATATGTAATACTTTAAATGAGATATACTACAATATATATACATTACAATATATATTTGTATAGTTATATACTAATTTATAAAATATATACTCATGTATACGTTAAATATACACGTCTATAGAAGATCCATTCACATATATACACTCTATTCTATGTATATGTAATACTTTAAATCAAATATACTACAATATATATACATTACAATATATATTTGTATAGTTATATACTAATTTATAAAACATATACACATGTATACGTTAAATATACACGTCTATAGAAGATCTATTCACATATATACGCTCTATTCTATGTATATGTAATACTTTAAATGAAATATACTACAATATATATACATTACAATATATATTTGTATAGTTATATACTAATTTATAAAATATATAGACATATATACGTTAAATATACACGTCTATAGAAGATCTATTCACATACATACACTCTATTCTATGTATATGTAATACTTTAAATGAGATATACTACAATATATATACATTACAATATATATTTGTATAGTTATATGCTAATTTATAAAACATATACACATGTATACGTTAAATATACACGTCTATAGAAGATCTATTCACATATATACACTCTATTCTATGTATATGTAATACTATAAATGAGATATACTACAATATATATTTGTATAGTTATATACTAATTTATAAAACATATACACATGTATACGTTAAATATACATGTCTATAGAAGATCTATTCACATACATACACTCTATTCTATGTATATGTAATACTTTAAATGAGATATACTACAATATATATACATTACAATATATATTTGTATAGTTATATGCTAATTTATAAAACATATACACATGTATACGTTAAATATACACGTCTATAGAAGATCTATTCACATATATACACTCTATTCTATGTATATGTAATACTATAAATGAGATATACTACAATATATATTTGTATAGTTATATACTAATTTATAAAACATATACACATGTATACGTTAAATATACATGTCTATAGAAGATCTATTCACATACATACACTCTATTCTATGTATATGTAATACTTTAAATGAGATATACTACAATATATATACATTACAATATATATTTGTATAGTTATATACTAATTTATAAAACATATACACATGTATACGTTAAATATACACGTCTATAAAAGATCTATTCACATATATACACTCTATTCTATGTATATGTAATACTTTAAATGAGATATGCTACAATATATATTTGTATAGTTATATACTAATTTATAAAATATATACTCATGTATACGTTAAATATACACGTCTATAGAAGATCTATTCACATATATACACTCTATTCTATGTATATGTAATACTTTAAATCAAATATACTACAATATATATATATACATTACAATATATATTTGTATAGTTATATACTAATTTATAAAACATATACACATGTATACGTTAAATATACACGTCTATAAAAGATCTATTCACATATATACGCTCTATTCTATGTATATGTAATACTTTAAATGAAATATACTACAATATATATACATTACAATATATATTTGTATAGTTATATACTAATTTATAAAATATATACACATGTATACGTTAAATATACACATTTATAGAAGATCTATTCACATATATACACTCTATTCTATGTATATGTAATACTTTAAATGAGATATACTACATTATATATACATTACAATATATATTTGTATAGTTATATACTAATTTATAAAATATATACACATGTATACGTTAAATATACATGTCTATAGAAGATCTATTCACATATATACACTCTATTCTATGTATATGGAATACTTTAAATGAAATATACTATAATATATTTGTATAGTTATATACTAATTTGTAAAACATATACACTTGGATACGTTAAATATACATGTCTATAGAAGATATATACACACCATTCAATATATATGTACTAGTTTAAATAAAATATATACTACAATACATATATATATACTACAGTATTTATATATATATATATATAGTTATATACTAATTTATAAACCATATACATAACGTATACATTAAATATACTCATCTATAGAAGATATATACAGATATATATATATACCATTCAATATATTCACTACTTTAAATAAAACATACACTACAATATATATATATATATATATATATATATATATATATATATATAGTTATATACTAATTTATAAAACATATACACATGTATACGTTAAATATATAGTACTTTAGATTTAGAAGATACACACACACATATATATACCATTCAATATATACACTACATTAAATATACTCATCTATAGAAGATATATACACACATATATATATACCATTCAATATATTCACTACTTTAAATAAAACATACACTACATATATATATATATATATATATATATATATATATATATATAGTTATATACTAATTTATAAAACATATACACATGTATACGTTAAATATATACTACTTTAGATTTAGAAGATACACACACACACACACACACACACATATATATATATATATATATATATACCATTCAATATATACACTACTTTAAATAAAATTATAAAACATATGCTACTTAATATAATAAATTAATAATACTTGATAGTAAATTAATAATGTATTAAAACTAAGTTTTTAATTTCAGTTTGTGAAATTCTGAATTAAAAAAAAAAAAAAAAAAAAACTTGGCCGGGCCGGTTAACCGACAGGCCCAAACCGGGTTGGTTCCGGGCCGGGTCAACTGGGCCGAAATAAAAAACCCAACCGAACCCGGACCCCTAAAGCCCTTGGGCTTAGCGGGCCGGGTCAAACCGGGCCGGTTTGATTATGTGGGCTGGTTCGGGCCGGTTTTAACCGACCCGTTTGACACCCTTAACTTGGATTATGATCAAAATCAACCCATCACCCGCAAATGAATAGATACCTATTTTAATCTGCCTAAATATAAGTAAATTATGTTATTATATTTTTGTGAGCTAAATTTGATATTTTTTAACGAAAATCAAATAAATCTAATCAAAGAAAGTTGTTGCTATAAAAAAGGCATTAAAATCACCCTGAACTATACATAAAACGTCACTTACACACCTAAACTAACGTGACGATCTATTACACACCTATTTTTCTCAAAAGTGAATTTAATTACACCCTGAATTTGACATGAAAATAACATTAATTTATTTTTTAAAAAAAAGGCGCGTCTGGAGAAAAAGAAAAAATAAGCCAAAAAATCTTTAAACCCCTAACCCCACCCCTGCGCACACTCTCTTCTCACCCATCTTTTTTTTTTTTTTTCTCTCTCAATCTTCCTTTCTTCTTCATCACAGTCACTCCTCCTTTGCTATATGGTTGATGAGAATAATTTTTCCGTTTGAAATTAATCAAATGTTATTGCTCCCACGTTGAACATTAATTTTTCAATTTATTTTTGTATTTATGTTCTTTCTCTGTAAAATTTTATGAATTTTGCTCAAAAGTTAATTTTTTAACACTTTTTTTTTGTATATCTATCTTGTCTCTATAAAAATCTTCTTTCAATTTTGCTCAGTTAATAATAATATATTAAAATTGCTCAAAATTTATTTTGATGTCGGATGGTGAATTAGTGGTGAGGCATATTGATTTTGGGGACTGTAATTTAGTGTGAATTTGATGATGGGTGTTGCAACTAGGTAGTGACAGTGTTGTAACTTTTGGTATCGTATAACAAAGAAGATTGAATTGAATAAGTTATTGCTTGAGTGTATTGATTTTATATCAACAATGGAAGAAGAAGATGACATTATGATCGTTGGTTAAATTGAAGAAAAAGAAGAAGATGGTTTTGGACATTGAAGAAATTGAAGAAAAAAAGAAGATGATGATATTGAATTTGAATGAATTTATTGCTTGGGTGTATTGATTTTATATCATCTTCCCGTTAAGAATATGATCCCGTTAATTTTCTTTTTTCTTTTTGAAAATTGAAGAAAGAGAAGAAGATGTTTTTGGACATTGAAAAATTTCTTGAAGATAAAGAAGAAAAAGATGATTTTGGACATTGAAGAAAAAGAAAAAAATTGAGCTCATAACAATGAAGGTTTTGGATATTGAAGAAAAAAAGAATTGAACTCATAACAATGGAGGTTTTGGACAACAATGGGGGTTTTGGATATTGAAGATAAAGAAAAAAAATTGAAGAAAAAATAAATTAAACTAAAACGAAAAATTTATGAAAATAATAAATTTATTATTTTTTTCGTATCATGCTGATGTGGCAGGTGTGTGTACAATACCACAACACATACAAATGGTATAATATTTTACAGGATGTAAAAAATATTACTTTTTTATAATTTAGGTGTGTAATAGGTTATTAGTATAATTTAAGTGTGATTTCTATTTTATTTTGTGTAGTTTGGGATGAAAATAATATTTTTTTCCTATATTTATTTAAAATGAAAATGGAAAGAGTGGAGTGCGTCAGCCCCACGAGTAGCTTTCTCCCATCCTCTTTTGTAGTAGTGGATTGGATAAGCTTTTTGACAATTATTAAATGGCAATCAGTAATAAACAAAAGTGAAGATGCTCGTGGCTTCTTCCTAATGACATGAAGGTGCGGCCTAATTGGTGAATTAGTGAGTTGGAAATTATGGGATCTCGAATTTAAATTTTAATATAAATAAAAATATTAAATTATTTTTTTATTTATTCAAACTATGGTGATTACATTTTTTTTTTTTTTATGTTTTAATTTATGTGGCATATTTTGCTTTTTTGAGATTCAAAGATATCTATGTCTGATCATAATTTAAATTTTTCATATATATTTTAAATATTTTGAATAGTCAATTATTGTGAATTATAGACTTTTTACATAATTTTTAAATATATAAATTATATTTTAAAAAAATTGAAGTTTTTATGTCCAAATTCATGATCAAACTTACTTATTTGAATTTTGAAATATGACACATAAATTAAGATAGAAAAAGTGATTTTTTGTATAAATGAAAAAAATAATACTAAATATGTAAAATTGATTAATGTACGCATAAATTGATTTGATACCATTTTATTACAAAATAAATACTTGAGCATGCAACTTGATCTATGTAGTGGAGCCTTAAAGTAACTGATAAAGTTATTTTTATTCAATCTAGAGGTCAGGAGTTCAAGCCGTTGAAATAATCTCTTATAAAATGAAAAATAAAAATGCATACAATAAATTCTTATAGTTCGGTTCTTCTTCAAATACCTTATATATGTGTTTAAATTGACTTATTTTTATGTGTTTTAGCTTTTAAGCACTTTTTAAATTTTGATGGTGTTTGACAAAGTAAAAAAAATATTTTTAAACACTTATTTTTAAGTTAAAAAGTATCAAAATAAATCAAAAATTAAAAAAAAAATAATATCAATTTATAACTTTTGGCTTATAAATTTCTTATTAAAAAACAATTCAAACGCCCCTAAAAGATTTAATACACCTGATTGCCTTTTCTTTTTTAATGCAACTTGATCTTTGGCGCTTTGTTATGATACATCACTTGAGAGACATGATGGGAATTTTTGGACCTATTGCCCTCATACGCGGCCAAATGGCTTGCTTCCTCTTGACTCCTATGAAAGAACAAACTTGACTATAATTTTTTATTGTGATTGTTCGATATTTGATATTTACATTGAAATTTAATTAAATTACATTTATATATTTTAAGATTTATTTATTTTTAGAATAGTATTTCTTTTTAAATACTCAAATTTAGAATTTTAAATTAAAAATAAAAAAATTTCAAAACATTCCACCGCAATCCACATACGATTACGTGTAATAACATGGCAAGTGCTAGCTAGCTAGTAAAAACAGCTACCCCTACCTAAAATATTGTCTTAAAGAATTAAGAAAGATAACAACCATGTGGAATAATTAATAGTCATTAGATGCATTGAATAATTAACACTCTAATTAAGTGGTTGGATTACATTTCTTATCCTTACCGAATATGACTTTTGTCCTTTTAAAATTATACTCATACTAGCAGTATTGCCCTTCAGCAGTACTGAAAGATGCAATATGTGTTTTACACCTTTGTGTAATTAAATAATTGTTGGGTGTAATACTGTAATGTCAATTTGCATATTAAATTAAGAGTTTCTTTATTAAGCTTATATATAATTAAGTTGGCCAAAGTTACTTATTAATTACTTGTTTGATATCTACCTTTTTTATTAATTATCTAAATTCTTTTTAAAAAAAAAATAAACACATCCACAAACTCATAAATTTTTTAATACATAATTTTAATTATGTATCTTCTTTTGGTCTAACTAGTGTATTATGTATCTCGGTCAAACAATTTTAGAAATTGATGTATCTCAGTAATCAAAATTATGTATCCGAGCAAAATGGAGTAATTAACTGTTACATTCTTAAGTTCAAAATTATGTATCTCAACTTCAAAATTATGTGTACAGATGTTAATTATGTGTCCGAAATTGCAAGTAAGAGATTATTTGTAATTTAACAAAAAATAGAAATAAAGAGTAATTAAGGATAAAATTATTGAAATTTATGTAAGTTTTAGTTTCATAAATCCTAAATTTCTAATAAGTTAAGTGTATATGAGTGAAGATCAATCTAAAATCAGAAAAATTGGCAGATTTTTTTTTATTTGATAAAATCTTTTACTGTTTTATTCCTGATACTTTTTGCACTCTATAAAACACTCTTTCTAAAATATAACTTTGGAGAAATTTTATTTTGTGAGTCATAGGACCAACATTAGTTATGTGAGTTTAATACTTTAATTATTACTTGACAAGTAGACTCACGAGTTTAACAAACTTATTTTTAAATAAGATAATATTAAAGTCTATATTTTTTCTTATTAAGAGGCTTAGTACTAAAAGGAAATTGAAAAGTGTAAAGATCTCCTAATGGGGTAGCAAGATCGTTTGTGTTGGAGCTTTTAGTTACTGACAGCTTGGTTCTTCTTCTCATTATAAAGTTTAAAATTGAAGTTATTGCATTTTAGTATCCAATTTAATCTAAAAGCATGGGTAAATATTCTACTATACTTTACTCAATTAAGTTCATATCAAATTTTAATATTCATAATTTTACTATTTAAAGAAAATAACTCGCAGTCCAATTTACTTTTCTAGAGATCAATTAAGACCTTGCTACTGAGAAATTGAGACTTTTTTGACAATAAATATTTTTTCACTTTTTTGGAGTTAATTCACAAACTTTAAATTATATATAATATTTTAAAATAATTTTAATTTATATTCAATGACGAAATGCAATTTCAATTTTCATTATTTAAAAATTGGTAAATGAATACATCGTGAATCGATCCTATAATGCCACTTAATAGATATTCTGAAGAAAGATCATAACATCACACTAGCAAAACAAAATAGCCAATTTCTGACCTTGAAATAAAGTCTTTCAGGTTGTTTTTTTTCAACTTCATATAGTAATTGTCGTCAAATTCCAATACAAACAATTTTGGGAGGATACATCAAAAGCCAATTTGGAGATCTTTTTGCTTTTTAATTTCCTTCCGCTAAGGATCCTAATAAGGAAAAAATGTGATTTTAATATTGTCTTTTCTATTTTATATTTAAAAATAAGTTTATGGGATTATGAGCTGCTTGTCAAATGGGAGTACTCATCCAAGCAATGTTAGATAAAGTATGTACTAATAAAATAAAATAAAATTTCTCATAACTTTATGTTAATTATACCATTCGTCCTTCTTATTTAAAAAAAAGTAATTTTTCTAACTCTATTTTATTTAATCATTCGTCCTTCTTGTTAAAAAGCAATTTTAAATATTTATTTTTAATAGAAAAGTGCTTATCAGGATTTTTTTCAATGAACCTCATTAATTGTTTATTATCAATTTTAATACTTCTATCCGAACGCTTAATTATTTGTCGATAAAATCAAATTAAACGTTGAAAAATAGTACATATTATTTTTGTTAGAGTTTGCCATGTACCCTACCTACTATACCTGTTTTATTTCAGAAAGGATTTTTAGCGAAAACGCGTGAAAGAGTTGGGGAGAACTTGATTTCTAACATCTTACAATTTTTTTCTTTTTAGTTTTTTCGCTTTTTGACAAGAGATTTTTATTTTTTATTTTTTACATAAATGTTGAAGATTGAAAAAGTGTGTCTCACATTGGTGGTTAATGAGATGAGTGGTCTCTTTATAAGGTTTGAACATTAATCTTCCTTCCTTTTGAGCTAGCATTAGGGTGTGAGTTAAGCCCAAGACCTACTTTTATAATAAAAGATTTTAATAAATTATTGTTTTTCTTTTCAATTTGTAAAAGGTCAAGAGATTTCATTTATTGAAAGCAGATCAACATACATGCATGGATAATACTTGCTTGCTATAAAACTCAAAATGTAACTACAGGTCATGGTGTTTTGAAACTATACGTAGATTAAATTATCTCAGGATTATAATCCTGTTGTTGGACTGTTTTATACTATATGGAAGGAGATTTTTCTTTTTTAAAAAAAGATATACCATATGGGAGACGGTATAAAATAATCTCATGATTGATGGGCTATACCAAAACTAACTTTAATATTAATTTAATATTATATTTAAATGATTGTGTAATAATTTCTAAATAAATTTATACCATCAATCAAACATAATAAATGTAACTACATCTCATAATTTTTTGAAATTATAACTATAAAGCATAAGTCCAAATATATTTCCATATCGCCTAATTTTTCCACTTCAGTTATATATGCTCACGTCATTTCTTCTTAAAACGAACACCAAATTTGGGCTTTAAGCCACTAACTGTGTACTTCTTTGCTAGCTAATAAATGTAGTTTGTTCTGCTTGCATCATCCTCTATCTCGTCTTATTAGTATTGTTGTTCATTCTGACGACATGATAGCACAAAGTGAAACTCAGCTATAATTGTCACCAAATTAAAAGGCTGCGATCCAACTTGCTCATATTGAAATTGATACTATGTGATATTATTAGGATATACGTTTAGGCCCATACATTATACACAGGTTGCCATTGTGACATTGTCAGAGAAATATCATAAATACTAGTATAAGATATTTTAGTATGGTCTACGGATGAGGATGAATATACACAACTTTTGACCAGAGAGCAGTCAGTATATGCCTTGTCTAAATGTTGGCTCCATATGCTACACATGAGGGGTACTTCCATATTATGCTGCTAAAGAAAAGTTATTTTAATTATATATTAATAGTATAATTTTTCATCAAATAAGGTTCGAACAAATCCATCTATTACTAGGCTGACTCCACCTCTGATCTTAGTCATGTTGACTCAAGGATGGTCAGTAATTCAATCGTTTTTATTAAAAAAATATATTTTGCACGGAGAAAATAATACTTCATGTAAAGGCTAAAATCAACTTTTACATATATAAACTAAAATTTTAAATGCTTTTTAGTGAAATTTTTTATTTTGACACTGCTCAGTTACAGTGGCGGACGTAGAGTAGAAGGTATCGTAAGGCTTAAAATTACATAGAAAAATCGTCAAAAGTTATAAATATTAATAGATGGGAACCCATAACTAAACTAAGGGATAGCTTAGTGGCAGAAAAGGAGCCCTTGGAAATCCATAAGTTTAAAATTCTGGATCCGCCTCTGCTCGGTTATAGAAAAAGCTAAAATGAAGGAAGGAAAATCTTTTACCAGGAGCACCATTTTAATGCATAGTTGTTAGAAACTTTTGAATGGTGATATTAGTAAACATGCATGTTTTTATAAGAGGAAATACATAATTACCCCTGATATTGGTCAAAAATTTTAAAAGATACCTAAATTTTGAATTCGACCTATTGCTTTATGATTCTTCTTTATTCCATTGCAAATACATCATTTTGGACCTCTGCGTGTATACACACGCCACAGACGCGTGAAAGAGCTTAAATTTGACTTTTTTGATCAATTTAAAACTGTCACGTGTAAATAATTTATATTTTTAAAAAAAAAAAAAAAATTTATTTATTTTTTAAAATTATTTCATAAAGTCATTCATCCACCATTGTCTTCTTTCCCAAGTACTTCTTCATCACCATAACTCAACAACAACAACATCAATTACAGCAACACCAACTTCAATTAAAGCAACACCAACTTCAATTAAAGCAACAAAAACAACATCATCATCACCATAATTTTAAAAAGGAAAGTTGATGTACAATCTTCATTTTAATGGAGAAAATTGGACCGAAAATGGGGGAGGGAGATGTTGAACGGAGTGGGGGTGAAAGTAGGGGGTGGGGTTTTAAAGCTCCATTAAAATGGAGATTGCACAACAACTTTAAGATCTATTTTAATGGAGGGAACTTAAGTGGAATGGGGGAGGGAGATGTTGGACGGGTGGGGCTGGGGGGTGAGATGGGGTTATAAATGAAATAAAAATGGAGCTTAAAGCTCCATTAAAATGCAGATTGTACAGGAGCTTTAAGCTTCATTTTAATGGAGGGAATTGGACGCGGGGGGAGGGGAGGTTGCTGGATGGGGTGGGGTGGGGTGATAAATTAAATAAAAAGAAAAATTTATTAAAATAAATAAATTAAATATATTTAACACGTGGCAGCATCTGTTTGGTGCGTGTGTTCACTCTCTTTGTTGTGACTGAGATTCACCGAAGAATGGTGTATTTGCAACGGATTAAGTAAGAATCGTGGGGTAACAGGTCGAATTCAAAGTTTAGGTGTCTTTTTGAAAAATCTCGATCAACATCAGAAGGGTAATTATGTATTTACTCTTTTTATAATAACACATACTATGATAAATTCAACACTACTACATTTACCGTGAAATAAGAGGGTGGAATAAATAGATTCATCTATTTTTAAGGTTCGAGTAATAAGAATATAAAAACTCCTCGTAAGAATTGCTTTCACTTGTATGAGTCTTACACAATGCGAAGCAAATTAACTGAAATTATAATCATGAATTCCTAATATCAGTTGATTATAAAAACGTAAATCTTAATCATACTTTTGATATGTAATACATATATTATTTCTTGGAATGTATCAATCGATTCGATAGAAAGGAAGAAGCAGTCTAATAAATATTTTTATTTATAAATTTTAAGTTTTACCAAATATCTTGAATGTAATAAACGCAAAAGTGGTTTAATTAAATTCCCTTACATTGTACAAATACAATAAAAATATGAAGTAATTTTTAACTATGTACATAATCTATTAAATTTTGTTTGTTTGATTTTTTTAATGTAATACTTAACAAAGAAAACTCAAAATTTATTTTAAATCAGAAATTAAAATTTCAATTATGATAATGCGTGCCTTTCAAAATAATTTTTCTACACTTCTAAAATTGATAAAGCAAACAAACCTAAAAACTGGGGGGCAGGGTTGGCGTGTTGTAACAAGTGGTGCACAAACAAATTGTACAAAACACACGCAAGCAAAGCAAATAACCCATCTAAAAGGAAAGGGAAATTGTAAAATCAACGTACAACTCCCTTGTCTCAATTTAATTTATGTGAATTTCACTCCACACAAAATACAAATGAATTAAGGGTGTGTTTGGTATGATAGAAAATAATTTTCATGGAAAAGGTTTTCCTAGGAAATAAGTTGGGTTTTTACTTATTTTTTCATATTTGATTGACGAGTGAAAAATATTTTACGAAAAATATTTTATGGTGTTTGGTTGGTGAGTAGAAAATATTTTCTATTGTTTGGTTGGTGAGTGAAAAAATATTTTTTCGAAAATACTACTAACTGTTAACTAGTATATTATTGTCTCTAGCAACTCAACAATTTGTAAGAATTAATTTAAGCATATTAAATAATATCAATATCGAGTACTAAAATATTACAAGTCACTAAATTTTAAGCAACTACTAATTAGCAAGCATAGGAGACATTTTTCAATATTTTGGCAAGATAATCTCAAGATACTACAATCAATAAAAATACAACGAAACGACAAGTTTATTCAATCTTGTGAAACAAGCTACAACGATGACAAAATGAAATATGTAATTAGCAAAAGTAACATAGGTAAGTCTTCTTCTATGCACATGGAAATAACTGTATATTTAACGAACATTGAAAACAGAAAAAAGTTCAGACTTCACTATTTTTTATTCCAAACAGTGAAAAATTGGAGCAACGCAAGGTGAAAAATATTTCTGAATAATGAAATTTTTTTGAGTAATGTGAATTTGAGTGTTGTTGGGGTGGAGAAGAGGGGTGAGGGTGGGGTCATAAGCCACATTTGTTATTTTCTGAAAAATGACTTCCTTTGATCCATGAGGAAAGTTATTTTCTGAAAAATGACTTCCCTTGGTCCACGAGGAAAGTCATTTTCTCTCAAATTGAGAAAAATATTTTCTCAACATTTTATTATAATTATAACCAAACAAAGAAAACTAGAAAAATATTTTTCAGAAAACATTTTCCATCATACCAAACACACCCTAAATTAACAAAATTATAATTTAGATTGAAAGAGGGCACATTATTTTTTGAACAGTATGATTTAAGATATATCATTAGAAGTATGCAAGATAAATAATTAAATAAAAGTAATATTGTTCTGTTTCTTGCTTTATATTACGTGTTTTTATAAATTGATTTTGTTAAGTCAAGGGTCTATTAAAAATAGATCGATTTTTTCTTAAATCGAAGGTCTATTAGAAATTGTTTCTCTACCACACTTGTGAGGTACTGCATGAATTGCTCCTCATACCCCACATCATGAGAATATACTCATAGGGCCTGTTTGGTCATGGATATTTTTCTCTTTTTTTCGAAAAAAAAAATTGGAGTTAAAAATTATGGTGTTTGGCCATGAAAATTTGGAAAATAATTCCGGAATTAAATTCTGAAAAGTGAAAAATAATTTTTTGTTGTTTTCCCTTTTTTCCACTTCCAATTTCAACTTTCATTATTATTACATATAACACCAATTTTTAAATTTTTACACAAATCCCTCTTATTAACTAAATTTCGTAATTTTTTTAAAAAAAGATCAAATTCAATAAAATAATTAATTCAAGTGAAAATAATTAATAATTTTCATCAACGAATTTAAGAATATATAAAATATATTTATATCTATCAATCATATTTATCAAAATATATTTTTTCTCTATCCAATCGATTATGGTTAGATAAACTTATTTAGTTCGTACTTGTGATATTTTTATTCAAATTTTAGAAGAATAACAATCATAATAATTAGTCTGTTATTAATTATTTTATCAATTGAAGACATATAAATTATTTTCTCAATATTTGGTTGTATGTTAGTAGGCAAATTAGTAGTTGGGTGATTTTGATAATTTTTAAGAGTTGAAGGTATAAAATCATATTTAAATTTATTTTTTCAAAAGTCTAAAAAAAACTTTTTAAAAAGACATGGTCAAACACAACTCCAACTCCAACTTCATCTTTAACTCCAACTCCAACTCCGGAAAAAAATAATTTTCATGGTCAAACGGTTACTATAAATAGGAGTTTGACATGAAATTTTTTTCACTTTTTCCGAAAAACTTTTTCACTTTATGAAAATAGTAGTGTTTGACTATAGGAATTAGTTCACTATAATGAAAATTATTTTTTAAAAAAATTAAAATAAGTAAATTTGTTCTAATTTTTCTTACTCATATTTCTCTCACAAAATTTTAAAAATAACTCTAAGTTATTTTCATTTTCAAACACAACACCAGATCCAACTCTGAAAAATTATTATTTTCATGACCAAAGAAAACCTAAATATGATAATTAATAATTTAATTCGTTATGCGTTCATTTTTACTTGTCACATTTTTACTTGACAGACCTATTAAGAAAATAATTATTAACACATCTACTTTATTATTATATCTCTATAAATTAATAATTATTATTATATTTTGAATCCTAACACAATTTTTTTTAAAAAAAGTTATTTTTTTATATATAAATTAACATAAAAATTCAATTATGAAATTACTGGAAAAAAAAAAACAAATGGAGAAAGTAGTGGAGTACAAACTAATTTAGATTTTTTTCCCTAAAATATTGGAAATCTACTCATCATTGGGCCCCACTGTCGACCTCTTATTCTGGATGCCTTTGCCTTTTGTCGTATCGTCGGCTCCAATTCATTTTTCTTCCACGCTTCCGGCAATTATCTGTTAATTTGGGAATTTTCAGTAATTATTTAAATTTTTATTTATTTTAGTGGTATTTTATAATATCTTCGTTTCATTTTATGTGTTATTATATGACCGAATATGAAATTTAAGAAATAAGTAATGATTTTGTAAAGTTTATAAAATTATCTCTCTTAAAATAATTTTAATGTTTATATTTTATTTTATTTTCCTTAAAAAGTGGGATCCATCAAAAATAAAATGAAAATGACGTCATTAAATAGTTACTAAATAAGAAAAAATGATTTTTTTTTTGTGACGAATAAAAAAAAATAACGATTCATAAAATAATACGGAGGAAGTAGCATCTTTTTAATTTCTTTTTCTTTCCTTCTAAAATAAGTACCTACCGACTGGCAATTTCTTTGCTATAATTTATCGCATTCTGTATTTTTATCAAGCTAATAAATTTATGGCATGTTTGTATATGTTGACATATGCTTTTATCGTTTTATTTTATGTGTCATAATTTGATCAGATATAAAATTTAAGAAATAAGAAAAACTTGATAATTTTTATTAAATTGTTTTAATAGTTATCAAATAAGGAAAATTGATATTCTTTTTTATATTGACAAAAAAAAAATGACGACACATAAAATGAAATGCAGAAAGTATATAATTAGCACTTAATAATAATTGATATATATTATCTTATTGAATTAATATTTAATTATACTCACTTAATCTATATTATATGATGTTTCTAATCAGGGCATACACTTTATAAATTATGTTACCTTCCAAAAAACTGACGTGTTTATATCAAATTATCTTAATTAAATATTATTTAATTAATTAAATAAGAATCATTATATTTATATTTTTATATACCTGAAATTTCATTCAATATTCTATTAGTTTCTTAATTAAAAAAATAACAAGCCAATCCTCATAAATCATCATCTCTTAACCCTAAAAATTGGTCTTATAATTAAAAGACTTGTGCAAAAGAACTTGGCAAGCCGTTGTGCCATAGTTATTAAGATTCTGTTCGTTGGTTTTTCTATACAACACATTGCTTTAATTTATTTGACGTATTTTGACTTAACACGAAATTTATAAAAGTAAAGAATATTTTTAAATTTTGTAATATTAAATTAAAAGTACGTCAAATATATCAAAATATCTTTTAATTTTATAGTCAATTATTTATTTTCTTCAAAGGGTGTGCTCCGGGCATTTCCGCGTTGTTGCTCATAACTAACAAATGATAGATACTTTTTTCTTGTAGAGATCGACATCTTTGGCATTGTAAACTTTTCTCATATTCTAGAAGTTCTAATCGCCTTTATGTCCAATAGCAATTGTTGTTCGATGGCTAGTGCAAATATTCTAATTAATAGATCAAGCTTCTGCTAAATTTGAAAAGCAACTCTTACTCTCTAGGAGCAGTTGACGTTTATTTAATTCTAAATTGAATTCAGAACAGATTCAATGCTTGCCTGATCTTGAGGATTCTTTCCCCGCTATTTTACCTCAACGCTTCTAGTTGACCTAGTCGGTGAATAAATTTATTTTTTCGAGCCTAAGCAATCCTTTTCGTCCTTTGACATTTGCTCTAACAAATTTATTCAATAAAGAATATAATTCATTTAATTCAGGCATGTCATGATTATGGCTATTTCAATGGAAACTCGATGAGTCATCCACACTTTAAAACCGGAGGGAGTACTAATATACTACAACCTTGTTCGTTTTTATTTATCAAGTTTCGCTTCATTAAAGTAAATTTGACTAATCTTCAAAGTTAAATTAAATAAAATTAATTCAGTATTTGAAATTTTAAATTTAATTGTCAAAATATTATTTAAAAAAACTTTAAATTACAATATTTTTTATATTTATATGATTAAAAATATATATTTAAATATTAATTAAAATTTATGTAGTGTAAATAAACTAAAGCGTGATAAGTTAAAAAAAAAAAAAAAGAAGATGGGGTAGTAACAAATTTGGTGTGTGAAATTTTTCTGTAAATCGAGTGTGCTATTACTATTAGCTTTGACCTCTATATTTTTAGCAATAGCACTAAAAGCTACCAGAAGATTAGACTCACTATTTGATAAATCTAGAGTTCTCCTCTGCTGTCAATTTCTACTTCTATTTCTCTTTCTATTTTCAGCAAGTTAGGCAGACCGCAGCGACCTATTAAAGGTCTCCTAGAAGACTAGTCATATTTCAATTTTCATCTATCAAATAAAATGGTTTACTAGTGAAAATGATCGCATTTTGGAGGGGAATACAGCAGTACTCTTTTAGAATTTAAATAGAATAAAAAGATCATGTATATAGTTTTTATGTTTTATTTCAAACTTTTTATATGTAAACAAATAAATATTTTGTAAGAAGACATAAATTTTGAAAATAAATGTGTACAACAACAATAACATACTCAGTAAAATTTCACAAGTGAGGTTTGTGGAGGATAAAGTGTACTCAGACCTAATCACTATCTCGGGGAGGTAAAGAGACTGTTTTCGAAAGACTCTCGGCTCAATTGTAGCAAATTTAGGTACAAAGAAAAGGAAAGTAGTACTAAAGAAAATATGACAACTAATTAGCCACAGAAAAATAATATTCAGCCACAAAATAGTTTGATAATCGAACATAATAGACAACAATAATGATAGATATCTACGGCTAAACCCTAAGTAATCATTCTACGATGCACGACAACACTCCTACCCGACTAACCATCTACTCTAATATGCATCCTCCATATCCCCCTATACTTCTTCTGTCATGTCATGCCTAATCACCTCACCTCAATACTTCTTCGGTCTATCTCTACCCCTCTTCGTATCTGCAATATCCAACCTCTCACACTTCTTTACTGGGCATCTGAACCTCATCTCATCCTATGTCCAAACTATCTCAATCTCGCTTCCCTCATCTTGTTCATCACTGAGGCTACTCCCGCCTCATCTCGAATAACCTCATTCCCGATTCTATCACATCTAGTATGCCTATGCATACATCTCAATAATATCCTCATATCTGCAACATGCATCTTTTGAACATGGGAGTTTTTGATTAGCTAATACATCATCCCATCTAGCAATGTCGGACTAACTACCACTCTATAAAACATACCTATAAGTTTCACTAATATAGTATTATCACACAAGATTTCGGTGGCAAGCCTCCACTTTCATCCACGCTGCATCAATACAATTAGTGACATTACTGTCTATGACTCCACCGCCCTGGATAATAGAGCCAAGGTACTTGAAACGATCGCTCTTGGGGAGAGCTTTGTGTGCCCAGGCTCACTTCCAAGTCTTTCTCATGCTACCTCTCACTGAATTTGCACTCGGATTCTGTTTTGATCCTACTCAACTTAAATCCTTTAATTTTCAAAGTTTATCTCCATACCTCCAACCTATCATTCACGCCGCTACACGTCTCATCAATCAGTACTATATTATATTGTCTGCAAATAACATTCACCAAGTCACTTCATCCTGGATGCCCCGTGTTAATACATCCATCACCACGGCAAAGAGGCACAAACTAAGAGTCGATCCTTGGTGCAATCTCATTTCCACAGGAAAATACTTTGAGTCTCCTCCTACTATTTTAATTACGTCTTAGCTCGATCATACATGTCCTTCATCGCCCTAATGTAAGTCATCAGTAACCTCTAACTTCCAGACATCTTCAATGACTTCTCTCGAAACTTTGTCATAGGACTTCTCAATGTTAATGAACATTATATGTAAGTCCCACTTCTTTTCCTGAATTGCTCCATCAGTCTCCTCTCTAGATGAAGAACTTCCGTAATAGATCGCCCCGGCAAAATCAATTTTAACTGGATACGAGTTTGAGAAACAAAGAACTTTTTTTGAGATTTGATCTTAAAATATAATATTAAAATTTCCAAGCATGTCATACTATTATATCAGGATTAAAATTTTCATTACAGGAAAACAAAAAATTTATAGTAATAAAATTAAAGTTTTAAAGGTTAATTGGTTTTAAATACAAAAACATTTCATTCTTTGAAACATATTAATAAAGAAATAAAGCCACCTAAAATGAAAAGTAATTTATTATTCCAACGCCAACCAAGTTTTACTCTATACCCGCGGTGGACAATTCAAAAGTAAAAATGTTTTGCGGGGATTGCCCAGCAAGTCGCGGCACGTCGGCCATATTTTCGGATTCAAATAGTAAAAATATTTCGATGTCTATAACTAAATCTGATTAAAATATGAATTTGCATATTACAACATTTATTTTTTGGGGAGCAGCATTTCGATATTATATTTCTTATTTTTAGAAAACCTGAACTCGATAATAAGCATGGTGAAACTCTAATCGCTCCATGACAACTTACATTAACAAATTTCTTCAATTATTATAATATGTGATTAAATAATGCATACTTCACAATAGTCGCTTATAGTAAAATGGAAATATAAATCAAATAATTGGGATGTGAATGAATGAATCCTTTTACTTTGCATATTTTTACCTAGTGTTAGTCCAACTAAATTGCATCAAGCAATGAATTCTTGTAAATTTTATCATGCTACGTGAGAGACTTTTCTCTTATGCTAAAAGTATCTTCTAAAAAAATTCAGATACTTGGTCATATTTTTAGGAGAATTTTTTTTAATAATTTATTGATTATAAAACAAAACTTACATTTTTATAGGTATAACTATATAAAAAATATAATAATTTCGTATATTCCAATTTAAGCCAACCTCTTAAATCAAATGCTCCTTCCGATTAAAAAAAGAAAGATCTATTTTGATTTGATATGAAATTTTAAAAATAAAATATTTGAAATTTGTGCTATTAAATTAAAATTATGTTATATGTATCAAAATGTCTTTTAATTTTTTTATCTTAAGCATGCATAAAAAATTTAAAATAAAATATTACTGATGAATTAAAAAGAAAGCAGTGTTATGAAATAAAGATAAAATATCAATATCAAACTTAAAGAAAAGAGAAAAATTTAGGAAATTTTAGTAGTACTTTTGTTTTACTACTTTCATATATCTATAATCTATATCTTTAATCTATAATTTATAATATATTAAAAGTGTAAAATCCCTTAGAAAAGTGATTTGAACTTTTTGTCCATCATTAAAAAACTCCATAATAGACAAAATTATCCTTTCACCTATTTTCTTCAATTATTAATTAATTATTAAAAATCTAAAAAGTCCTAAAATCGTCGGAAAAGCAAAATATATGATAAATTTAAAATATTACTCAACTTGAGTTCTTTTCAAAGTCATATTAATTAATCATACATTATAATATTTGTTTTTGAAGTTTATGGACTTTCTAATCAAGGAAGGTTTTAAACAAAATTTTAATTTTTAATAAATATTAAATGTCACATTTTTTCTCAAATTTAAGAGTTTTTCTTTTTTTATTATGATTTGATCATATTTTCTACCATAATTAAAGGTTTTTCTTATGGAAATATTTTTTTAAAAAAATATTTCTTCCATATTTGATTAATTCTTTTTTGAAGGAAAAAAAAATTGGACTTCTATAAATTGAGGATTCTTTTTTGCTACAAATAATATAATAGCATCCACAAGTAAAGAGTTTTATTTTGGAGAAATTATTCTCTCTAGGTTTTATGTTTGTAATATTAGTTTTTCAATAAGTAGGTCACTTGACTTAAGCATATTAAATCTTTTGATGTTTTTATTATAATTTTCTTTGTAATCTTATTTAGTGAATGTTTGTAATGTAAGTGTCGAATAACGTCGTGTTATTTCAACTTCAAGTTCAACATTTTTCTAGGTTTATGAGTATATTTTTTATTATAGAACTTTATGAATTAGAGCTGTAATTTTTGTGAATGAGTCTTTAATTTTGTGATTTTCAGATTTGTTTTCTTATGAACAAAATATTTATATTTATTTGTGCTTGATTAATTAGAACGATTGAAATTTTTCATGGATATGGATGTGGATTAAATTATAACGTATGTTGATACCTCATGCAAAGGATTATGAGGCCAATTTTTGACTTTTTCTTTTTACATGTTAGAAATTTTTTCTATTAGTTTGAGTTTAATATGTTATGTTGTTGCTCAATTAATCATATTCATCATTTACATGAAATTACAATAAATGTTAAAGCACGCATCGAAAAATAAATTTAAATAATAAAATATTTAAATAAAAAATTAATTAATTATAAGGTCCTAGATTAACTAACGTGAAAGACACTGTGATTACATAATGCATTAAATTAAGTATATGTTTGGAAATACCTTACGTCCAAGGATGATTGATTGAATTAAAATAAATCTAACAAACAAAACGAGGTTTAAACTTCTACTATATTCAAAACCTAAAGAATGTAATTTTGTTCTAAAAGCATTTTTGAGAAAAATACATTTAAAATCTTCTTAAAAACTTAGTCAAATACTAATAATTGCTCCAAAGTGGTTTCTAAATTTATTAATACATAAACTTCTCGCCAAAAGATAGACATCGAACTGATTTTATAAAATTAAACTCATTGAAGTAAGGTATACGTGCGGAGCGCGTATACTAAAATTAGTTAATAAAAATGTACAAAAGGTTATTTATATGTCACCAAACTTACTCTCTAAGTTGTCAAACTTGATATCAAATTGACAACTAAACTAATATTTTTAGATATTTAAATTCAAATTAAACAAGTAATTTTAAGATCGCACCAACTGTTTAAGTATTCAAATTTAAATTACACAACTAACCTTGATATTTAAATTTAATTTAATTACTAATTATTATATTTAATTAATGATATTTCACACATAAATATGTCACATGACATTCATATTATATACTAGAGTTAATACATAAAAATGACTCTAAACTTGACACCAAATTATAACTTTGACCTTAAACTTTGATAGTGCACAAATATGACCTTTAACTATTCAAAACCTGAACAAATATGACCTCCGATTTTGCAACCCCATGCGTGAGTCTCACTCGCGCCTACGTGGAAAGGTAATCCAATCACACGGTGCCACGTCGTTAAAAGGGCTGACTTGGAGAGAGGTCATATTTGTGCAGTTTTGAATAGTTAAAGGTCATATTTGTGCACTGTCAAAGTTTTGCTTTTTGTGTTAAAACGGCGTCGTTTTTTTTCCTTTTTTTTTTTTTATTATTATTATTGTTATTGTTATTGTTATTGTTATTGTTGTTGTTGTTATTATTATTATTATTATTATTATTTTATATATTTCTATAGTAGCAGTACCTAACTTTTTTTTTTAATTTTAAAAAATTATTATTTTATTTATTTCTATAGCAGTAGCACTTAGTTTTTTTTTAATTAAAAAAAAACAGTCACTAGCAAGGATCGAAACCGCACAGTAGGCTGAAAGAAGCGTCCAAGAAGAGCAAATAACACCACTGGACTATCTAAGTGTCTTGTTTCATGTGGTTCAACATTAATATATGTACATAAATATACATTTTCTATCTTATATATATACAACGTAATTTTTTTTACCGAGGGGGTTCGGGTGAACCCCATGACAATCACGTAGGTCCGTCCCTCGTTAATTTAATAACGTTTTCATAACGTTAATTTAATAACATTTTAATTACGTTAATTTAATATACTACTACTACTACTATCCTTAATAACATTAATTTAATAACGTTTTATTAAAAATATAATTTTTTTTATTATTAGTATAGTTTCATCTTTAATTTAATATTTAAATAAATAATATTTAGATATATTATATAACTTAAAATTCGTCCTCTGCTTTATAATATATATACATACCTGCTCGATTTTTTCGTATGAGGCTAACCCGCCTAATTAATAAATCTTCAATATTACTCTTTTTCCGCAATAACAAAAGAAATTAGATGTCATTTTCATTTTTGAGCCAAAAATAATGAAAAAAATAATAGTGAAGAGTCATTTAAAGGTCATATTTATGCACTGTCAAATTTTAAGGTCATATTTATGTATTATGCCCTTAGATTTTAAGCTAGACGCGCTCAGTTTTGCGTGTTGAACACGCGTTTTGCCACGTAGGATTGAATGTCATATTTGTGCAGTTTTAAATAGTTATAGGTCATATTTATACACTATCAAAATTATAATTTAATATCAAATTTAAAATCATTTTCATGTGTTAACTCTATATACTAACATATTTTTTTTAAATGGTGGAGAGGGAGTAATTTTGATTGTCATAATTCGCCTCATCTTGGACATATTTTAATTTTATGCGATAATATGACCCTCCCGCACAAGGGGAACAATTTTGGTAACAGGGTAATTCAACACCTTCTTTAGGGATACAAACGTAATTTCACTTCCTAACTCACCCTCATTCCTGCCGATTTCTCGGCCTCCTTTATAAAAACACATCATTCAACTCTTTCCAAATTAAACTTTCTCCATTGAAATTCACTGCGAACAAAAAAAAAAAAACTTTTCCCAGTTATAATAAACTACTTAGATTATTAGAGAAAAGAAAAAGCTATGTGTGGTGGTGCAATTATCTCCGATTTGGTACCTCCTAGCCGGATTTCCCGCCGGCTAACCGCCGAGTTGCTATGGGGTAACTCTGATCTGAGCAAAAAGAAGAAAAATTCAGGGAATTATTACTCAAAGCCTTTGAACAGGTCTAAGTTTATTGACCTTGATGAGGAATTTGAAGCTGACTTTCAGGACTTCAAGGACTATGCCGATGACGATGTTGATGATGTTAAGCCCTTCGGTAATTTATTTATTTATTTATTTTTTGCTTCAAGTAGTTATTTTTTCTTCCAAAATGAAATTGAAAATACTTTGAGTGAGCATAAAAAAGAATATATGTGTGAACTATTAAGTGTGTGAGTTTCTACCCAAATTTTCTATCTGAATTATATTACAAACTATGGTTTAAAATATAGCTCAACAATTAATTATTGTAATTTTGTACCTGAACTGAACTGTGGTGATATTTGAGGTGGGAAGAGAGAATAATTGACAGTTGCGTTGTGTTTTAACAAATAATTGGTGATAATTCAGATATTAGGTATGAAAGTCGAAAAATCGGTACTTTAGGTTATTTTTGACCTAACTCTTTTACTTTCATGCCTAAACACGTTGTATGGTTCATCTGTAGAACTTGATTAGGTTTGGGTATTTTGGTGCTATTTCACTTGTTAGCTGAATTTGCGTTCAAAATGTTTCCTTTTAATATGTGAATATTCATATAAGAGGAGAAAAAAGACAAACTTTTGGGTATATAGGATGTTTGCTAGTTGTAAAAAGAGGAAAAAGGTGCAATTTTTCTTTCTTAATAATCAGAGAAATGAATTGTAATACTTGATGTCCTGATCCAAGTTGTAGTTTTATGCAATTATGGACTGTGTGGTTTGTTGGTGCTAAAGCAAAATTAGATTTTTGGGTATTGTTAAAGTTCCTGCAGTCACTGTTCTTATCTTATCAGAGGGTTTGTTAGCTCTAGATTGAAGAATATGTGATCTAATTATTTGGATTAGATTCCTGTATGGACTCGATTTGATTGTGAAATTGTCATTTACATAGCAGATTTTCTATATGAAACCAGCAGAGAACATAAATTTGGGTTTCTCACTTAGTTTTGATCATGATTCAGAATTTTTTTCCCTTTTTTCGAATAACTTGATTTTGGTGATCTCTAGTGCTAGTGATATAAGAGAACATGTTCTGTGCAAGTGCTCTATGTTTTTCACCTTTGCACTTTCTTGGTATCAGTTTGTCATTTTATTTAATCGATTGTTGTAAATTTTGGTGCTGTTATGGATGACTGACTTTTCTTAATTCATTTTTTCTACATAGGTTCCAAATCTGTGAAATCTGGCAATTCAAGCTGCGATACTGAAAAATCTTCCAAGAGAAAGAGGAAGAATCAGTACCGGGGGATCAGACAGCGTCCTTGGGGTAAGTGGGCAGCTGAAATACGTGATCCGAGGAAAGGGATTCGAGTTTGGCTTGGAACTTTCAATTCTGCGGAAGAAGCAGCTAGAGCTTATGATGTTGAGGCACGAAGGATCAGAGGCAAGAAGGCTAAGGTGAACTTTCCTGATGGATCTCCAGCTTCTGCTTCAAGACGTGCTGTTAAGCCAAATCCTCAGGAGGCACTTCGCGAGGAAATCTTGAACACAGTTCAGCCGAGCACAACTTATATCAACAACTTGGACGGCGGATCTGATGATTCGTTCGGCTTTTTCGAAGAGAAACCAGCAGCGAAGCAGTATGGCTATGAGAATGTTTCTTTTACTGCTGGAGATATGGGACTGGGTTCAATTTCCCCTTCAACTGGTACAACAAATGTTTACTTCAGTTCTGATGAAGGAAGCAACACCTTTGACTGCTCTGATTTCGGTTGGGGTGAACCATGTCCGAGGACTCCAGAGATCTCATCTGTTCTGTCAGAAGTTCTAGAATGTAATGGTACTCAATCTGATGAAGATGCTAGACCAGAGAAAAAACTGAAGTCGTGTTCCAACGCTTCCTTGCCAGATGAGGATAACACTGTGCACACGCTATCTGAAGAGCTATCGGCTTTTGAATCCCAGATGAAGTTCTTGCAGATCCCATATCTTGAGGGAAATTGGGATGCATCAGTTGATGCCTTTCTCAACACAGGCGCAATTCAGGATGGCGGAAATGCGATGGATCTCTGGACCTTCGATGATGTTCCTTCTTTAATGGGAGGTGTCTACTAAGCCAACATGCACCTTCCCTTACTAAGTTTTGTAAATAAAGCTTCATTTGAGTGAAGTTTGCAGTTATGTTGTCTCCAAACAAAAAAGACTATATATGTGTTGTATTAAATTTATTTCATAAATTTACTTGTTTGATGTACGTATGTATGTATGTGTGTTCCCTTGTGTTTTTAGGAGATGGCTTAACAGTCTAAGCAAATGCCTTAGCCCTCCTCAAACTAAAACTAACATATTAAAACTTGATAAATGTAGGATGATATAATTGATGACTTGATGTGATGATTACCAATACTGTTGTTTAATTTACAGGACCACTCTTATTCTTCTGCTTGAACATATATCCAACGTAATTTTACAATTGAAAATGATGTTTAATGAAAGTAGAATATGGGTTAATTTTATCAGTATTTATGTGGAACCTAAAAATAGAATTTTGAAAGAATAGGGCTACGAAGATCTTTTGCTTAATCTTATCAGAAATAGTCATCCCGTTAGGTACACGCTAGCCTGTGACAAGCTTTTATGCATTATTGATCAATAATGTCCTCCTGGTCATACAAATGGACTCAAGATTTAGGAGTCATGGCTGTCGATTTTAAAATTTTGCCTAAAAGTACTTATTTATTTCTTTAATTTATTAGGTGTTTTTTAAGTTTTATTTCAATTTTTATATATTTTTTAATATAACAATACCATTCTACGTCTAATTTAATGAATGTCAAAGCACCCAAAATTAACTTTTAAGTCCGTCCGGCTAGATAGAAGGAGAACTTGAATTGTGGCAAATTCCAACTATACGTACTACCGTTTGAGATCACAAAGAGTTGTGCTAACGATGATCCAACGTATTTTTATTACGTATTATTTTTTAAGTTGGTATTTGCAACTTGTTAATCCAATTAAGTTAAAATGGTATCGTGTTTCATTTCATTAATTTAGACGGGATCATAGTAGCATATAATTTGTGAGGGCGAATGAGACAATTTATTGATAGGGCTATAATTGGAATGTGGGGGAGGGCGGCTTATGGGTAGTGGTTACAGTGGGGTCCAATTTGTTTGGAGATGTGCCCCCAAGTGGGAAAGTTCAATTCATCATTGCTTACTTTATTTATTTATTTATTTATTTATTTATTTGGTAAAAGATCATTGCTTACTTTATTCATTTGCGGGTCTTTTGTAGAGTGTATCTATATCTATACAATGTCAAAAATGTGAAGGATATTAAAAATATTTTTTGAATACTTTTGTTTTTTATTAAAATTTTTTATTTTAGATAAAAGTATTTTTTTTAATATTTAACACTTGGAAATTAATTAAATATTTATAATAAATTTAAGAATTAAAAATTAATTAAATATTAATAAAAAAAATATTTTTTTATTAGAAGTCATCAAAATTAATAACAATTAATATCTTTTTTCATTAAAAAATCTAGAAATAAATATGAAAGCCTTAGAATAAAAAGAAATATAAGTACCAAAAGTTTTAATTAAGTAATCAATAATTCTCTAAAGATTTAATTTTAAAAATAAGAAAAGATTTTAAATATAGAAGAAAGAAAAAAATAATGGTAATACAAATATGATTCGAATCGATGCGTCTCTCTTAGCCTTTAACAGCAAAGAAAAGAGGTATTGCACGACATACGCAAGAGTGAGGATCAATTAACTGTAAAATATATACCCACTTACTATTAAATATATGTTATTATATTAGAGTGTGAAGGATCTTTGAGAAGTGGTTTGAATTTTTTGCACTTTATTAGAAATCTTCGCAATAGATAAAATCGTCTAATTTTAAATAATCAAAGGTACACGTGCAAGGCACGTGCGGTGAAACTAGTTACAAAGAATAATGCATGCATTCGTTTTGTGTATTACCAGTATCATGTTTGGTATATATTTTAGCTTATTTATAACTAATGTCTTCACTCTATAGTGTATTGAAGTGTATATTACTAATAACTCAAAATTCATGGCATTAGTAATACAACTGATTTAATGCATGCATTAGCATGATTAAAGACACAATTATTTCTAAAAAAATTTCGCATCCTTTCCAACATATATAGGGAGGGTATTTTTATAAAAAAATTTAAAAAATTATGCAATTCATGATACTTTTTTTACATCAAATCAAATATTGCATAATAAAAATACACGCTTCATTAATACATGCATATCTAACACAACCATTACCAATATAAACATTACTAATATATTATATTTTGTATTATTTTTATATACTCTACCAAACGATCTCATAATGGATTAGAGTGAAAAAAAGTATTTTCGATGAGAAAATTGCTCGGATAGTAAGCTAGAATCTTTCATTTTTAATTCAAAATTTGTGAGTTTAAGTCATCAAATTAATAAAAAGGGTGAGAACTCCAGCAAAGAATAAAAAATAAAGAAGAAGAAAAGGGTATTTTATTTTATTTTTTGTTATTTTTAATTTTCCATCTGATTTCTGTGTTGTTTAATCAAATTGAATGTCTTCATTCCGAAAAAGTACTTCTTATAAAAACTTTTCCATATGAAAATTCAAATTTAAGACTTTTAATTAAAAAGAGCAACCTGTTTTATCATATGATATTTTTTTAATAAAAGATTGCCTTACTGTTGTCATGAAAGAATGAATATTTCTTTTATTTTCTAAGTAATTTTTCTCAGCATTTTAGCTATCTCGAGCAAAAAAGTTATCTTTGGGTTGAGATAGTTATCCAACCATACTATATAAAAAGTTAATCTAATCTATTTCTAGTTTACTTATTATTAGTGTTTTTTTTTCCTTTCAAAATATAAAACTAAAAAAACAAGATTAGAACAAATTAGTGGAGGATTTAAGGTAGAACATTTCTGTTTCTTAACCAGATAGTAAGATGGGGTCTTGTACCTGTTGGTTAAATTGGTGTGAATGGAAAATGGAGGACACAATCATTTGAGGAAAAGACACATTATTTTGAAAAAAGAGTGATTGTTCGGATAGTTGTGTTTGTTCAGAAAAAGACATAATATTTTAAATAAACAGACATGACTCTTCCAAAGGATACACCTTTTTGGATGAACCATTGCCACCTTTCGGAAGGGGCAGTTTATAGTTATATAAACCTGTATTTTTTCCACTGATTTAGTATGAAAAATTTTTGTATAAGAAAAATATTCTCTTGCTTCTAAAAACTCTGTGTGATAAGGGTGTCAAGTGGGCCGGGTCGGGTCAATCCGAAACCGGCCCATTAAATTTAGCTGGATTGTGGGCCAGGCCGGGGCCAGGTTGGGGTTAAGTGGGCCGGGCCGGGTTCAACAATAAAATTTTTAAAAATAGCCCTAACCCGACCCACTTAACCCAACCCGGTCAAATCCATCTAAATTCGATTAAAAATCCGATCAAATTCGGTCAAAAAAAATTCAATATACACTATATATACCCACCTATATACATTTTAAATACGTTAAACAATATATATAGTATATACTACATTAGAATTTAAAAAATATATACACAATTACACATATATACACACCATTCAATGTATATGTACTACTTTAAATAAAATATACAACAATATATATACATTACAATATATATATATATATATATATATAGTTATATACTAATGTATAAAATATATACACATGTATACGTTAAATATACACGTCTATAGAAGATATATACAAATATATACACACCATTCAATATATATGTACTACTTTAAATAAAATATACTACAATATATATACATTACAATATATATATATATATATATATATGTATGTATAGTTATATACTAATTTATAAAATAAATACACATGTATACGTTAAATATACACGTCTATAGAAGATATATACACATATATACGCACTATTCAATGTATATGTACTACTTTAAATAAAATATACTACAATATATATACATGATGATATATATATATATATAGTTATATACTAATTTATAAAACATATACACGTGTATACGTTAAATATACACGTCTATAGAAGATGTATACACATATATACGCACCATTCAATATATATGTACTACTTTAAATAAAATATACTACAATATATATACATTACAATATATATATATATATATATATATATATATATATATATATATATATATATATAGATAGATATAGATATACACTAATTTATAAAACATATACACATGTATACGTTAAATATACACGTCTATAGAAGATATATACATATATATACGCATCATTCAATATATATGTACTACTTTAAATAAAACATATACTACAATATATATATATATATATACACACACACACTACAATATATATACAATTTATAAAATATAAACACATGTATACATTAAATATACACATCTATAAAAGATATATACACAAATATACAAAACATATGCTACTTAATATAATAAATTAATAATACTTGATAGTAAATTAATAATATATTAGAAGTAAGTTTTTAATTTAAACTAGAAATTCAGTTTAAATCATTAAATGAAAAAAAATTACAAAGTAAGGACTAAAGAGTGAATGAATCTTGAATTTTATTGATTGCGAAATGATCCAAACTTATAATTTACATGAATGAAAAATCTACAAATTATGCATCATTTTTTTTAACTCATTCATGTTAATATTAACGGGAACTTGCATAGGATAGTCAAAGTCAACGGGGACAAAACCATGCATTGGACTTGATTCTGTTGAGTTCTCCAGTGAAGACATAATTTCTTCAAGTTTTTGCTCGTCGTTCGACTCCGTTCTATTCCTTGGTTTCTTCTTTCCGCTCTAATCCAATCTCTGAGGCAAACTAGAACATTCATTGCATTGCTTCCCAATGAGTGTCGGTTGTCTCCAAGCTGTTGTCGTCCCTGACTAAAGGCGCTTTCTGATGTAACGGTTTACATTGAAACATTCAAGATATCTCTAGCTAATCTTGAAAGTATAGGATATTGTGTTTCATTACTCCTCCACCAATCCAACGTGTTGATCCATTATCTGCGATCCTCTGGAGGCGACCAAAGATAATATTTAAGCTCTTCCCGATAAGTTGATGTGTAAGCTCTCTCATCAACACTTTTCCAACAAAGTAAATCATAAAAGAAATCAGGAAAACCACTATGTGCCGGCCTTTTAGAAGATGATGGCTCCTCGGGAGAATGAGGAACGACAGTTGGAGTGATATTTGTAGGTACGGCTAAATCAACTAAATCAGCATAGTGATTATATAATTTTTCTATGTATTCATTCGCATCACCCATAGCCGTCCACAAATTAGGTTGTACTCGTTCAGAATCATTGTTAGTATTTATTTCTAAGTTAGCATAAATAATAGTACTAAAGTGGCACACAGTATTATATTTCATGCACGGATTTAGCATAACACCAATCAAGTAAATAAGGGGAATTGACAAAAAATATTTTTTAAATTTAGTAAACATGGCACCAATAGCTTCTTTATAACCTTCTTTATTTTTATATTCTTTGAGCAAATCAGAAATATCGGCTATATATGCCAAAATATTACAAACAGTAGGATAATAAGCACCGAAAAATTCAACCGTAGCTACATAAATTTTTTCTAAAAACTTAACAAGATCATTAATTACAACCTAATCAGAATCATGTAGCATGCAATCAGCAGAATCAGCAAATGAACCACAATATTGGTTAAAAGTTAGTGTAATAGGAACTCTATATTTATAACAAGTCTTTAAAAAATCATACGTAGAATTCCATCTAATATCAATTTCCTCAGGCATCAATAACGGTGCAAGTCCATTTTCTTGACATTTAACTTTAAACTCTCTAATTCTTTTTCTTCGATTATTTTCTTGAATAAAACCAACAGCAAGACTGATTTTTTCAATATAAAGCTCAAAAAATTCAAGACCATCTTTTACAATTAAATTATATATATGACATGCACACTTAATATGAAAAATTTCAGGTAACGGTGGAGATAGCTTAGATTTTAACTTTGTTATAGCAGTCTTATTGTTATAAGCATTATCAAAAGCAATACATAAGATTTTATTTTCGATACCATAAAACTCGACAACTTTAACAATAGAATCAACAATAAAATCTCCAGTATGTTTACGATCTTCATCATATAAAAAAGCAAGAATACGTTTTTGCATCACAAAATTACTATCCATACAGTGACAATTAATGGTTAAATAATTATTTTTATTTACAGCACGACCAAGATCAGAAGTTAGGGACAATCTACATTGAATATTTTTTAACAATGTTGATAAATAAAAATAATATTGTGAATGAAGTCTAAAAATATCAGACCGACAAGTACTTCTAGGAATACCATTAAACATAAGATTATAAATTGCTTGAATATAATGAATAAAGGCATCAGAAGAAGGAAAACTAAAAGGCAAACAACCCACAACTACCATTTTAGTTATTTCTTCCCGGTCCCTCAATTTATTATACTTCTTCATTACCTGACTGGTTGCTGGGTCCATTCTAGTTTGCGTTGGCCCACCAACATCCCACCTCATGCAATATTTAACTCTCTTTCGTAAGCATCACCTATATGTCTCATTAACGTACCCGTACCCCTTGCTTGCCTCCGCTTTTATACTTATATATTTATTAACAAATATTGCATTACACCTCAGTATCTGATATACATTCAAAAAATTATCATGCAATACTAGTTGTTTTTCGAGCTCTTGGGGCACGGGAGGACTAGGAGGGAGATTAATTGATTCAGATCTAACGTTAGCATTTTCTACTGTGGGTGTCTCATTAATATTTTCATCATCTTCGTCTAAATTAACCGCATCTGCTTCATTTTCTTCTTCTATAACGTAATTTTCTCGAGCTTCTACATAATTCAGATCGTGAGCACCTACACCTATTTCTTCCTCAAAAGGTGTACCAAGCGGTACCGGAGGTGAAGGCACACGGGTATATCTACTACTTGAAGTACTTCTACCGCTAGTAATTCGCTTTTTACTACCACTACCGCTTCCGGGATAAAATTTTTTAACACCTTTAGTAACGAGATTTCTTAATTTATCCATAATATAAATTAAACTAAAAAAAATTAAAATACACAAATATAATTAAATTAAATATTCAACAATTAATACACTAAATAAAATTAAACGTAAGAGATGGAACGACAATACCAAATTTTGGAAGTATCCGAAGGTTGCGACTTTAGAAACTTCCACTCGTACTTTGTAATCGCAAAATTAAAAAATTAAAGTGAGCACTTTAGGAAATTAAATATATAGAATATTTGAGAATTGAGAATTGAGATTTGAGAGAGAATGAGATTTGAGAAAATGAAAAATTGTGTGAAAAATGATTTGAAGGTGTAGGGTATTTATATATTTTTTTTTGGAATTAAAAAATATTTTAAATGATATATATATATATTTTTTAATAAAATGGCCCAAACTAGCCGTTTGGACCCAAAAACGGCTCTATAGTTGTTGGGTCAACGGCTAGTTAGGCCCAAATCTCCATTTTTTTTTAAAAAAGACAACCGGGCCGGTTAACCGGCGGGCCTGGATCGGGCTAGGTCCGGGCCGGGTTAACCGGGCCCAACCAAAAAATTAAATCGGCCCGGGGCCCGGTACCCTACAGCCTATGGGATGATCGGGCTGGGTCAAACCGGGCCGATTTTATTAAACGGGCGGTTCGGGTCGGGTTGGGCCGGGTCAAACCGGCCCGGTTTGACAGGCTTACCGTTGAGTGAGTTCGAAAAAAACCAGAAAGTTTGAGGTACCGCTACATTCTGGTTGTGAAGCCATTTTATCCTGGGAGGAAAATTCCGCAACCTCGGGTACTTGAGGGGAATTATTTTCTTAAGGACACTCCGTGAAGTCGAAGGACTTGGCCTTTTCTATTTCATCTAGTTTTTTGAAAAACACACTTCTTTGAAAGGTCTTTTCGATCTTGTGTTGAGGGTGTTACTAACTTCATAAGTGTTCTTGTTTTATACTTGAACTTGTGTTGAAATTGTTGTGCCGAAATATAGATTTTTGTATACCCGAAGAACAACAATCTTATGGAAATAATATTACTAATCTGTATTGTTTCGTTCACTATTTTTTCAGTAAATAATTGAACTTCATATTGATAGTTCTTCAATTTTTTGAACTTGTGTTTGAAGTCTTGATACTTCATTTTGATAGTTTATATACGAATGGAGTAATAAAGTCGGCAAGAAAAATAATTCTAATCTTTATTGCAATTGTTGCCTTCATGGACAGCACAATGATAGTAGAATCAGAGTGTATATTAATTGTATACGTACTATATTACTTATTATATATTCTTTATATGCTACACCATAATAGCAATAGACATAAGATTTTTATTAGGAAGATTCAATATTTACTATATATTTTTAATTTTTTTACATAATAATATAGTAATTTTTTAAAGAAGTAAAAAGCTTCGATGAATCGCCTGTAAACACCTAATTTTTTACCAAATTTAAGTATTTTTTTCGTCATTTTAGTGTTCAATTTATTTTTTTTAGAATCAAAATTAGATATGTTAAGTTTATCTTATTTTTACTAAATTTGTTTTAAAATTTTTAAAAACTACAAAAATAGAATCACATTTTAAATAAGCTTTTATTTTCATTATTATTATTTATTTATTTTCTTAAAAAAAAAAAAGATCTTAAACTACCCTATCCTAAACTACCCAACACCCCCATTATTCCCTCAACTTCCCACGTCCACACACATGAACACATGCACAGAATATTACTCCATATATATTAACCACACAACACAAAAAAAGAGGGGGACAAAAAATAAGAAGAAGAGAGAAACAAAATAAAGAACACACAATTACACAAGAAAAAAAAACTAAGAATCACTTAGAATACAAAAAACAAAACAAAAACCCAAAAGCAAAACAAGAAAAACAGTATTAGGAAAAACTTTTTTTTAAAAAAACAAACAAATAAAAAAGGTAGAAGAGAAGAAGAGTTGGGTTTAGAGTTTGGAGTTCCGTTCGATATTTTCGGTGAAAGTTTTCTTGCTATATTACTTGGTTTAATTTTCTACCCAAGTTCTTGTTTAACTCTTTTTTTTTAATGTAAATTTTCATGAAAATCTAAGCATGAATAAAGTTATCTTAATGATTTCCATGTTTTCTGTAGTATGACGTACCAATATGAAAAATCAATCTTTCATTGTTTTATTCAAGTTCTTATATGTTTATGGTTTACCTATTTTGCTTAAGTTGATAAGGAGAAACAAATTTTCGTTATGTTAATTTAAAGAAAAGAAATTTAATTTTATGAGAGGGTACTGGAAGCATATTTTTAGAAGTGAAACGTAGTAGTAAATTTACGTATTTTTCATTGGAGTGTTATTCCATTTAGTAGTTGTCAGTTTGCTAACAAAGGAATCATAAGGCATCTTTGATGAAATCTAGTATAAAAAAAATGATGTAAAAAGAGAATTAGTAAGAAATGGAATGCATTTTGTTCCCACTTTTAAGAACACGAGAACAAATTTTAGTTCATGTAGTTTATAGTGATGTTTTCTACTTGTATGAGGCCATTTATTTTATAGTTTGTTTGCTTAAGTTTTCATAGGTAAAAGTTTTGTTTGAATTGAAAAGGGTTTGGGGAAAACGTGATAATCTTTTGATTGTATTTGGGTATTAATTAATATTGTCAAGAGAAAAATTCACGTCGAGTTTTAACGAATATAATGTTTTGATTAGATTTATTTAATTAATCAAAAATTGTTTATGCGAAGTTCTAACTGGTATGATGTTATTTTTTGTTCTTTTTACTCATCTTGATCAAGTTAGAATGCACACTTTTGTATATATATATTTTTTTTTTGGAATATTTATTTATGTTTCAGAATATTAGGCCTAATCAATTAATTTGTGTGAAATTTGAGCGAGATAAGTTCTTAATCTTTAGAAAATTTAAAAGTTTATTATACAGGTGAAAATTAACGATGAAGTTGGAAAGCCCTGCTACCAACCATCGTTATAATAAAATTAATATATCATTTTAAAACTGATCTAATCGGGACGGATAAATTTTTAAACATGTTAGAATCTTGCTTAGACTTGGGGGGAATGGGAAAGATCCATAAATGCCACAAAGGCATGAGAAATATATCAAAACTCGTGGTAAGACCGAAAAGTACTACTATCGGTAAGCCACACATCAATACAGTTTTAAATATATTCAAAAATAAATAAAAGCGGGATATAAGTAACTTTTAGGCTAACAAATCCTCTATATCCAAAAGATTAATTTAAGCTAGACATAAGTCATTAAAGCAACCATGCTAGAACCCCGGGACTCGAGGGGTGCCTCACACCTTCCCCTCGGTCAACAGAATTCCTTATCCGGATTTCTACTTCGCATACCAAAGAGAAAGAGTCATTTCCTTTTGATTGGGGATTCAATAAGGTGACTTGAAACACCCAAACTCAATTTCAAGTGGTGACTCTGTAAATAAAATAATCCATATTCAAAACGTCACTTTAATTGAAAAAACCTATTTTCTCTAAAACCAATTCCCTAGCGGGGTTGGATGTGGTAAAAATAGGGGTGAGACACCGCCTTCTACAATCTACCCCTAACTCTGCCATCCAACGCTGCGGGTGAAAATGGCCGGCTAAAAATATAAGATCCCTCCCTAATAGTAACAAAATAATTCACGATTCAGGTGAGTTTCTAATTATAGAACAAAATGCCCATTCACTAATTATATTTCTAGTACTTCCACTAAAAAATTCAATGGCTTTAGACAGCCATATTAATCGGACGTCCATCAAATTCTTACTTTATTCGTCTATAAATACCCTCTATATACCACAACATCAGATTAATTAAATTAATTTGATCTACTAATTAAATTTCGTTTCATTAATAATTTACCTCTCTCTTTGTTAACTTGTAACAGTCGCATTCTGGTGGTGTTCCCGTCCCGCCCAACATACTTACCTTCCTATATTTTCAAACATTTCGCATCACCTCATATACGGTTGTTACAAAATAAAAACTGTATAAACTACCAAAAAGAAAAACAAAAAAAAATAAATTTAAATTAAACTGCTCTAGATATCATTGGATTACTATTATTATTAAGTTATGGGTTTTCTTCACAAGCTGTGGGATGATACACTTGCTGGTCCGACTCCGGAATCGGGTTTAGGTAAACTACGTAAATATAACTCATTTTCTGGACGTTCTTCGTGCAGTGCTCCTTCGTCCCCGACGACGAAGCATGGCCTCCAGCACCAGCATGGCCCTGGTGGTGGTGGTGGTGCGGCTACCGATGATGTGATGCCTGTTTCAAGGAGCATTACGATTCTACGCAGCAACTCGATGTCTGTTCGATCTGGGAATACTACGCCAGATTATGGATCTGCTCAATCTTCTCCAGCTTTTTCTAGCGCTTGTACTTCTCCATTTTCACGTTAGTATTTATTCCTCATTTAAAAAATTAATGTTCTTCCCTTATTATTCTGTTTCTACTAGGAAAAAATACATAAAGTAGCATACTTAAGTATTAAATTATAAAAAAATAATAATAATTATATCAAATTATATTTTGTAGCATATGTATTTGTATTTTTGTAGCAACAGTTTTGCAAAAATACAAAATACATATCGATCATAAGGACAGTAAAAATTATATGTATTTGTATTTTTGCAGCAACAGTTTGCAAAAATACAAAATACAATAAATTGCTATATTATGTAATTATGAAACTGTTGCTATGAAACTCATAATTAAGGAGATAAATATGCTATTTCTGAATTTTACCCCTTCTACTATGTCAAATATTTTAATTTTATTTACCCTTTCGCTATATTCTGCGTATATACTCATTTGTTAGCGGATCGTCATATATTTGTTCCACGATTCTAAGTTATTCAAGTTTTTTGACACGTAAAGCTCACCAATTTATGCCTATTTGAATTTTATTATATTTTGATGATAAATGTGAGATAATAATTCGTTAATAACGAGAGTAGTATGAGATAATTCTATTACATTGTTAGATAAATTAGTGTGAATTTCTTGTTTTTCTAGTTGGATTGTCAAAGATGCGTCTGCATCTTCTAACTCCTTAAGTTCATTTTTGCATTAATAAAATAAAGTTGTCGGTAAAAAAAAAAAAAACAGTATTATGAATGACTCTGGTATGAAATATCTTAATTTTATCTTTCGCTATACTTTGTGTATTCACTTATTAGTGGATCGTCTTATATTTGTTCCTTGATATTAAGTTATTCAAGTATTTTGACGAGTAAAACTCATCAATTTATGCCTACTTGAATTTTATTATATTTTAATAATGAATATAAGACAATTTGTTACTCCAAAGTATGATTGAGGTTAAATTAAAATAATTTGAATTGTACTAATTATAGAAACAAAATCTCTATTGGCTTCCTACAGCAAGCACACCAAGGAGGAATTACAAGAAGCAACAGAAGGGAAAAGCGAATATGGAACCCTCTGCTAACTATGATTGGTTAATTATCTCATTCCTTAGCTTGCCCTTCTTATATAATTGCTCATTATTTGCTTTTGTATAGTTTTGTAGTTTAATTTTTAAAGCTGCATGCATTAGCTAGGGACCATAAAATTAACTCAAAAATTATACCTTGTTCAATTTACTTAAGTTTGAATTAATTATTAAGTCGCTCATGTATTAGCTCGGGTTATTTTACCCCATTAAAATTTGGATTGATGTTTAATACAAATTGATCATCAGAAAATTTATTAAATATTTTTTTATTTGATATATATTATATATAATCACAACAAAGAAACCTAATGATTTTATGAGGAACTCGTACTATAAGTTAAATTAATAGAAGAATCAATAAAGCAATTAAAATTTAAAAATAAAATCTTACGGATTGATCTTTGTCTCACTTTTCAACTTATTTCAACCCAAATAATTTTTGATCGAATAAATAACACGCGTATTTATTAATGCAATACATTATGATTCATCTAAATTTAGTCTTGGCAAAACCCATCGCCAGACCCCTTAAGTACGCACCATCTAATTTCACTTAGGCATGACAAGTGAACGTTGCTCACTTTTGGCACCTCAAGTAGCCATAAAGTGTCATTTTGACACCTTTTGCTGAATCATCAAAGAGAGTGTATTACACTTGCTTTTAAGCATGTTTGAGGGCATTTTCATAATTATTTAGGGGTATTTTCGTAATTTGACATCTTCTTCCTCACATTATCTTCTCCACACAACTTTTTTTTTTAGCTTAACCTCCATTAATGGAGGTGAAGTAACACTCAAAATAAATTTCACTCCATTAACATGCCTACAACAATAATACGCACCATGAACACCAAATAATACTCCTTCCATTAATCAACAAAACACACCCTCTAATCCCAATTCTCCACCGTTACACCATAAACACAATAACAGCAACCCAATGACAATTAACAAAGGTCTTTGGCACTCTGTGGATTTCGACAGAGGTTTCTGCAATTGGGACGTCTGGGACCGGAGTCTATGCAATTTCCGGCGGATTCTCGCCGGAGTTCTCGCTGTCTCTCCCTCTATTCCGTTGTTCTCTGTCTCCGGCGTGCGAGTGAATTCAGAGGCTGTGGTGTTTACGAGCTTCCTTTAAATAATATGTGCCGTTCTTTTTATGTTTTATTGATTGGCAGGACCTAAAAGAAAAGATTGGACTGGAATTTTAGTGGTTATATTTTTTTCGGATTAATTAGATTAGTTTGAGTTGAGTGTGGGATTTTGCTGTTATGGCTACTTGTACATCAGCTGGGTTATATTCAACCTCCACTATTGATGGAGGTTAAGCTTGAAAAATGGTTGGGTGAGGAAGATGAAGTCAAAGTATTTTTGTAATTATTTGATAAAAAACTACGTGTTATTAATTTATTGGACATCATGTAATGTATTTTGGTCTTTTTTTTTACAAAAAAGGTAAAAAAAATAATTATGGATGCATATAATGACGTGGAAATTTAAAATGAGTAGACAAAAATTAATTGATCATTTAATCCATGTCAAAAGTGAGTGCAACTCACGCACTAGAGCTGATGCAAAAATGTGTCAAAATGACACACTTTATGGCTATTTGAGATGTCAAAAGTGAGCAAAATCTACTTGAGGTGTCAAAGTGAAAAATGACGCCAAGTTGAGGGGTTGACGATGGATTTTGCCTTCAGTCTAACTCGTCCATTTAATACCTATATATGCATCTTCTCTTATCATATGATGTTCTTAATTTCTCATACAATAATTGTCTTTGTAGGATCGTGCTAAGTTCTTGGGATCGTTGACGAAAGAAGCAAAAAGATGCAACTATTTTGTGTGAAGAAATGACTGCTGCAATTATAGAACTTAATTAAGCCTTTCGCAAATCAAATTGACAGAAAGGTTTACCGGCTACTAATTAAAGGGAATTTCCAATGTTGTTCATACATATAATATATTAATAATATGTACATATTAATTAGTGTATTGGAATAAATAACAAGAATAAGAAGGTTCTCTAGTAATACTAAAAGAACCACTGCATCATATAGATGATGATTATGTTAATAATATCAGGGAGAGAGAAACTACAAGTAGGAGATTTCACTAATTAATTTTTATTTTAAAGTTGTTTAATTAGATGCTTCCTCCTCTTTATGGAGTGATGCTTTTTTAGGTGGAGATTGGTCTTATTAAAGGGGACTGTTATATATCTCTATAGATGGTTTACTATATATGTTGTGAGTTTGATGTACTCCGCACTAATAATGTTCTTTCAATAAAAACTTAATAAATTAAGCTCTTGTTTAGTACTATAATTTGTTGCTGGATTGTTTTGTTGTTTATATAAAATGGGGTAGCTCTTATATATGATTTTGTTAATTTTGGGTGATATATTTGAGCAAATTATTCAAGATAAAGGCGCATTTAGGACAAAATTTAAGTTTTTCAACATCAAAATAAAATTTAAAAAGCACCTCCCCGGAAAAACCAAGAACCCCCCCTCCGCCTCCCCCCCCCCCCTCCCGCTCTTTTTTTTCACCTCTTGAAATCAATAATATTCTCACTTATTATTCAGTGTTGCCTAAACCATCAATCGATGGTGAAAATACTCAATCACTTAAGCAAGTCTTATCGTCACTTGTTCAGTAAGCAAGAACCCCAAAGTTGAGCTTATGAAAGTTTGCTAATAATATGTGACACTGCAGAACAAAATAGAAAACAAGTTGTACTTTCATGACATGTATAGGACCCCTCGAAGGTACTTGAATTTGAAGCACTTAACTAGGATTGTAGTCGTAAATGTAGCTATTACATGATGTTATCACTGATTTTGTTAGAGCACAAATTTCCGAACACATTGTGAAATTGGAATCGAAAAGAAATTAGAATCTGCCAGCTATAGGAAAATCATGATCGGGATAACAAATCAAAAGTTATAGAACTTGGGTGCGGATCTTTTGTCGAAATAAAATGGCTCTTCTTTTATCTTTTTGTTTATCTTGAATGGGGAATCATTACACATAGCATGTCCGATCCATATTTTTTTGTTTGGTTTACACGGCAGAGGTATAGTCAAGTAATTATGGTTTGACAAAGTAAAGTCATGAGCTGGGGATGTAGCTCAAATGGTAGAGCGCTCGCTTTGCATGCGAGAGGCACGGGGTTCGATCCCCCGCATCTCCACTCCTTTTTAAAAAGTAATCCTTTTTCAGATTTAACCAAAAATTCGTCTTCATTTACATTTTTTGTTGTATCTACGAAAAACAATAGCCTGAATTTGCAAACTTCAGCTCTTGGTGAAGTATAGCTAGAGGTGTGCAAAAATCGAACCGATCATAAATCAAATTGATAAAAATGTTATTGGTTTATTGTTATTGGGTTAATAATTTTTTAATGGTTTTATAAAAAAAATTATTAGGTTATTGGTTCGGTTCGATTTTTTCTTATTAGGTTATTGGGTAAACCGATAACCCAATAGGAACATATATATATATATATATATATATATATATATGACTTATTATATATTTCTCTTTTACTTCTACAAATTAATAAACCTATTATTTTAATTATACAAACTCTTAATTTCTCCTAACAACATTTAGTTCAAACTTGAAGATTTTTGTAAATTTAAACACATCATGTAGGATTTTTGATTGCAACTAAGATTCATTTTTTTTTCATGTTAGTTACTACTATTTTTATTTTATGAGTATTTTCTTATCGGTTAAACCGAAAATCAAACCGTTAAGGACTAAAAATCGATAAATTGAAAATCGATAAAAAATATCTTATTGATTTGGTTATTGGTTTATCATATTTAAAAATCGAAAACCAATAAACCGAACCGATAATATGTAAAACTGAACCGAACCGACCGATGCACACTCCTAAGTATAGCAACTATATCATCACATGTGAAAATTTAATAAAGATAATTTTTTACACTATCAGTAAAGAGAAGTATAATGGACTAAAGCTTACGCTACGTATAGAGTCTGAAAAAAAATCAAACCACAAAAGTTTATTATATGTAATTAATCTTGAAAAATACATCCGAGCTATTAAGGACATGTACGATGGAGGGAAGACCCAGTGAGGACGGCGGGAGGAGACTCTGATCATTTTTCGATCGAGATAGGATTGTATCAGGGTTCGACCCTTAGTCCCTTCCTATTTGCGTTGGTGATGGACGTGTTGACGCGGAGTATTCTGGGCGAGGTGTCTTGGTGTATGTTATTTGAGGATGATGTAGTGCTGATTGATGAGACCAGAAGGGGTGTGAATGAAAAATTGGAGGTTTGGAGGCAAACCCTTGAGTCTAAGGGGTTCAGGTTGAGTAGGTCCAAGACGGAGTATTTGGAATGCAAGTTTAGTGACTTGAGGCAGGAGGAAGAAGTGGTGGTGAGGTTGGACGCCCAGGAGGTTTGTAAGAGGAATAGTTTTAAGTATCTTGGGTCTACGATTCAGGGGAACGGGGAGATTGATGAGGATGTTTCTATGCGTATTGGAGCAGGTTGGATGAAGTGGAGGCTCGCCTCGGGAGTGTTGTGTGATAAGAAGGTGCCTCTTAAGATTAAAGGCAAATTCTATAGAGGGGCAGTCCTCCCGGCCATGTTTTATGGATCGGAGTGTTGGCCAGTCAAGCACTCCCACGTCCAAAAATTGAAGGTGACGGAAGTGAGGATGTTGTGTTGGATGTGTGGGCTTACTAGAGGGGACAAAGTTAATATTGTCTACGTTAAAAACAATAAAAATTAAAAATAGTGTCTTAGTTAAATATTGAAAAATTAATATTAAGAAATTCACATCTTATTGAGAGAATAATCTCATGCTAATCAAACAATTCTAGTAAATTTCTATGTGAATGGAGAGATAAATATGCATTATTTTAAAATATATAATTCAAAATATACATCATTTTAATTCTATAACTATTGACGTATAATTTAATTTGATTAAATTAACTCTTTTTTGATTTATTAAAGTGAAAATTCAAAAATTTATGATATTTGGCCAACTTGCTCTCACATTCATTTACATGACAATTTACATAGAATTAGAAAGAAAGTGGTCTTCTTCTTTTGACCTCATTGTGAGTTACAAAGGTCCATGATCTAGTATTTCACAGTTCGATTTTGAACTCGAAATCAAAATAAATCAAGCTATGAATAAATTGATCAAAATAAACCATCCTATAATTAATTATTAAAATAGGTTAAACGTAATAAATTATTACATTTACCCTTTTTTTTTATTAACGATTCTTTAATGGAAATCTACAGTAAAAAAATTTCTCTGAATCATAAGAAATTCTTATGTTTTACAATTTATTTTAAAACGTCAGGAATTCTTACGTTTTACGCAAAAAAAATTTTTAGAAAATAATTTGTTTTCAAGTCCACAATTTAAAAAAAAATTATATTCCACATCAGAATTTGTTAAAAGGAAGAGATATTTTTGCACCTAAATTTATTGTTAAGGGCAATTTTGATCCAAATAGGTAGATGGTGGGGTGTTTTTGAACCAATAGATGAAGAAGGACATTTTTGAGACATTTCTAATACATTAAGGATATTTTTGAGCCAAATAGATGGATGGAAGAGTATTTTTGAGCCTAAAGGTGAAAGAAGGATATTTATGTACCATTTTTAATAGTTGAAGAGTATATTAGACCTTTTTCCGTAAAATATATATATATGTGTTACAATAAAATATATGTTTATGCTTATGTTATTACATTAAAGTGTGAAGAATTTTTGAAGACTGATTTAAACTTTTATACTTGATTAAAAATCTCCGTAATAGATAAAATTATTTAATTTAAAATGATCAAATATTACACATACGAGACACTTGCAATTAAACAAGTTGATTAAAAGAAAATCAAACTAGTCAATTAACCATACAAATACTTGAAGTGAGGAAGAGCAATTTTTCCCTTGGAAATAAAAGCGGGAAGAAGTACAATTTAAGTGCTGGTTAATCTAACTTAAATAAATTATATATATTCAAAATCATATTAAACTAAACTAAAATAAATTGTACAACAATCTTTTCTGTAGAGATTAATCTTTGGAAAGAGATTGAACCAATCTGGAACTATGATCTTACTTTAATTTCCATGACATGAGTCCGAGAAAGAGACTTTCATTTCCAGTCTCCTAGTTATTTTATTTATTTTATTGAATTTTAGATTTGCTAAAAGTAAAAATAGTAGATTATCTCTTTTTCTAACAGACAAAAGAATCTAAAAACCTCTATAATTAGGAGAACTTTGGCACCTTTTTTTGATAGTATTTAAGGTATTTACAAAGAATTGCTCATTGTAGCAGTTTTTGCTTTATTTATTGAACGGAAAATTTTCGGAATAGTAGTCCATAATGAGATTGAGCAGACATATATTGTATATTGTTCCACGTAAGATTTTTCAAATAGGAAGAAAATTGTAGTCAGAAAGTTTGTTTCTCCACTTCTTATCTTTTATAATGTTTCATACATATTTTGCATTTCGTCGAGGTAAAGTTTTGTGCCTAATGGTAGAAATTCTTGAAATAAGAGCAAGAAATCAGATGGAATTTTTAAAAGACGAGTTGATACCTACTTTATGACAATGTGCATTAATTTGGCACCAAGAAACGTACTTGTACTGTTTCTACTTTGCAGTAGGAGTGTTTCAATAAAATTAGTGGCCTAAAGCCACACTTTAATGTACTTGTACTGTTTTTACCTTGCAGCAGGGGTGTTTCAATAAAATTAGTGGCCTAAAGCCACACTTTAATAAGAGGCGTTAAATATATACACATACGTATAAAATAATACTGTAATAATTTAAAGTTATCTTTTTTATCAATTGTTTTTTGCCATGTATTTTTAAAAGACACATAATCTTTAGCTTAACATATTAATATGATTATTAATAAAAGTAAGAATTTATTCTAGTCAATAAGATTTGGTCATTTATTTTCAATACATTAACTTGGATGTTGTTGTTAAAACTTTATTATTAATATAAAGTTTGAGTTGTTTAATTCAAAGTTATAAAATATTTTTAATAAAATTAGATAATATTTCTTTCTTTACTTTTTTTTTTTGAATAATTTTTTTAAACGTATTTCATAATCTTTATTATTATTTCAAGTGAAGTTAGAATCATAAAAAATTTACTATTAAAATTTTTTAGGACTCAAAATTTTGGAATCTGAACCAAACGCTTTACTAACCTTACCCTTAAGCCACCCCGACGTCACATCTGATTTTTTATAATGTATTTTCTGATGAGAAGCAACGAGCACAAGAATAAGCGGATGGATTCAACATGTTGCATCACTACTGCAAGGGAAGTCTTGACCAATGTGGCCCCGAACTCCGCACATAGCAGAATAGTGCATTGAATTGAACTTGATGCAGAATGAAAGTGGCTAAGCAAGATAGTACAAGGAGCTATATGAGAGTAATACTGGAGCTGTCATTATTAGTTAGTTATTAAGTTATAAAGTTTACATTTTATGGTAAAAAAAGCTTTAGTTAGTTATACTCAAGTACTGAAAGTATCTTGCTTTTAGCTGGTTCAGACTTGAGAGAGTTAAAAATATAGTACAATAGGGGTGACTCAGCAAGAGGTGTGATCCTATATAATGTGCTGATACAATTGTATTGAATAATTAATGAAATCTTTCCTTAGTCATATTTAGAATAACTTTTTCTCTTCCTTAAGTTTCTCTGCTTTTCATGAGTGTTTGCACAGTTTTATTGGTTACTGTTCCATTAAAGTTGCATCATTTGGTATCAAAACATCATCTTGCGCTTTGTGGGTATTAACAAGGCAACTGATATGAGTGAGATTAAGTCAATATTAGAGAGGGCCACTTTGGAGATGGCTAATTTCTCTGTAAGACAATCTCAGGTGGAAGAACAACATGCGAAATTAGTTGCAGCTTTAGGGAAACCTTGGAAGGATAAAAAAAGGTTCGATAGGGGAAAGAGGGTTGATAAACTCGATGGAGGGTGGAGAGATATACACCCAGTTAAGGAACCCCGTGGCTTGGATGAACCAGAATTACGGAGGACAACAGTATCCTGCAGGACCTCATCTCGAAGTGGGTTCTACCCCTCAATTTCAAAATAATGTGGAGATAACTACACCTCAGGTGCAGACCTCGCAAAGGTGGGAACACCGTTAAAGGTAATTCCTTGCATCATCCATATGAAATCCTTACAGACTTCATTAGTTTGCCTATTGCCCCCACCACCCATATTTACAACTTATGGCCTAATCAACTGTATGTTACCCAACAACCTCTTAATCAACCCCTCATCTATAAAGGTATGTGAACTACCTGGATCAACCAGGATGTTCAGAGGTCCACATTTAGTGTATCCCATGATTCTGAGTGTATTGACGCCTTGCACACCATGGAGAGCATGCGCAGATATTTCTCAACTTTGGTCTGGTCCTTTTTTTCCTTCAATGTTTTCTAATTCTTCTATCTCTACTTCCTGCTCTTATTCTGCTTCCATATCCTCTGTTACCCCAAGTAGATACAACTGCTTGGTGGAGCTGCATTTATGACCAGGCACGAACTTCCCATCACAAAAGAGTCAAAACCCTTTCTGCCTTTTCTCAGTTATTTCAGCAGGGGTAAGCCTCTTAGATGATCTCTTGTTTAAGCTCACAGATGGGTCCCGCTGCACATCTTTTTTACTGCTCAATCCTTTAGAGAATGAGCTATAGGATCCACCTTTGGTCCATTACCATACTCAACTGACCTAGTCAATTTCAACTGAGCATTGACTTGAGCTTCAGTGTTCCTGGACAATTGGTAAGCTTGTGGTAGTGAGTATGGTCTATGGTTCTTAACTGCATAACCAATTTCAGGTTTTAATCCGGTGATGGAAGCACTAATTGCATACTCAGGTAGTATCACCAATTTAGTCATAATTCTATCAAACTCCTTTTGATACTCTTCAACTGTATCCACCTGCTCAAGCTGTTGTTTGTTATATTGTGTTTTGAATACTGTTACCGTTCTTCTTCAAATTTGGTGTTCTTTGTCTTATTGTTTTTTTTTTTAAAAAGTTAATAATTATTTTTAAGAATCATGGTAGGCAATTTAAACATTAATATTTATGTTAATTTTTTTTAGATCTAATGTCTCCCCTTCTTCTTGATGCTCTAGGTTAATGGCCTAGAAGCCTATTGATATTTGTAAGAGGTAATATTCAATTTAATCCGATGTCAGTTGCTCCATGGTCTAATGCCTATTGCAATGAATTCATTAACTTTTTAAAAAAAATATTATAAGTTCAAACCTACTTTGATAAATTTTTACACATAAGCTTATGTTTCTATTGTATTAAATAGATTGCCTCTTTAATTTGTGGGATGGACTGTTAGAAGTCAATTCAGCAAATTGTTGATTTTATTAATGGTCTCTATTTGCAACAAGTCATTGACAATCATGTCATGGTCTAGTATTGAGTCTTATCCTGGTAGTAGAAAGAATAATTTTGCAATACAAAATAGAAGCTTAAGGTTGTGTTCGATTTTGGGTGGCGCGACATAATTTTTTGTCTTTTTTTGAATAATTTTTTATCTTGAGTCGAAGATCTATTGAAATTAGCCCATACATCACTTAATGGAAATATACGGGATATGTTATTATATTTTATAATGCTGAAATCTTTTAGTGTTCGAACGTCACTCAAGAAAAATCTATTCATTAGTAGAAATATTGTTAAAATAATAATGATTAATAACCCTTAATTATTTTATTTTCTTGAACCTGTCAATAAATATCTACTTTAATATTTTTAATCTTTTCTTGAAATTCATTGATAGGTTATTTTGGACTAAAAATTGTGTTTGCGTTGATGGACAAACAAAGTTGTTGCTAGATTTCTCTGAGGATTGTTTCATCACTACTGATTAACTAATAAGGTGTGTGTTTATATACGTCTCAAATACGTAAAAATTATTCCTAATGTTTTCATGTAGTATTTAGCACAAATAAATTATTTCCGAATTTGATTTTTGAATGGCTAATATGATATATGTATAATTTAAGAGCATGCATTTTACTTGTATGTATTTTACTTGAAAAATACATGCGCTTGTGTTTAAATATAACTTGTTACTTTGATATTGTGTTAACTGCGGCAGAGCACCCTATGTTAGTTGAGAAAATTGAAGGAAATGTGTTTTTTAAGTCTTGAATGAAGGATTGGTGACATTGATCAATTTAAAGGGTCAAACATAATTAAAAAACTTGATTAGGTTAATTGTGGACTTGATTAATATTTTCTAAACTTTTAAATCTTTTCAAAAATACAAATTAACCCACACCCACAAAACTTTCCTCCCTTTTGCAAATCAATCTCTCTCTTCACTCTTTCTCTCAATAATTTCTCTCTCTAACTTCTCTCAACCAACAACTTTTCAAATTTCTCCCTTCAATCTTATGCAACTTCAACCGCTGGCAATAAATAGTTTTGAGTTCTTGCTCGTTCCTTTTTGACTTTCAACCGTCAGTCGACGTGACAACATTCTCCGGCGACAACAACTTCTAGTTCTTCATCGTTTCTTTTCGATTTTCACAAGTAAAAAATTAGGGCTTTTAAGTTATGACGAAAATGAGGAACTTGATTTGTTGGTGTTTGTTATTTTTTTTATGTTTTTTGTTACTTTTTTAATATTTGTTATTTTTTAGTTGAATTTCTCATCTGGATGTATCTGCTACTGTTGTTTTTTAATAATGGATAAAACATGTAACGTGAATCCAACAGATGAGTATTTGTTGCAACATATATGACTAATCTGTTGCAACAAATGAGTAATCTGTTGCAACAAATGAGTAATCTTTTGCAACATATATGACTAATCTGTTGCAATAGATTACTCATCTATTGGATTCGTTTTATAGTGTTGTAATATGAATCCAACATATGGGTCATCTGTTGCAACAGATTGGTCATATATAGCAACAAATTACTTACTTGTTGTAATAGATGACTCATATGTTGGATTCATGTTGCAGGTTCTATCCATTGTAGCAGTAGCAGATACATCAAATAAGAAATTCAACAAAAATTATAATTTTACTCACAAAATAAGCTATGAAGTAATGTCCAAGTGGTATACAAACAAAATTTGACCTAAATTTTTTTTAAAAATTTCAACAGGGGCACAATGAATAAGTAAAACACATGAAAAATTTCATGAAACAGGTAAAGAAGACAAAAATAATATACCATACATCAAATACAAAAGGATCAAGGGGACAAACATTTGAGTTCTCCTAAAAATGTTTAAGTTCCCTAATATTTTAATTATTTTCTAATAGTTGACCCATTTATTACAACAGATTTTCTATTTGTTTGATAATTTTGAACAGATGAATCATCTGATGCAACATGCTAGTCATCTGTTGATTAAAATTAAGCAATTATTAGTAATAATTAAATTGATTTAGCTAAAATTAAAGACGTCTCTATGACAATGAGACAAACATTTGTGTTCTCCTAAAAATATTTGAGTTCCCTAGTATTTTAATTATTTTCCAACAGATTATCTATTTGTTGCAACAAGTTAGTCATCTATTGCAACAGATTTTTATAACAGGTTAGTCATTTGTTTATTCAAAATAAGCAATTATTAATAATAACTAAATTAATTTAATTAAAATTGAAGACAAGTCTTTAATACAAGACTTTAGACAAGGGGACAAATGTTTGAGTTCTCCTAAAAATATTTGAGCTTTTGTATTTTAAATTGCTTTTCAACATATATCGAACTCGGAATCAAAATAAGCCACGAAAATAAAAAAGTGACCAAAATAGGCCACCTATTTAAAAAGTTACCAAAATAGGCTAAACGTAATAATTTATTACGTTTTCTACTTTTTTTCTTAACGATCAACTAACGGACACTTTTACAAAATCGTAAGAATTTCTTACGTTTTACATGATAACCGATGAAAAAATTACAATGAATTGTCAAATCAATTAAAAAGGTACTAAAAAAAAGAGTTGTTCAATGTAACAAAAAGTTACGTTCTTAACTTTTTTATAGCAGTCGTCCCCCACCCACAATTTTCTTTTCCACAAATGTCCCATTACTTCTACTTTTTCCTCCTTTTACATATGATAATTATGAATTTTTTTATTAGTTAAATTTATTTATATTTTACATGTAGTTCAAATAATTTATTTTTTCTAATAAATTTTTACGTTTTACATAAAAAAAAATTAAAAAACGAAGTATCAATTACCTCATTAACTTAACAATTTTCTTATATTTATTCTATATAAAAAAATAATCACTTCTATCCTTAATTATCCGATTTCTCTTTAAAAAAATTATACTTTTGAGTTTTCCTCTACTCCAAAATAGTGAAATGTTGAATTATCGTCGATCAAATATGCTACTATATACAAGAATTATATTTTTTCAGGAGTGTTCGTAAAAAAATATATTTTCTTCTATTAATTTAGGAGTGTTCCTAAATTAAATTGTGATTTTTTACTCCATTAATTATAATATGAAACGTATTTGTGCATGTGAGTCTCCTCAATATCCTAATCGAAACACTAATCGAAAACTACGATGAATCACTATCCGAAAAAATTAATTTCATATTTTTAACACACCAAAAAAATATAATTCTTGTATATAGTAGCATATTTGATCGACGATAATTCAATATTTCACTATTTTAGAGTACAGAAAAACTCAAAAGTATAATTTTTTTTTAGAGAGAAATCAGATAATTAAGGATAGAAGTGATTATTTTTTTGATATAGAATAAATATAAGAAAATTGTTAAGTTAATGAGGTAATTGATACTTCTATTTTTTAAATTTTTTATGTAAAACGTAAAAATTTATTACATAGAGAAAAAAATAAATTATTTGAACTACATGTAAAATATAAATAAATTTAACTAATAAAAAAATTCATAATTATCATATGTAAAAAGAGGAAAAAGTAGAAGTGATGGGACATTTGTCAAAAAAGAAATTGTGGGTGGGGGACCACTGCTGTAAAAAAGTTAAGAACGTAACTTTTTGTTATGTTGAACAACTCATTTTTTAGTATCTTTTTAATTGATTTGATAATTCACTGCATTTTTTCCTTGGTCATCGTGTAAAATGTAAGAAATTCTTACGTTTTATATTTTTTTTATAAAACGTAAGAATTTTTTACGTTTTACAAGAAAAATGTAAAATGTAAGAAATTGTAAAAGTCAACTCCGTTAATTGATCGTTAAGAAAAAAATAGAAAACATAATAAATTATTACGTTTAGCCTATTTTGGTAACTTTTTAAATAAGTAATTTATTTTGGTCACTTTTTAAATTTTGTGGCTCATTTTGGTTCTGAGTTCACATATATCTTATCTATTTAATAATTTCCAATAGATGAGTCATATGTTGCAACAATTTAGTCATCTGTTGCAACAGATGTGTATATTTGTTGGATAATTTTCAATAGATGAGTTAGCTATTGCAACAGGTTAGTCATCTGTTGCAACATATGCCTATATATGTTTGGTCATTTTCAACAAATGTCTTTAACTATTTGATCTTTTCCAACAGATTACTCACCTATTGCAACATGTTAATTGAAATCGTAATTGAACTTATCAATTCATCTTTAATTTTAGTTAAATCAATGTTGTTATTACTAATAATGTCTTAATTTGAATCATTTCAAATAAAATTGGTCAATTAACACTTTACTCAAGACAAATACACTTAGATTATCATGTAATTACTATGAGATTAATTGAAATCGTAATTGAATTATCAATTCATCTTTAATTTTAGTTAAATCAATTTAGTTATTACTAATAATTACTTAATTTTAATTATTTTAAATCAAATTGGTCAATTGATCATTCTACTTAAGACGAAACACTTAGTTGATCATGCAATTACTATAAAATTAATTAAAATTATAAGTGAACTTACTAATTCATCTTTAATTTTAGTTAAATCCATATAGTTATTTCTAATTATGGCTTGGTTTTAACCATTTCAAATAAAATTGGTCAATTGATCACTTTACTCAGGACGAACACACTTAGTTGATCGTATAATTATCATGAGATTAATTGAAACAGTAATTGAACTTATTAATACTAGTTAAATCAATTTAGTTATTACTAATATAATGGCTTAATATGAATCAATAGATGACTAAGATGTTGCAAAAGATGAGTAATTTGTTGAAAATGACCAAACAGATAAAGACATCTGTTGCAACAGATTAGTCACCTATTGCAACAGATTAGTAATCTGTTGGAAATAACAAACAGATAAAGTCATATGTTGCAACAGATTGGTCATCTGTTGTAAATGACCAACAGATAAAGACATTTGTTACAACAGATGACTAATCTATTGCAACATATGTGTATATCTGTTTGATAATTTTCAACAAATGACTCATCTGTTGCAATAGATTAAATCTGTTGCAATAGGTTATACACTTAAATGATCATGTAATTACTATCAGATTAATTGAAATTGTAATTATTAAATCAATTTGGCTATTACTAATAATGGCTTAATTTGAATCATTTCAAATAAAATTAGTCAATTGATCACTCTACTCAGAACGAACACACTAAGCTGATCGTGTAATTAATATAAGAATAATTGAAATCGTAAGTGAACTTATCAATTTATCTTTAATTTTAGTTATATCAATTTAGTTATTACTAATACTATCTTAATTTGAATCATTTCAAATAAAATTGGTCAATTAACACTTTACTCAAGACGAATACACTTAGATGATCATGTAATTACTAACTATGAGATTAATTGAAATCGTAATTAAAATTATCAATTAATCTTTAATTTTAGTTAAATTAATTTAATTATTACCAATAATTGCTTGATTTTAATTATTTCAAATAAAATTGGTCAATTGATCATTCTACTTAAGACGAAACACTTAGTCAATCATGTAATTACTATAAAATTAATTGAAATTGTAAGTCAACTTACTAATTCATCTTTAGTTTTAGTTAAATCAATATAGTTATTTCTAATTATGGTTTGGTTTTAATCATTTCAAATAAAATTGGTCAATTGATCACTCTACTCAGGACGAACACACTTATTGATAGTGTAATTACCATGAGATTAATTGAAACTGTAATTGAACTTATTAATTCTTGTTTAATTTTAGTTAAATAAATTTGGTTATTACTAATATAATGGCTTAATATGAATCAATAGATGACTAACATGTTGCAAAAGATGAGTAATCTATTGAAAATGACTAAACAGATAAAGACATCTGTTGGAAATGGCCAAACAGATAAAGACATCTGTTGGAAATGATCAAACAAATATATACATATGTTTCAACAGATGACTAACCTGTTGCAATAAATGACTCATCTATTGAAAATTATCAAACAATTATAGACATCTGTTGCAATAGATGATTAAGTTGTTGCAACAGATGACTCATCTGTTGAAAATTATCAAACAAATATGGACATCTGTTGCAATAGATGACTAAGTTGTTGCAGCAGATGACTCATCTGTTGAAAATTATCAAACATATAGGATATATGTTGGAAAATAATTTAAAATAGTAAAGCTCAGATGTTTTTAAGAGAACTCAAATGTTTGTCCCCTTGTCTAAGATCTTGTCTTTAATTTTAGTTAAATCAATTTAGTTATTACTAATAATTGCTTAATTTGAACCATTTTAAATAAAATTTATCAATTGATCATTCTATTAAGGACGAATACATTAATTGAAATTGTAAGTGGACTTATCAATTCATCTTTAATTTAGTCAAAATCAATTTATTTATTACTAATAATGACTTAATTTGAATCATTTGAAATAAAATTGGTCGATTGATCACTCTCCTCGAGACGAATACACATAGTTGATCATGTAATTACTATGAGATTAATTGAAATTGTAAGTGAACTTATCAATTCATCTTTAATTTTAGTTTTATCAATTTAGTTATTACGAATAATGGCTTAATTTGATTCATTTCAAATAAAATTGGTCAATTGATCACTCTAATCATGACGAATACACTTAGTTGATAATTTAATTACTATGAGATTAATTGAAATTGTAAGTTTATCTTTAATTTTAGTTAAATCAATTTAGTTATTACTAATAATATCTTAATTTGAATTATTTCAAATAAAATTGATCGATTGATCACTCTACTCGGGACGAATACACTTAGTTAATCATGTAATTACGATGAGATTAATTGAAATTGTAAGTGAACTCATTAATTTATGTTTAATTTTAGTTAAATCAACACAGTTATTACTAATAATGGCTTAATTTGAATCATTTAAAATAAAATTGGTCAATTAATTATTCTACTAAGGATGAAACACTTAATAGATCATTTAATTATTGAGATTAATTGAAATCGTAATTGAACTTACTAATTCATCTTTAATTTTAGTTAAATCAAGGTAGTTATTTCTAATAATGTTTTAATTTGAATTATTTCACATAAAATTTGTCAATTAATCATTCTACTTAGTACGAAACTCTTAACTGATCATGTAATTACTATGAAATTAATTGAAATCGTAATTGAACTTACTAATTCATCTTTAGTTTTAGTTAAATCAATATAGTTATTTCTAATGATGACTTAGTTTGAATCATTTCAAATAAAATTGGTCAATTGATCACTCTACTCAGGACGAACATACTTAGTTGATCGTGTAGTTACCATGAGATTAATTGAAACTATAATTGAACTTATTAATTCACATTTTATTTTAGTAATCACTTTAGTTATTACTAATAATGACTTAATGTGAATCAATAGATGACTAACATGTTACAACAGATGAGTAATCTGTTGGAAATGATCAAACAAATAAAAACATCTGTTGAAAATGACCAAACAGATATAGACATCTGTTGCAACAAATGACTCACTTGTTGCAACAACTAATTCATCTATTGAAAATTATCAAACAGATATAGACATTTGTTGCAACAAATGACTAAGTTGTTGCAACATATGACTCATCTGTTGGAAATTACTAAATAGACAAAATATGTGTTGAAAAATAATTTAAAATACTTATACTCAAATATTTTTTAGGAGAACTCAAATGTTTTCCCCCTTTTCTAAAGTCTTGTCTTCAATTTTAGTTAAATCAATTTAATTATTATTAATAATTGCTTAATTTGAATCAACAAATGACTAACCTGTTGTAAGCATTTATTGCAACAGATGACTAACTTGTTGCAACAAATAGGTGATCTGTTGGAAAATAATTAAAATACTAGGAAACTCAAATATTTTTAGGAGAACTCAAATGTTTGTCCCATTGTCTTAAAGACTTATCTTTAATTTTAGTTAAATCAATTTAGTTATTACTAATAATTGCTTAATTTGAATCAACAGATGACTGACATGTTGCAACAGATGATTCATCTGTTGGAAATTATCAAACAGATAGAAAATCTGTTATAATAGATGGTTTATCCATTAGAAAATAATTAAAATACTAGGAAACTTAAATATTTTTAGGAGAACTCAAACGTTTGTCCCTTCGATCCTTTTGCATTTGATGTATGATACACTATTTTTGTCTTCTTTACCTGTTTTGTGAAATTTTTCATGTGTTTCACTTATTCGTTATGCCCTTGTTGAAATTTTCAAAAAAAAATTAGGTCAAATTTTGTTCGTGTATCACTTGGACATTACTTCATAGGTGATTTTGTAAGTATAATTATGATTTTTGTTGAATTTTTTATTTGGTATATTTGCTAATGCTACAATGGATAGAATCTGCAACATGAATTCAATATATGAGTCATTTATTGCAACAAGTGAGTAATCTGTTGCAACATATGACTAATCTGTTGAAACAGATGAACCATATGTTGGATTCATATTACAACACTATAATACAAATCCAACAGATGAGTAATCTGCTGCAACAGATTAGTCATATATGTTGCAACAGATTACTCATTTGTTGCAACAGATTAGTCAATATGTTGCAACAGATTAGTCAATATGTTGCAACAGGTTACTCATATGTGCAACAGATTACTGATCTGTTGGATTCACGTTACATATTTTATCTATTGTTGAAAAAACAGCAGTAGCAAATACATCCAGATGAGAAATTCAACTAAAAATGATAATTTTAATTACTAAAATCACCTATAAGTAATTTCCAAGTGATATACGAATAAAATTTGACCTAAAAAAAATTGATCAAGTAGCAATAGTAGCGGTAACAACAATGTTCAACAACAAGAAGATGATGATGATGAACAAGAAGAGATGATAATGAAGAACAAGATGATGATAATGAAGAAGAAGATGATGAATAAAGCAAAAACAACAATGAACAACAAAAATCACGAAGAGAGAGAAAACTCCAATAAATGAGAAGAGAGAGAAACGTGCCTTTTTTTCCTTCATTTCTAGTTATATTAGGTTTTACATTGGATCAAAGTATAAATTAAAAAACTTGTGGGTTATTTTCAAACTTTTTTTACTTTCTTAATCCTTAATAAAGTAATTGTCAGCTCCACTCAATTAGTAAGACTTGTGTCACCCACACTTCATTTTAAAACTCTTTTGTCACCTAGAGCCCAAGGCCCCATGTTAGTTATTAGTTGATTATAAATTCGGTAGGATTGAGTAGTTTGACTTAAATTTCATATTAATATTAAAAATTATTTAATATATCCTTATTGCTCATGTAAGACCCCGAAAAAAAAAATCCCTCGTCTTCTAAGCCCTTTCAAGCATGCCAAGAGAGGTCTCAGACATAGAAAATTTTCAGCTAAGTGTTAGGACTTAGTCTTTTCGAAAGCCCTCAAACTTTGAGGAATTCATTTACGACCTTCCCGACCTCCGAAAGTTAAATTTTAAGTCGAGTCACGATCGAGAAAGTCAATAGTTCATCTCGGATGAGTTTCGAAATTTTCGGACAAGCGTAAGGGTGTGTTTGGAACTCCAAAATAGTAGCTCAGGGCGATATGCCCACGGCGCCTCGCCCAGAGCGACGCTCTAGAGCCTGCGGCGCCCTAGCCAGTTCGGCTCATATAATTTTTTGCAGTCAAGATCCGCATTTTTAAGGGCAAATGAGTCATTTTCCCTACCCTCAATCCGTCCAAACACAAGATTTAAGCCTATTCTAAGCACATTAGACATATTTTCATTACTTTTCTCTCAAACAATACCCTAAGAACTCCAAAGCTCCTTCTCCAAGAAGTCTAGAATCCTCCATTGTTACTCCAAGAAATCTTTAGACTGAGGGTTCCCAAGTAAGGATAATCAAGAATCCATCTTCAAGAACGCGAATAGGATCTTCAAAACTAAGCTTCTTCATCTAGTTCTTCATCCAAGGTATGTGGGGTTTATGAACAAGGATACTCCTTTCATACTTGTGCCCAAAACTTGTTTTAATTACAAAGATATTTGATTTTTATATGATTTCTCATGAAATTCAAGTTAGGGTTTATACCCATTATTGTTATTTACAAGTTTATGATATTTCCGACGATTTAGAAGATTAAATTTCATGATTATATTCATATTGTCATGCATATTGCTGTAATTTTCAGATTTTGAGTTGATTTTTCAATATTTACATTATCGAGCATGAGCATTTTGATGATTTATCATGAGTTTGATTTATGGGTCATTAAGCCCTAATTAAAGATTGTTATTTCAAGATTGTTTGTGCTATGAGCACCCTATGATAAGATTATTCTCAGATTTTTTTTGATAAAGATTTGACCTTTTGGTCTCAGAATAGATATATTCAGATTTCAGATATAGCTTTACAGAATTACAGTTGATTTTCATTATAAACCATTAGACTATTTTAAAAGTGAATTGAGCATATAGATATTGTTTTGGGAGTAGTATTTAGCACCGAGATGGGTACGTTACTACGGTTTCATATCCCAGAACTACGTGTCAACGTATATAGGATTTAGATTATTCTCACTTCTACGTGGATGACAGATATGTGATCACTCAGATAGGTTATACTTCCTGGCAAAAGTATGACTCCTCTCCCTAACGCGAGGATTCTTCCTTAGGAAGACGAGACGTTGGACTCCATAAATGCTCACATGGTTTATGTCGGTTAGAAGAACCTCCCTAAAGCCTTTAGAAAGTATTTTTTCATGCAGAATAAATTTTCAGATTTCACTTAGCCTGTATGATTTGAGAATAAGAACAAAATACAAATTTCAGAACTAAGTGTAATGGCTCATAAGATTTACATTATATGTTTTATCATTTATGGTTGATGAGCTTCAAATTTCAGATTTACTCAAGCCCGTGTGAGTCATTTACATTTAGCATGCATGATTTTATAATTTGTGATGATATTGTTTACTTATTGCATTCACCCCCATATACTCAGTACATCATCAAAGTACTGATCCACATATATGTCAATGTGCTACATTGTCTCATAATGTAGGTTCAGGTACTCAGTCTCAGCAGTGTGAGTGATTTTCGAGCATCTCATCTACATCCCTGAAGTTGGTGAGTTCTCATAGTTCGGGGACTTAGCTGTTCAGATTTTCAGTTTACTAGTAGATGCTTCAGTATTTATTTCAGATAGGGCATGTCCCAGTGGCTCTCTAGATTCAGTCATTAGAGGTTTGTCGGACTACTAGATTTAGTATTCAGATTTTTTGTATTGTTTTACTAAGACTTGTGAGATTAGTATGTTTCAGATAAGATTTCTCCATTTATTATGATTTCCCATTCATATTCCCCTATTTTAAGATTCAGATTTAGCAAAAGACAGCCAGGGTTAGCTCAGGACTACTTGTAGTTCGGAGCACCGTGTGGCGTCCCGAGAATTAGATTTCGGGGCGTTACAGCTCAGCTATGGTGGATACACTTCTTGCCATTGCATATAATGCTGAAGAATAGCTTCGATTACAATCGTTTATCCTATTATTTTATTGTAGTTTTTTTTTTCGTTATTGGATGTTTTTTTTTTTTTTTTTTAATATCAATTTTTGGACTTTTCTGAGGAGATTGACTAATTGACTTGAATGTTGTGAACCAATATTTAGGATTTTCATTAGAGAAGATGGGAATGAGAACTGAGAAGACTCGGGAAAATCGAATGTCCTTTCTTCTACAGTTTTTCCATATCTTGATCGAAACTTAGAAGTACTATGGAATAATAGCTTAAGTAGGAAACTTATTAAGTATTCTCCTTTTATATATGATTTACAAAGTTCATTAAATATTTATTTTATTAATTCTCCATGAATATTGATTGCTCCACATGTAGAAGGTGAATTGCAAATTTCTCACGATTAATCATATAGCAAAGACCATTGGATGTGGTTTAAGTATCACAAATTTTGTGTCTTTCTTTGTTTAGACTTTAGAGTCAGAGGTGACTTAGAGATTCTTTCCAGTGATGAGGATTAGAAAATTTATTATCACGACGGAATGTGAAGATCAACAACTTAGATTGAAATAAAGAACCCTTTGAATTAGCTGCAGAGTCGGTGGAAGTGTCAAGATATGGAACCACTGGAAACATGTATAGCCCCTTGTGGTTTGGTACTTTTCCGAAACTCATGCATAGTGGAAGCTTTAGTACATCGAGCTTCGAAAAGAGGGTAAATTTGGAATTTGTAGTTTGTGAGGTTTGTTTTGGTTGAGGGGAAGAGGGCAATATGGGGATAGAGATTAAGGTAGGAATTGCCATAGCTGTTTGTTTGGAGTAACAGGTGAAGCAGAAATGAAGAAATTATTAATTTGTGAATTTATTTGATAGTATTATTATTTGAAGTCAGATAGTTATGGTACAAAATATTTTCACCGTGCATCTTTGTGTTTGTGGAGTCTAAATTGAATACAAATATTAAATTGTCATCATAATTGATGTCCAATTATTCTTGAATGACTTGACTCAATAGTTCACTTAATAGTTCCTGTCTTTTTTCATTGTAAAATCCAATTTTTCTTTTAAAAAATAAAGCATTAATTTGGTAGAAGTAAAGACTATTGTCTATTAGGTTTAGAATTCTTAATTTGTGTGTAAATATTAATACTTAAAACTTATAAATCTATTAGAACTCATCAGAATTAATAACAACTAATACTTGTTTTATTAATTTAAAATTTTTTAATCAACTAAATTTGATTTTATGAAGATTTGAAAAATCTAGAAATAAATATAAAAACGTTAGAATAAGAAAAGTTTAAGAAGTACAAAATTTTTAAAAGTTTGAAGTATGTAATAAAAATATAATTAATAATTTTGTAAAAATTTGACTTTAATTTTTTTCTTAACAACTTCAAAGTCATTGAGATTTCTCTTCAAACTCAAAAGTTGACGTTCTACCAAACAACTTACGCTACATTAATGACTTTAGACTATGTTATTGAAGTATATTATTGCGATATACTTTACTTTTAATTTGATTCTTGATGTATGTATTTTGAATAAAATTTTATACTTTGATTGTATTGTAGGATTTATATGTGAATTTATAGACCACAAAGTGGTATTTTCTTCCAATCATTTGTTGTAGAAATTAATTGGATAAATGCAATTAGAATTTAAATTAAAGAATCATAAGACGTCAGAGGATGAAAGCTCTCAATCTCATCCTATCCTCAATTATCAAAATCTTCCGTGGCAGGTAGATTATAAGTGTAGCAGGTTCACCGAGAACTGTTAAGGATAATTCTCACATTCAGATCACCACACAGGTCTTCCTTGGACTTGCCTGTTCGGGGGCAACTCCTATGCCACCTACCTTTTATGACATGAGTTCTGGGCAAGTGATAGCTTATATTTGCTATATATTTGTATGAATTCATGGACAACATTAAAAAATCAGTTAATGGAATAGATTCTAATTCATTATTTTTGTTTGATAACGTAGAAATCTGTTCAACTAACCTTTCAACAACATGGATTTTTAGTGCTTGTTTTCTTATATGTTAATGTGTGAGGTGAGGAAAGATTTTAATATGTCAAAACTACGTATATATAGAAGACAATGCAAATATTTTTGCATGACTAGTGTAATTAAACTTGCCTCCCTACCTTACATAGCTCTATAGGGTAAGGCCTGCATACGCACTATCCTCTCCAAACACCATCTGTGGGATTACGCTGGGTATGTTTTTGTATGTTGGTTACCTACCATATATTATACGTTACTTGCTATATGCATATAGTTATAAGGTAGCGAAGAGTTGCATTAGTAGTTAAAGCGAAGAGTTGCATTAGCAGTTTGAATCCTCTATATTAAATTATTTCTCGAATATACTATGTTGAGTTTATGCAATTTTCTTACGTCCGGTGTTTCTAATCGTTTTTTATACTTGTGCTACATTTTATTACTTAGTAGACAAATCATATATTTATATTGCTTTTGGAGTTGATACGTTAAAAAAAATGTATATATAGTAGTAAACCAAATATGATGCTTTAGATTTGTTGGTACTATCATCAAGATATAAAGGGGAAACTAGAGTTTGGACAATATAGTCGAGCCGTAAAATAGTTTTAGAAAGCAAGTTTTATAATCACTTGTGTTGAAGGCTGATTGAGCGCAGCAACCAATCCAACTAACGGGAATCAATCAATCCTAAATAGAGTCCCAAGAACGCTGATTGAGCAATATAGAGAGAGGAAGAGGGATCTTCACATGGTGTTTATTGACTTGGAAAAGGAGTATGACAAGGTCTCTAGAGAGATTCTTTGGAGATGCTTGGAGACGAGGAGGGTCCCGGCGGCGTACATCAGAGCGATTAAAGACATGTATGAGGGGGCGAAGACGCGGGTAAGAACGGTGGGAGGAGATTCCGAGCATTTTTCGGTCTTGACAGGGTTACACCAGGGATCAATTCTTAGTCCGTTTTTATTCACCTTGGTGATGGATGTGTTGACGCGGAGTATACAAGGCGAGGTGCCTTGGTGTATGTTTTTTGCGGATGATGTAGTTTTGATTGATGAGTCGCGTCAAAGTGTTAATGATAAGCTGGATGTTTGGAGACAAACCCCGGAGTCTAAAGGTTTCGGTTGAGTGGGACCAAGACGGAGTACTTGGAGTGCAAGTTTAGTGACTCGAGGTAAGAGGAGGAGGTGGTAGTGAAGTTGAATTCTCAGACGGTTTGCAATAAGAATAGTTTTAAGTACCTTGGGTCTACGATTCAGGGGAACGGAAAGATAGATGAGGATGTATCTCATCGTATTGGGGCAGGTTGGATGTAATGGAGGCTCTCTTCGAGAATCTTATGCGATAAGAAGGTGCCCCATAAGCTGAAAGAAAAATTCTGTAGAGTTGTAGTCCGGCCAGCTGTGCTTTATGGAGTAGAGTGTTGACCGGTTAAGAATTCTCATGTCCAAAAGTTGAAGGTGGCGGAAATGAGGATGTTGTATTGGATGTGCGGATTTACTAGGTCTGACAAGGTTAGGAATGAGATTATTCGGGAGAATGTGGGAGTGGTGTTGGTGGAGGATAAAATGTGGGAAGTGAGGTTGAGATGGTTTGGTCATATGATGAGGAGGGGCACGGATGCCCCGGTTCGTAGGTGTGAGAGGTTGATCTTGGATGGTTTCAAGCGGGATAGGGGTAGACTGAAGAGATACTGGAGGGAAGTGATTAAACGTGACTTGAAGCGATTACGACTGACTGAGGACGTGACCCTGGATAGGAAGGTATGGAGGAAAAACATTAGGGTAGAGGGCTAAGGTGGGTGGATGAGTCGTAGTCAATAGGCAGGAAGGCCTCGGTGTCCTTTGTTTGGCAATGTACAATTTGGTGTGGATGTCGTACCTATGTTATTTTTATCGTGTTTCATGCTTTTGATGTTTTATATACTGTCCTTTGTCTTGAGTCGGGGGTCTATCGGAAACAGCCTCTCTACCTCTTTAGAGGTAGTGGTATGGACTGCGTATACTCTACCCTCCCCAGACCCCACGATGTGGAAATTTACTGGGTTTGTTATTATTGTGTGTTGAAGAGACAATAATAATTAGAGTTTACAATAGATAAAATTATAATTTGATAATTTCTTAATATTTAAAACTTTTGAATCTAACAAAATTTGACTTTTTGTTACAAGATATACTTAGTTTAAAGTTCTTTTGTAATTAAATTTAAATCTATTTTGTCATTATTTTTTTAAGTTAGTTGGGGTTTATTGAGAACAATCTCTCTATCTTACAAAATAGTGTGACAAGGTAGAGAAAAATGAGTCCATAGATCCTCCCAAGTTTTTAATTAAAAAAAGGGGACAAGTGGGTCCCACAATGTCCCCAAGTTAAAAAATAAAGTCTCTCGAACAACTGGGACAGTTGTTGAACAACTGCATTAGTTGTCTCAACAATTTCGCATAGTTGTTGAACAACTTCGCACAGTTGTTGAACAACTTCGCACAGTTGTCGAACAACTTCGCACAGTTGTCGAACAACTTTGATAGTTGTTGAACAACTTCGCAAAGTTATCGAACAACTATCAAAGTTGTTCGACAACTGGAGAAGTTGTTGGAACGAAAAAACTCAAAAAAAATTTGTTCCTTCCACCTAATTTTAAAAACTTGAAGGACTCTCACTTAATTGGAAAACTTGTTTGTCCCTTTTAATTCAAAGTCCCGGTGTATTATATCTTCCATAAATTACACTTATGAAATTATATTGAAAATTATCTTGAGATTGAATGCATAACTATTGAATCATATTTTTAAAATAAGTTTAACACATATTTTATTTTTCTTCAGTGACATCATATGTTGAATGATCGCAGCGTTTTCAAGCTTTAAGCCGAGGGTCTATTGAAAAAATTCTCTCTACCCTACAAAGATAGTGATAAGATATGTATTATATCCTCCATAGGCTCCATATATGAGATTATTATTGAAAATAATCTTGAGATTGAAAGCATAATCATTGATCATAATTTTTGTAAGTTCATCACATATTTTTGTTTTTCTTCAACATCATCATAAGTTGAAAGATCGCAACGTTACCAAGCTTCGAACTAAGAATCTATCAAAAACAATCTCTCTACTTTATAAAGGTAATGATAAGGTATGTATTATATTGTTTATAGACTCCACATATGAGATTATATTAAAAAATTTCATGAAATTGAAGGCATAACCATTGAATTATAATTTTTTAAAGTTAGCCAAGGGTTTATTGAAAGCAACCTCTCTACCCTATTAAGGTAGTAATAAGAGATGCATTTTATCCTCCACACACTACACCCATGAGATTTGATACAATTTAATAATAATTGATCTCATTGATATTGAAGGGGTTACAGCTGTATATATAGAGAACTGAAGAATAACTAATTACAGAATAACCCAGATGTATTTAATAATTATATATGTAGTCTATTATCCCCCCGCAAGCTGATCAGCGGTAACGAGGGGCAGCTTGGAGCAGAGAGACTGAAAAGGCTGTAACGGAAGAGGCTTGGTGAGAATATCAGCAAGCTGGTCAGTAGATGGGACATAGTGCGTGGCCATCGCTCCTGCAAGTACCTCATCGCGAACAAAGTGACAGTCAGACCCAACATGCTTCATACGATCATGAAGGACTGGATTTTTGGTAACACAAATAGTGGACTGATTGTCACAATAAATCTGTGGTTTCGTCGGGGGAATGCCAAGTGCATCCGTAAGGTATCGTAACCACATGGCTTCAGCAACACCCGCAGCCATGGCACGATATTCTGCTTCTGTGGAGGAACGGGACACTCGCGTTTGCTTCTTGGTGCACCAGGAAATCAGATTCGGTCCCATCATAACAATATATCCAGTAGTGGACTTTCGATCATCTTTGTCGTTAGCCCAATCCGAATCAGAAAAAACAGATATATCAAACGAGCCCTTTTGAAATAAAATTCCACAGTGAAGAGTACCTTGAAGATAGCGCAGAATGCGTTTCAAGGCCTGAAAGTGTTGTTCTGTGGGAGCATGCATTGATTGGGAGACTCGATTGACTGCATATTGGATGTCCGGACGAGTAACAGCAAGATAATGAAGTCCACCGACGAGGCTCCGATATAGTGTAGGATCGGCAAAGGGAGTATTCGGCCCTGGGGATTGGCGGACTGCCATGGGAGTGACCGCGGGTTTGCAGTCTGTCATTCCAGCCCGATTTAGAAGTTCAAGGGTATATTTTGTCTGATGCATCAATATGGTTCCCGATTTGCGGATGAGTTCGAGGCCAAGAAAGAACTCCAGAGGACCGAGGTCCTTAAGTTTGAAGTCACGATGCATAGCTTCAGTAATTTCAGTGATGAGTGATGACGAGCTGCCTGTAATAACAATATCATCCACATAGATAAGAATGATGACTGTCCCTCGAGAACAGTGAAGGGTGAAGAGGCTGTTGTCATGATGGTAGGTGCGAAAACCAAGACCCTGCAGAAAAGTAGAGAGACGTGTGTACCAGGCACGAGGAGCCTGTTTCAGGCCATACAGTGATTTGCGAAGCTTGCAAACATAGTGAGGACGGTTGGGATTAACATATCCCGGTGGCTGAACCATATAGATTTCTTCCTCAAGATGACCATGAAGAAAGGCATTGCTGACGTCTAGCTGATGAAGCGGCCAATCATAGTGAAGAGCAAGAGACAAGACCAGACGAATAGTCTGTTGCTTAACAACAGGGCTGAAGGTCTCCTTATAATCCACACCATACTCCTGATGATACCCTTTTGCAACCAGACGTGCTTTATAGCGAGAAAGAGATCCATCTGAATTTCGTTTGATGCGAAACACCCATTTGCACCCAATAGACTTTCGGTTACTAGGCAGAGGTACCAAATCCCATGTACGTTGTTCATTCAGAGCCTGAAATTCCTCATCCATAGCTTGGCACCAGAAACTATTTTTGGAGGCTTGGTTGTAGGTAGTAGGCTCAGTTGTGGGATGTGCATCAAAGGGTATTTGAGTGTGGTAGGCTTTGGGTTTGAAGGTACCGGCCTTGGCTCGGGTTGTCATAGGATGAGTGTTGAGTGGAGGGTGATTAGGAAGGGGTGGTGGAGTTGTATGATGTGTGGGCGGGGGTTGGGTGGGGCTGCCGTGGGAGCTGGGATGTGCAGCGGTGGATGGGGTGGCTGTATGTGTGTTAGGAGTATGATGTAGGGAAGTGGTGGGTTGTGTGGCAGTCGGCTGGGTGTTCGGGTGGGAGGTTTGGGGTTTCGGGTGGGTAGTGGTGTAGTGGGGTACCGGGTTAGGTGCCGAGTGAGCCGGAGCATGAGCGTGAGAAAAGGACGGAAATAATGGCACAACGCCAAGTGGATTGGGGGAGTATGGAGTAGAGGAAAGACTTGTGTAAGGAAATTGTTCCTCCACAAAACGAACATGACGGGAAACATATGTTTTCTGAGATACAGGATCGAAACATTTGTAACCTTTGATAGTGGGATGATAGCCTAGAAAGACACAAGGGGTGGACCGAGGTTGAAGTTTATGTTGAGTGTGCGGACGCAACCAGGGATAAACTAGACACCCAAACGGGCGGAGATGGATATAGTCGGGTGGATGATTGTAGAGACGGGCATATGGGGTGGAGTTGGAGAGAGTGTGAGTGGGCATGCGATTTATGAGGTAGTTGGCAGTAGCAAGGGCATCAACCCAAAAGGTAACAGGTAAGGTGGAATCATGGAGGAGCGCAACAACTGTTTCTATTAGGTGACGGTGTTTGCGCTCAGCAACGCCATTTTGTTCAGGGGTATATGGACATGAAGTGTGATGAAGAGTCCCTAGATTTTGAAGAAAAACACCAAATGCATTGTTGACAAATTCTTTGCCATTGTCACTTCGAAAAATTTTGATTTTGGCATTAAATTGATTTTGAACCATTCGGTCAAAGTTTACAAAAATAGTATAAGCTTCGGATTTAAATTTCAGAGGATAAAGCCAAGTGAATTTACTGTAATCATCAACAAAACAGATATAATAACGAAAACCTTGAACAGAAGGAACTGAGGTTGGACCCCAAACATCAGAATGAATTAATTGAAATGGCGCAGTGGCCTTGTGTTCAGACAGTGAAAAAGGTAAACGACAAGATTTAGACACTGAACAGGACTCGCAATGTAATTTTTTCTGAAAAATTAAAACCTAAGGAAGATAAAATGGATTTGGTGATGGCGGATGATGGGTGCCCAAGCCGGCGATGCCAGGTTGACGAGAGAATGGCTTGACTCACAACAGACAGAGACCTGGATGGAAGAGTGTATAGCCCATGCTCACAGCGGCCCGTGTACCGCACCCGGTTCGTGGTATTGTCCACTATCTGGAAATTGGTGTCATTAAAAATGAGGGTGCAGTTATTTTCTTTAGTAAAGCGATAAACAGATAAAAGATTGGATGTGAGGGAAGGGACGTGGTGAAGGGTTGAGAGATGAAATTTACCATTTGGGGTATAGACATACCCAGAGCCGGTGTTTGTGATGGGAAGGGATTGACCATTGCCTACTGTAATAGTTTCTGAGCCATGATACGGATGAGGAGCTTGAAGTTGTGAATAATCCGACGTCACATGGGTGTTAGCACCTGTGTCTAGACACATGGGTGTTAGCACCTGTGTCTAGATCTCGTGTGGGCATCCGCTGGTTTCCTCGTCCCTGTCCGCGGCCTGACTGGAAGCCGTCCCTCGGTGGAGGCCCGCCTCTGCCTTGCTGCCCGGTGTTTCGACGGTCACCGCCGCCGCTGCCTCGCCCTTGGTTACGGCGATCGTCACCGCGACCCCTGGCCGAGCCTCCGCTGCCAGCCGAGTAAAGAGCCGTGACGCCAGGGGTGGAACTGGCTTCTCCGAGCAGTAATTTGTGTTCCATGTCTAGATTCAATTCTTCTGCATTAAGCCATCCAGACAGTTGATTCAGAGTGATTTGGACAGGCGAGAGGCGAATATGCTGTTTGAGAGAGGAATAGCCAGCCGGAAGACCACGTATCACGGCATTCACCACGTCTCGTTCAGGAATAATCTCGTTCACAGCATCTAGGTCAGACAGAATAGAGGCCACATCATCAAGGTATTGAGTCATCGTCTTCGTTCCCTTCCGAAGAGTATGCAATTTGTCACGCAACTGAAAAATATGAGCCGTGGACACAGAGTTGTACCTTGTGGCTAGTGCGTCCCAAAGTGAAGCCGATGTGAGAAAACCCCGGGCGTGTTTGTGCACAGAGGGGCTAATAACTGCGAGAAGACAGGCTCGGATCTGAGTGTCTACGATCATCCACGGAAGGTAGTCGGGATTTGGGAGCTTGACGCCGTCCTTCTCGGCTGTCTCGGGCTGCGGCTTCTCCGCACCGTCAATCCATCCGAGCAGCAAGTTGGCTGCGAGGGCGGTGCGGACGTTAAGTGCCCAGGCCGGGTAGTTGTTGTCAGATAATTTTTCGGGGATGAGATTGTGGAGATTCCTGAGCAGTAATTTTACTCCAGACGGTAATTTTGACAGAGGATCAATAACCTTGTCCATGGCGCCGACCTACGGCGGAGGAGGGAGGCCGTGCGGCGTGGTGTAGACGGTGGCGGCGGCGCACACACGTCGGAAAAGAGGAGAGATTAGGGTTTGGGCGGAAGAAGAAACCCTAGCTTTGATACCATGATACAATTTAATAATAATTGATCTCATTGATATTGAAGGGGTTACAGCTGTATATATAGAGAACTGAAGAATAACTAATTACAGAATAACCCAGATGTATTTAATAATTATATATGTAGTCTATTAAGATTATATTGAGAATTATTTTGAGATTGAAAGCATAACTATTAAATCATAATTTTTTGTAAGTTTGTCACGTTTTGTTTTTCTTTCATGATTTTTCAAAAAATAATTATAGTACTATTTATATTTATAATTTTATTTTATATATAAATTTAGTTGATTGACGCAAACGTAGGTCAAACTTTACGATTTTTATCTTCAAAATTCATAATTAGATACAAAATAAAAATGTTTTTATAAATTTTACTCTTTTCTTCCCAATTTGTATGAAGTATTATAAACTCGGTGTAATAAAAGTGAAAATTTAAAACTTAAAAACAACAAAGTCACATTATAGATTCAATAATGAAAGTTACATATAAATATGAAAAGATGTTTTGTTATTCTTGATCCATAAACCAATGTAATAGAAAAGAAAATCCGAAACCTGAAAATTAAACCAACACATTATATTAGAGATCCAATAACAAAGCTATTTACAAACACAAAAGGATGATTAGCTACTTATGATCAATAAAGTCAAAATGTAATATAAATAGAAATTTGAAATCCAAAACATTCAAGCAATTTATATCCAAAACCCTCAATCCTTAGTTCAAAACCCAACATCAAAACTATGAATAATAAATCAATTTTATGCCATTAAGAAAATACAAGTATAGGAAAAAAGGTACATGCCTTAAACATAAGAGAATTGAAAAGTAATTCGGAGCTTGAAACCCGAAAGAAGAACGTACGATGAAATTCTTAACTCTCTTGGGGGTTTTGAGTTTGAGAGCGGAATTGGAAGTTTTTAATCTCTTAAAACTGAAAAGAATAAGCTATAACCACAAAGTTACCCAATAACAGAGCTACGATCACAAAGTTATGATTTATGATCTAAATTAGATTATATGTTTTCTGTTATTTTAAATCATCTCATTAGGAGTGAAATAGACATTTTAAAGTTATTGTTGCTAAATAGATAAATGTTTGACTCTTTTGGGATTTAACAAAAAGAAAAGTGTGTCACATTAATTGAATAATGAGAATAAAACATTATAGGTCATACTTTAATTTTATAAAAGAAATAGGAAAGTGAATTTTCGAGTCTGATGATGAAAATAGTATACGTGCACAGATTATTTTAAAGAAAATTATAATTTGCATAGAGTACAAATACATAACATGTATAGATTTGAATTAACAGTTATACATCAATAACTTATTTCCTATGCTTGTACCAAACGTTGTATAAATTATACATAATTTAAATATACTAATAACTCTATTCTTATCAACAGCCAAACAATTCCTATATAATCTTCTAAATTGCCCTCAGTTTTGATAAAAATGTATAATCCTGAAAATAAAAATAGTTGTTCGTAAAACAAAGTGTTTTTAGAAAGAAATAAGTGAAATGACTAAATCCTCTTTAACTAACTACATTTTTAATCTTCAAAATTTTACGTTATCCTTTTAAAACTTTATACTTAATAAAATAACCCCCACACAATAATTTATTTTTTTATATACGTTTATTCTAAATTAAGGTTTAATACACGTGCAGCACACGTATCTTAAGATAGTCTTTAAAATAGTGGCTGATAAAATAAAAAGAAGGGAGTATATTTTAGGGGTGGGCGTTCGGTCGGTTCGGTCTGATTGTTTAATATCGGTTCGATTTATCGATTTTCGGATTGACAAAAATGACATCCATAACCAAACCGAAATAAATTCGGTTTGGTTCGGTTTTTACAAATTCGATTCGGTTATTTCGGATTTTTATTTCGGTTTGAAATATTAAAGTAGTTAGCCTCTCTTTTTCATAACTGGGCATTTAAAATTGATGAATTTTTTTAGAAAAATTATTTTTTTCAAACCTATTTTTCATTCCCAAATATAAATAATTATAAATAACTCAACATGGATGAAACGAAATGAAATAATCATAAGCTTAACATAATACATAACGTCATTAATCATTACATATAATATAACCTTGCATAAATAGTCTACAAAACAACACAAAACTCATAAAAATAGTCCATGAAACAACATACTTTCTGTATAAATAGTCCATAAAACAGTCCAAAGTCACCAAAATAGTCCATAAAATATTTGAGTCACTAAAACAATCCATAAACAGCCTGCGGCGTATGCGAATTTGCTGTTAAATGTTAATTGTGAATGTGAATTACTAAATATTATATATATATAACATAATTTTATATTATATATTATATATATATATAATAAAATATATATATTATTTATTTATTTATTTATAAAATTTTAGTTTTTTTTTAACCGATTTTTTTTTAAAACCGAAAACCGAACCGAAAAATAGAAATTCTAAAATTACAAATCGAATCCGATCCGAAAAACCAAAAAACCGAAACCAAAATTAAATTTCGGTTTGTTTTTTTGGTTTTTTCGGTTTAAACCAAAATATGCCCACCCCTAGTATATTTGAATGAAAAAACTAGTTTAAACGCACGCGTCTAGCACACGAGCTTTTGATTTTTTAAAATTAAACTATAAAAGGATGATTTATTTATGATCAATAAATTCAACGCAATATAAAAGAAATTAAAATCCAGAAATCACAAAGTTACACTAAAATTTGATAACGAAAGTTACTAACAACGAAAAAAGGTGTGTTATAGAAAAGAAAATATGAAACCTTAAAATTAAACCTAAAAAATTACGTTATACAGTCAATAATATAAGCTACTTACAAACATAAAAGTATAATTTGCTATTTATGATCAATAAAACTAACGTAACAAGAAAAAATTTAAAACCTAAAAATAAAAAAAAATATTCAATAACAAAGCTTATTGTTCATGATCAATAAATCTACTGTAATAGAAAAGAAAATTCGAAACTTAAAAACCGCCAAATTATGTTAAAGATTCAATAACAAAAATTACTTGCAAGCATAAAATGGATGAAAAATTATAAATTTGAATTAATTAAAAGGTAAGCACACTCGCATATCACACCGAACAACATCAAAATTAGCACTAACGGATGAAAATAAATAATTACACCAGAAATACTGTTTCTATTCAAATGTTTTCTTTTTTTACCTTTTTCCTTTATAATAGGAGTCTTTATTTTTTATTTATTTTCTCAAGATTTTGCTTTCCTATTCTTAATTGGCCTTTGTTCTCTTTTATGCAGTATAATTAAAAAATATTTTAGAACTTTTTAATTATCAAGTCTCCTAATATCTCTTTTCATACATGTATATAAGGATTCTTTAATTGTTACAATACATTCTTTTCCTATCATATATTTTAGGACTTTTTAATAGTTTAATAATTAAGAAAATAAGTGAAAAAATAATTTTGTCTATTGTGGAGTACTCTTTTAACAAAGGACAAAAAATTCAAACAATATTTATTAGGTCCTTCACACTTTTAATATATTATAGATATAAATACTTCTAACATATATCTATTCTAATATATGTATCATAATTTAATTCTAAATATCTTCCTTTGTCTTTTCCTAGTTTATGAGCTTCCATCTTCCCTAGTTCATGAACAAACTAAATAAGACATGTATTACAATTAATTTTATTTACATGTATCAAAGACAATTCATGTTTCCTAAAAGAATATTCTTTCTTTTCCCAATACAAGGTTCATTTTTCAACATTTGTAAAATTTGATGAAATATGATCATATGAATTTCTTCAAACCTGGGGCACGTTGTGAATGATATTCTTTTTCAGTTGAATTATACCATATTTAAAGAATATTAGTACTATTTACGATACACGTGCATTTAAGAAAATACCAGGTTCACTTGATACACTTGCATTTAAGGAAATATCATGTTCACATGATCACAAATTTTGCCTTATATGCAAAATTCAAAACTTATTTATGATGGACAACAAAGTTCTTCCTAATGATTTTTTTTAAAAGTGAAGGTCATTTCTTAAAAATTTTAATAAGCAAAAACAGAACTTTACGATACAGTAGGTGCAATTTCCTCGATTAACATGTAAAAATTACATCATTGCAAATAATTATATAAATTCCTTACTTCCTCTTTCTTGAAAAAATTCGGATACATCACAGAAGAATGTTACATATCCGTGTTAAATTAAGTGATTTATTAGGAAGAATGTGATGTATCCATGTGAACTAAATCAAACATTTTTAATAATATTGAAAAGAGTTAGAATTAGGTGTGAAATTTATTAGTGTGTTTTCACATAGAATTAGGAGTAATTAGCTTCAAAAAGGTTGGAATTTATGTTGTTTTTAGGGAGAATTTCAGAAATAGCAATTGTAGAACCTTAATTATAAATTTTATAGCAACAGTTTCATAATTACGAAAAATAGCAATATGTATTCTGTATTTTGTACAAATGTTGCTATAAAAATACATATACAAATGTAATAGCAGTTTCTAATTTAACTCTAATCAGTTAAAGTTATTTAAGGGAATAACTGAGCGGTAATTAATGGTACAATTAATTATACGTATACATTTTCCTTTAATGACTCTATTTTAACCACAACCATTATTTTACAGCAACATAATTCAAAATTCAAAAACGTTTTTCATAATCTGCAACTCATATCAATTTCAAAAAAGCGACTGCTTCCAAAATTTATATTCATCGTCTAATATTTTGAGAAAAGTTTGATAAGACAACGCTGGAAATACAGGTATCAATAAACAAATATGATTTTGTTTGTGAATTTTTTAACTATATTTGTGAAAATCACTGAAAAAATCATAACAACAGTGGTTTGATCAGTTCTCGAACAAAGTGGTTTGAACGATAATTTTTTTTTACAAATTAGAGTTTTTCATCGCGTTATGTAGGTTGAATATGATATACAATTGTTACAGTTTATTTTGTATTTTTTTCCGTTTTCAATTAAATAATTTGTTGTTGGATTTCGTTTTGAAGTTTTGTATATACTAATAAGTTATTGAATCAAAAGGTTCGAACATTGTAGACCTGTAATAATCGTTGATGCAAGTCATCTCAGAAAACTGTATACTGGTACTTTTGTAGCTGCTTATACCATGGATGAAATCGGTAAGTCCTTCTTATATATGTATTTAACATTACATATGTTGCTAGCTATATGTATTTGTAAAATACATATGCAGTTTGTTTATGCGATCACTAGTAGTTACTTTTATGTATTTCAGTTTACATATGCTGTCAGCTATATGTATTTAAAAAATTCATATGCACTCTGTTTTAAGTGTTTGACTGCATTTGTTTTTTAAAAATAAAATAAAATATGCAGGCCATATATTTCTAAAAATACATATTGAGACATGCAATATACATAAGCAGAGTTGGTAAAATGCAATTGCTAAACTGGAACAATTACAAATGTCAAATAAATAATTGTTGTTATAATTTTAATTTTATTTTAATAATTTCAGATTATATCAGCCTCAGAATATATCTATACAGTACACGACAAGGATAAACATTTTATTGTTTGCCTTAAGGAAAAAAAAATCTTGCCATGCATTTCAATAGGACGAAATATCGTGTGTGCATGCTTATGCAGTACTTGATAGCAAGAACTTTCAAATGGAATCATGTTGCTCTAATCTATACAAATAAAAAACTGTGTCAAGAACGTATGATCTTCCCATTTATCCTATACCACACAAAGATGATTGGGTGATTCCACAGGAGATATTGGAGTAGATAGTTTTGCCCCCAAAATACAAGCGACCCTCTGGAAGACCTGCAAAGAATGATCGTGGAAAATCGGAAAGAGATATGTTCGGGAAGAAAAATAAAAATTATTGTAGTTCATGTGGATTTAAAGGTCACAATAGGCGTTCATGTAGGAAATATAATAAATGATAAGTTTACAGATGTATTCAGTTAAAAAATAATTATTATTTTCACTGATTATTTTATTATTCTAAATTTTGATACAAACTTTTGATGATATTGACTTTTTTTTGTAGTTAAACTGTTGCAAATGTTATCATCATGAATATATTTTATAAGACATAGATCATTATTTATTTATACGTAAAAGAGTGCACACCACACAAGTCAATTTTTTGGTCTGAAAAATACATATGAGATTCTAATAAAAACGTATACCAATTTATAAAATCTAAAAATAAGTTAACATATATTTATGTAATAAATAAAAATAATTAAAAATACATATAATGACTTATCAATTACTTATTCAGGACTTGAAATCCATTTTTTTTTTTTAAAGAAAACATATGCAATAATCATAAATAAATATGCATTATTCATAGATATATACGAATAACTATGTATGTATGAATCATAAATACATATGTTTTATAAAAATACATAGACTTATGCAAAACAATACAATAACTTTGTATTATTCGAAAATATATGTGCATAACTGGAAAAAATATATATGCATTACGAAAAAATACATATTCATACAATGAAAAATATTATATGCAACCTCACCTTACCTTATATGCATTACAAAAAAATACATATGCATACAATGCAAAATACAAATACATCATTGAAAAATACATATGATGACTGAAACATATATATTCATTACTGAAAATTATACTCAAAACTGAAATCACATATTCATACCAAAATATGTGTAACAATAACATAAAGTAAGACCGAACAATTCTATTTTAGAAGCATAACGATAAAAAATCTAACAATTACATAAAAAAAAAATTAAGATATCATCTTTCAACTATATCTTAATACTCCTAAAGTTCAATGATGCCAAATACAACAAATACAAATAAATTTCAAATATCATGCACTTCAGTATCTTATGTTATCCCAATATCCCTAGGAGGCCTCATTGGTGTTTCATCATCACTTTTAGCCTTCTCATCTTCTTTCCTCGAAGCATAATTTCACAACATTAAAACATATCTCGTGCGAAGAAGATCTGGATCAAAGTCAATATTTGAAACACAGTCACTCAGCATATGTCACCATATATAAACCACAATTCCTGCAAATACATTAATGAATAAGTAAGTATTTGCAAATACATCCTCATCAAACAGTAAATCATCCTTGTTTGTAATACAGTTCAAGCCAGTGACCACATCAAACTCTCTCAGACTGAAATAAAGACTTGTACCATTTGCACTTGTAGACTATGGCACTTGTAGAACTTTTCTTTGTCTCAAGTGACAGTGATATTGAAGCTAAAAACAGAGCATATCTAATATATGTCTTAACATTTAGAAATATAGTTATATGTCAAAACAATACCACATATTTATCTACAAATACATAATGAAGCTTCATATCAGTACCAAACAGAAATACATATCTATGCCGGACACAAATACACTACATAAAATATAAATACATATTGTAATGTAACATATATATATATATATATATATATCTTCACATTACAAGAAAATAAATACATAGTAGAACATATTGTCCATCAAATATAAGATTACAAATACAAAAATAACTATCCATACCATCACAATTACATTTTATCAGTTACCGATAATAAACACAAATTATACATTACTAAATTCAAATACATATCTACACAAAAATAAATACAACTCTTATCAGTACACAATATAAATACAACACTAAACAGTATCAAAATATAAAATATATATCGACAAAGTAAAAAATACATTTTAAAATAATAATCCGTAATAACAAATACATATAGATATTGTACATCAACAATATAATATTACAAATACAAAATACATATTTATACTTTAACAAATATACTTTACCAATTATAAGTAACAAATACATTTCTTACCGTAGCAAAATACAAATATATATCTATATTGAAATAAGTACAACTCTTAACAGAACCCAATACAAATACAAAAATTATACAAATCATTATCAAAATACAAATACATATCATAAATGTAAAAAAATACATTTTAAATAAAAATCCATTACAAAATATAAAAAATACATATATGAACATATTTATCATAAATTTAAAAAATTAAAAATACAAAATTACCTCCTCTATTTTCTCTTCTTCAAATTCATAATCAGATGAAACAGGAGTTGCAATTTTCCTAGATTCTTCTTTTTTCGTCTGACTTTTTTTTTTTTTTCAATTTTTGAATTTTTGAGGATTTTTGGGATGAAGATTCTTTCAATGCTTTTCAATTTATGATTGCGATAATCTTTTTTGGATCGTTACGATTCTTCAATCTCACCTCTTCTATGTTAACAGCACCCTTCGACTGAACATTAGTAGAAATCAAGTTAATTTCTTCATCTTGCGTTAAATCAAGACTAAACGATGGTAGTTCATCAAAATCTAAATTCAACGGTGGAATACCACTAATTTAACTACTACGATGTGCATGTACTTCCATTATCGCGTAACTCCAAAAATTTCAACACGCAAAAAAAATAAAAAAATCCAAAAAAATAAATTGCAGATGTAGGTTGAATAATGTCGAAATTGATTTACAAAAAAGAAGTTATATGAAAAAAAAATAACATGCATTAACTGAAAAATATGCTTACCTTAATTATTAGGGAACAAGTTTATCAAAAATTAGAGAGCAAAGAGCGATTTAAAAAAGAAAATAAAAGGAAACATTGAAGTTGAGGGAACTGAAATATGGTAAATGGCTTGAAAATAAGTAATGGTAAGGTAATTGGTTGAATCCACGCTCCTAACTCTAAAAAGGTTAAAATATTGCTAGTATTGCTATAAGTTGTAATTTAAAAAAAATATTATTTTTTTTTGTAATTAATGTCTTAAGTATGTCAGTTTTTGTAATTTTCCTTGTTTTTACGATAAACATTGGAAGTTCTTATTAGGGAAAAAACGTATATAACAATTATTAGATAGTAAATTACAACTTATAACATAACTTTCATTTTTTCAAGTTGTAGCAAATCTTATATAAAAAAAAAAAAATATTTTTTTAAAAATACAAAAAAGTAATTACTGAAAAGAAAAATAAAGATTTAATACAACTAATATGCAATAATCCTTCCTTAAATATAGTTTTCCTTAATTATTGATATCAATCTACTCCTTCCGTAAATATAGTTATTCTTAATTATTGATATCAATCCAGTCCAAATCCCTCTAACCGTTTTTCTTTTCTCCTATTTTAATGCTTTCATTGAGAGTTTTCATCTTCATACACTACCTTCTTTTGTGTCAACCAGATTTACTGCAATTTTTCTTTACAAATTGTGATTATTTTTTTCAGTATGAAAGATGACAGTGTTCATTAAATCTTAATTTAATACAAAAGTAGATGAGATAGGATCTTGATTCAAAGAGAGAAGCACATAGTGTATGGAATGAGTATATAAATTGGTATCACCTAAATTTAATATCGCAATCCATAAATATCAATTTATATATCTATTTCATACAAATGTGACATGTAAAAAAACACTTTATAAACTGATTCCATTCAATTTATAATCTTAAGTATATCTTCTTAATTGAATATCACAATCACATTATACTCATTCCATATAAATATAACATGTAAGAAACTATTTTATAGACATTGAATGTAATATTGCTATTATACAGGTTTCATACATGAAATAATTCAAAAAATACAAGTTTGTATATTTATTTCATACACTAAAATAAATAATAACGTATAATATTTGGTGAAAGTCAATTTCTATACCAACTTTTGCAATCATTATACTTATTTCATACTGAGTTTATACAAAATTCATACACGAAACAGTTTAATAAGTATCTACAAGATAATTTTCACTATATTATTCTTATGAAAGATTATGATCTATATTTAAATCCTTATTTATGCTGTTACGAACCCAAACTGATTGTTCAATATTTTTTCTCTAATATCAGTTGACGTATCTTTTATTGTTATATACAATGAGTATTTAATAAAGAAATTGACAATACTCCTTATATTATATTATTTTTAAAGAACAAAAGAAAAAATAGATGAAAGAGAATTTCTGATGAAGGAGAATAAATCTTTGGTTGAATAATGATTCACAATGGAACAAATCGTTGGTTGAATATTCTAGGACTTCTACGCGAAGGAGTAGAATTAAATTTTGATTTAGACATGATTCACAATGGAGATTGAAAAAAAAAAATATATCAATTTTATATTTTTCGGAAAGAAGCTGAATATTATCTTAAACCCACTTTTTTCAATGAAAAAGATGAATATTATATGAAATCCATTTTTTTCAATCTTGTATTTTCAAGGAAAGAATATGAATATTATATGAGTAAGTTAATGGAATAAGAATTTTCAATAAATTTTTGAAAGGTTGAGTATTAGAATGGAGAAAGAGAATATATATTTATCATAATTATCAATACACAATTTAAGGAAAATATTGATTACAACCCTATAAATATGGAACTGATTTTAAATTATATAATTAAAAAATGAATTTTGAAAATACAATTAAAATAATATATCTTTTAATAAGTTGCTATAACTTGTAACTAAATTGCTACTAAGGTAATTATCTAACAGTGTTGCTAAAATTTATTATTTTAGATCTAATAATACTATAGGGGATAATTTTTGAAAAAATTACATATATACACATGCTAACTTTGTCTTATTACACTACATCCCATGTTGAAAAAGAAATTACAAAAATCCCAAATTAATTACTTAAATCCCTACCTTTTTTTATTTTCTCTCTCTTCCTTCTTATACATTCCAAACAACCATATTTTGCTCCAAATTATGCTCCATATTTTTCTCCTAAAATCTTGCTACCTTTTCTCTCCATTTATTTAGTATGTCATCTATGATTATGAGTAACAGCTGTAATTTCAATTTTACCTTCCCTTCTTCCTCGCCATTTCACTTCTCCTTAACCACGGATTCCACTTTCTCTACTCGGAATCCATAAACCCAATTTATTTATTTATTTTTAAAAAAATTAAACCCGAATTAATCAAATAAACACTCTCAATAACAAAACAAAATCAAATTGAAAAAACCCTTTGATTATTATTTTGCGTAATTTTTTTTTTTAATTTAAATTTTTTGTTGAAGGAATTTATTATGTCTAGATCTTGAACAGTGATGGCTTGGAATTTATTCGGCTTGGAATGTATTCAGATTTCGTACAATCCTTAAAGGACTGGGTCAATTATGAACTTGTTGGTGTTAGGCGTTGTGGGTGCTTATTACGCTGTCTTTTTGACCAACTATGGGGGACGAAACTAAAGGCCAAAGCCAAAGAAAATATTTACTGGGGTTTTTCCTTTCACTTATTGAATTTCCCTTTCACTTATTTGTTAATGATTAAAACAACATATTACTAATTAATCTGACATTATATTTTGAACACATAATATGTTTCCTATTAAGTACTTTTGCTTATAAGTGAATCTTACATTGAACTAAAGACTAATACGTTTTAAACGTATGTATTACGTAACAGCATACATGTTGTAAAACGTTTATTACTTGTAAATTTTTTACAGAAATTGTTAATATCATGCACATTTATAATGTATGATGCTATATTATATTTACGAATGTATAATCAAATATTATACATTCGTAAGTCTACTGGAATAACACAATTTCACTATACATTGCTTTGAATGTATAACAACTTATCATACATTCAAACGTTTACTGGAAAGACACACATTTATTATACATTGATTTGAATGTATAAAAACATATTATACATTCGTAAATTTACTGGAATGATACTGTATATAATTATTTTTTTAAAAATTAAATTCAGTTAAATTTTGTTATTGTATTTCTAACCTCATACATGTTAAAAACGTATAATGCTATATCATACATTTATTACACATTAACCATTAATGTACAATATTTTAATACACCGTGCATTTCACCAATTACTTACTCCTATAGAGGGTAAGTTACATAGTTAATGTGCATTTATAATCATGTTCTAACTTCAAGTTATATGTTTACGAATTATGATATAGGAAAAAATCATAAAATTTTTATACTAATATAAATCATTGATTAAAGAGATTAACATCTATAATCAATAAAAAAAAATATATATTACTTGCTCCGGCATTCAAAAAAAAACTAATAAAAAATGTTTATACAACCAAAACCATTCAAAGCATCTGCACATAGAAAATCATATTATATTCTTCATGATTCCTTTGGAAAGAAACCGCAAGTCCTGCGGTTGTGACCGACTCATCCGCATTTACCGAAATTACTATTGCGTCACTTTTGTATGACGTATCATTAATTTCTGACTCCCAAATTTTAAAATGTCGCAATAATACGGGGATATTCATATTGATTTTACTAGTATTGAAGAACGTATGTAGAAAAATTTTTTAGTAGTTTTGAAGAACGGGTGTAGAAGAAAGTGGTTGTTTTTTGTTTTTTTCAGATCGTGAATCACAGGAAAAAAAAATTATGTATAACAAAATTTTTAAAATTCAAATATTAGTTACATGTTCTATCAATAAATGACTTAATGTCGGCTAATTACTACCTTTAATTAAGAAACTGTAAAATAATTAAAGATTCTCTTACCTTAAATATAGGATTAGCTGTTACATCATACATTCGACCAATGTATAATATGTGACCAAATGTATGAGTATGTTTACAAAAAAAAGGAAGAGAAAAAACAATAAGGAATTTTGTGTAATTATTTTCATTGTCTAAGGGATTTATGTTGTTTACACATAATTTTTAGTTCTTCTTATTATGGATGGGACATGAACATCAACGAGGTCCAGGCCCAATTATGTGGATCAATCGGGGCCCTTTCAACCTTTTCCGAGGACCCCTCTCAACACAACAACAGCAACACCCTCTCTTACCTCGACCAATCCAAACCTTCCACGTGTCATCATCCCAATACCCCCTCTTCTCCACCTCCCCCATTGCTACGTACCTGAGAATTGAACGTTCAACTTGATCACAACAAATACAAGAGAAGGGTCATCATCGTTGATAATTAAGGAGGAGGAGATTTATTTCTCCTCCTGATCCATCATTAAGGATTTAGAGTCAAAGACATTGAATTCCACGTCAACATGTATTAATCTTTTTTGCATATACATATGTATATATAGTTGGAGCAAAGGGTCGTCGTCCCATTCCATCGTGTGATATGGCAAAGGAGGAACAATATCAGAGGGCACGACAATCAAAAGGTAACCAGCAACTGAATGATGAGTTGAAAATAAAAGCAAATGAACTCGAAAAGCTTTTTGCCGAGCATAAACTGCGTGCTACTCCTAGAAATCAATCTAGTTCCGTTAGAACTAGCAGGCATGGTTACATGCAAAGTTGGCCATCAGCTACTTCATCATACAAAAATCTACCTGAAATGGACGATGTTTTTGTTGGTGAAGTTTTGGACAATGATACGTCTAAGGAAACTGCAGCCAGTATGAATGTAGACAGATCTGCTGATCATGTTGAGCTAATAGGTTTTGCGGGTTCTCCAGGGAAATTTTATGATATGTATATGCAGAAAAGGGATGCAAAACTTAGGGAGGACTGGAATTCTAAAGGAGCAGAGAAGGAAGCAAAGTTGAGGGCTATGGAGGATAGCTTTGAGAGGAGTACAGCTGAAATGAAGACTATGGAGAGACTTAGATCATTCAACTCCAGCTCAACTTCTAGCAGAGACCAGGTACATTTCTAGTTCCTTTAATTCTCAACCTATAGATGTAGCAATTAGCCAAGGGTCTATTGATGCTCTACCTGGGGTAAGGTCTGTGTATCCTCCTCTATCCTTCTCGGACTCCATTTATGGGATTAAACGGGTATGTTGTTGTTGCATAGATGCATCAATTTACCAAGGAGTCTATCGAAAACAGTTTCTCTACTTGCCAAGGTAGGATGTAAGGTCTGCGTACACTCTATCCTCCTCAGACTATATTTGTGAGATTATACTGGGGATGTTGTTGTTGTATAGATGCAACAATTAGCTGAGTGTCTATTGAAAACAACCTCTCTACTTCCAAAATAGGCGTAAAGTATGCATGTACTCTACCCTCCCGAAGATCTCATTTGTTGGACTACACTGGGTATGTTGTAATTTGAACGTGTTATATAGACTTAATTTCTTTACGAGCCCCTAATTTTATCATTTCCAAGAAATTAATTTTGAGAGTCATCGAAAACAGTCTCTCTACCTCCAAGGTAGGGGTAAGGTTTACGTACACTCTACCCTCCCCTAACACCATTTGTGGTATTACACTAGGTATGTTTTTGTATGGATGCATCAGTTTCACAAGTAGTATGTAGGCATTTCTGTTTCTCATTAAATCCTAGAGTTGATTGGTCACCAATCTTAAAAAAAGTCCTTTGACAACAACAATCAGTAGCTTCGGTACCTCTCAAGATAGGGTAAGGTTTGAGCACACTCTACCTTTCTCGACTCCCTTTATGGGATTACACTCAGGTATGTTGTTTGTTGTTGCTGTATGGATGCAACAATTTCACCAACAATATGTAGGCATATTGTTTCTTGTTAAATCCTAGAATGTTTCTTTTATCTTGTAACCGATCTTGAAAAGAAGTTAATTCCCTTTGACAGCAACAGTCAGTATTCTTTCAGCAAAGTGATGATAAAGAAGATATGTCTGAATTCATGAATCAGAAAAGGAATGATGTACTTAGGTCTTCCAGTGAAACATCTTTGGAAGAAGTTTCTAAGCAAACTACTACTGCGAGGAAGAAACAACATTTACCTATCAAAACTTCATCCAAAATTCACAACATAGTAACATCTGTTCCAAGGTCTCCTATGAAGGTATCTAGTAGTCCTTCCCTTCGGCGAAAATCTCAACCTGAAAGTTCACTTGTACGCTCCGTTCCAACCTTGTCTTACATGAGAAAGGAAAATACGGAGCCTTATTCTCCAGCTGGTAAAACGACGACTCGTGCACACAATTCGCGTAGCAAATTGCTGCACTCACAGTCCTTAAGAAAAAGTTCTGCTTTGAATTCTGAGGGTGTTATTTTGGCACCTCTCAAATTTGTTAAAGAAAAGATGGAACAAAGTCCTAAGGGTGCATTTTCAGCACCTCTGAAATCCGGGAAGGACAATATGGGCCGGAGTCTCAGTGATAAACTTTCCAGCATTTCGGATACAAAGACTTCAGTAAAGAAGGGAAAAGATGCTGACTTCAGTTCAAGAGGTGGTTTGACTGAAACAAGGGTTTCTAACGTTGCATCTACGTTTGCACACAATGAAGATGAGGATGTTGTTGACATGGAAATAGACTCCGAGGACTCAGAGGGTAGAGCTGAGCACGACTTTGAGAACATGACATCTGCTGTTCATGAGGAAAATTTTGATAACGGGACACCAAGACTGAGTCACGAGATGGAGGTGGTAAATTCTGTTTCAGAAAATAGACGTTTACTGAGATCATTATCTCAAGTTTGCTATGCTTCGGAAGCTGGATATTCGCCTTCTTCTATGCCTTCAAACTTCCTAAACAGTCCTGTCTCACAGACTCATGATATGTCTGATGTTGATGCTTTAGACTCTCCTGTTGGAAGTCCTACATCCTGGAATTCACATTTTCTGAGTTCAAAAGAGACTGAAGGTGCTACTACAATGAGGAAGAAATGGGGAACGACAGCTCAGAATCCAATCAATATTGTAAAATCTTCTCAAAGTCTATCGCGCAAGGATAAGGCCAGAGGATTTAAACGATTATTAAAATTTGGGATGAAGAGCCCTGGCGCAGATAGTTTTGTTAAAGACTGGATTACTGCAACTACTTCTAAACAAATTGATTGCACAAGAAATGGACATGATAGCCCCCATAGGTCTGATCATAGCTTATACAAGGATGTGCTTTTCAATGAACGAGGTAAGATATGTTGTTTCAGTTTATTAAATTTAAACCTTGTTTCCTTTTGATGGATATTCAATTGCTTCCCCAAGATTGATTTAAACTTTTTTAGTTGTTAGTTGTTTCAAATTTCGTCTTTAAACGCCTAACATGAATATTCCAGCAGCACATGTTGATAAATTGCTTTCTCTAATCTAGTACATGAAGTATCTTTACCACATGTAATGAGCTGAAGGAGTACCTTTCATGCGATCTTGATTTTCGGTATTCCTTTTCAAACTTGTGGTTTGAAGCTCATTGATTTCAGGTAACTGACTCTGATCTTTATTTCTGGCAGTTCAATCCTTGCACAGGTCTATTCCGGCAACTCCGGCTAACTTCAAACTGAGGGAGAATCATTTATCAGGAAGCTCAATAAAGGGTGAACATTTAAAATATAATTGGTGTTTTCCCAACTTTATTCTTCTCTGTTTTCTGTTTTGTCCAATAAATTCCACCATTAGAAGAAAAGAAAGAGTAAGAGGCTCCATCGGCATATTAGTTGCCACTTGGCTTCATAACCTTAAAAACAGTTGTGCACAGCTCCAACTTTTTTATGCAACTATCTTCCTGAGGGTTCAAGCCGTGGAAGCAACCACTAATGCTTGCATTAGGTTTGGTTGTCTACATCACAGTTCACAATTCACACCCCCCTGCTAAGGCAGGACGCTTTGTGCACCGGGCTGTCCTTTTTATCTTCTAGACCTATGTACTTCCTGAGTCAAAGAGTACTCCCTTATCTATTAGCATAAGAAGTACAAATGGTTCATCAACGTCTTATGTGTCTTGCTTATTATCCAATGCCGTAAAGCTGTATTACATTGCTCAACAATGAAACATTATACCGAACAAATCTTGAACTTTTCAATATTTGGTATTGCCGAAATCTATTTGAAGCCTGTACAAGTTTTTGTGCTTCAGTACAAATATTTACAAGTTCACTTATCTATTTACTATTTCACAGCTGCGAAACCATTCTTTTCTTTGTCATCATTCAGAAGCAAGGGAAAGGACTCGAAGCCAAGATAAGTCCCTCGAAGGACAAGGTTCCAGCTATAAAACACATGGAATTGCCTTGACACATTTTCAAATCATTTTTTAAGCCAGAACTTGAGGTATGTCTGTGCTATGTAAAGCCTAAAATCCTCTAAATATAATTTATAAATTGTACATATATAGTACTATGTTATTTTGGCTTGTTATGCCTTGCTTTACGTTGTTTATTGCCTTGGGAGGACGAATCCCACTGGCTGAATGATAATGTAATATCATCGGCAGTCAGAGCATTCTTAAACTTCCATTTTTATTTTTTCTAGTCGTTCAAGCTTGATTTTTGTAAACATTACAAGTTGGGTTTATGTTCAAATCGTTGAATATCAGAAGTTTGGAAGGAGAAGCTATCCTATTCGCGAGCAATTGTGTATCTAAAATTTCATGTACATGAAAAGAATGGTATATTGAATTAATGAGTACTTACCTTAACATAACTGCGATTTGAATGCTGGAATTGGCGGGAGAATTAAGCTGGAGAGCGAGAGCACATGCTAAATTCCTGAAAGATCAAAGTTCCAAGTAATTCAGCATGTGCCCTGCTTCTCCAGCTTAAATAACCGTCCGCCTATACATATTTCTCAACCTTTCTCCAATTCGTTTTCCTTCACTTAACGTGTTATAGTAGGTTGATAATGAATAGTGTAAAAATAGCACGAAACAAGAGCAGTTGATTCCAACTAATTTGAGATTTATGCGTATTTGCTTTGAATAAGCTTTAGAGAAGCATATTATGCTGGCAATGACACATCTATGGAAGTAGTACTTACATATATAGGCATAAGGGGAATACTTGGTAAGGGTACTATTTTGATTAGATGGTGGTTGATCTTATACTGATGTTGCTTGGGAAATACACTGGGCCAATGTAGTGTAATTTAATGAATTATGCAGAAAAGGCCAAGGAAAAATGAATATTTTGCTGTGGTGACTGTTGAAGTTGGCTGCCAAAAAGGAAAAACATAAGCTGATTAAAGAGTGCAATGGCAGGCCACCCATCCTATTGGTTTTGAAAAAAAAATTCTGCTACTGTTATACCATAGAAAACGTCAAATATTTGTTAGATAACTACGATTTTGATGAAGATAAATTAGAACAAACCACTTTTTTTTAGTTGAACATGATCTAAGTTTGATTTATCAGCAATCATTTAAAACAAGAACAAGTTTTCCGATAAATATGTTGGGTTTAAAAGGTGTGAATGGAAATGAAGTGTTTTTGATGGGTCCTGACTTACGTGAAAATGAAGGATGGAATTTGAATAACAACTTTTCATAGTGAATGGGTTGTGACTTTTTCGATGGGTTGTGATTATTTTTTATTGGTTGTAACTTTTCTGATAACACAATAACACCCGTTCATACTACCCTTTGTTGGCTATAAATTTAGAGGAACAACCTCAATTTTTGCATCAAAAAATTTATGAACTTCTTCTGCATATTTTTTAACAAATAAATATTGAGTCTTTATGTGATTTGCTATCATTTTTACTTCGCCGAAGTTGTTGGGATTTAATGTACCTAGGTATATCCATTTTATCTTAGGAGAAAATAATTCAAAATCTCAGATACAATAAAAGTATGAAATTCCTTAAAGAACACAGTAAATTCTGTGAACTCGAATAGTTTAATTAAATTTTTTATTTCTCAATATTCTAATTTAGTTGGATTTTCTGGTTTTGTTCTTTTAACACAAAATACTAAACACTCCTAAAGGATTTTTTTTTTTTTTTGATATAACGTCATGGTGATGACAGTGGACAGTTTGTTTGTTAATCATATTGTATTTTGAAGCGAAGAAAATGCCAAGAAAAAAGGCACCGATTAGATAAAAGCAGTGATGAAAGTTAACGTGGCACCATCAAAGACGTGGTGCAGCGGATGAAGCTACTCCTTCTTTAACCAGAGGTCTCAGGTTTGAGATCTGGATATAAAAAAAAATTTGGTAGGGAGAGCTTTCCCGAATGGAGCCCTACGCGGCGCGAATCTAAATTAGTCGGACTCCAATACGGATACCGTATGAAAAAAAAAAAAAAAAGTTAACGTGGCAGATGATTCCAAGTCAGTTTTTTCTTTATACCTTGTCCATTGATTTTTAAGTAAGAAAATACATAAACATACTCTTAAACTTAATCTCAAATTACATCTATGACCTCCAACTTTGGGTGTGTACAACTACAAACTTAAAGTTATATAAAATTGAACAAGTAGACACATATATCTTATGTGGCGTCCCACGTGATCAATTCTTGTCCTACATGGCATCCAACGTGTATTATGTCATATAGAACATGTGGCATAATAACCTCAAACTTTTTCAAAACCTTCTTGAAGGTCTTGAGAGTTGTGGCAACCATCTCCACACTGCAAAATCAATATGTAGCAACTACAGAGATAGGTAGAATGGTCAAATACTTAAAGTTTTAAATTTCACTTCGAGGGTCATTATAGTGTTGAGGTCGGGTATCAAGTGTTCAGTATCGAGTGTCGGATTTTGGTTTCAGATTGGGTCCAAAGTCGGGGTTGAGTGGATCTCAAGATCGTGTTCTAAGTCGAGTGTCAGGTTCGATTCTCAATTTTGGTTGTCTAGGTTGGTTATTGGGTCTAGAGTCAGGGTCGAGTCTTGGGTTTGGTGTCAGGATTGGGTTGTGATTTCAATGTTGGGGTCGGGTCCTGGATCGAGAATTGGAGTTGGATCTCGTTCGGGATTAGGTCCCCGATCGGGAGACAGGGTTGCATCCTGAATCAGTCATTGGGTTTGGTTCTCGAGTCAAAAACTATTTTCCTAAAAAGTTTTTTTTTTTTACCCTCTAGTCAAACACTAAAAGAAATTTTTTGAAAAAGTTTTTTTCATTCACCAATCAAACACTAGAAAATATTTTTGAAAAACGTTTTCGACTCACTAATCAAACATTAAAAAATAAGTAAGAAACCAACTTCTTTTCAATGAAAACCTTTTTTTCGTACCAAAGACGCCCTAAAGTGAAATAATTTTTCTAAAAAAAATGAAAATTTATCATGGCCAAATGGACTTCTAGTATTCTTATTTTCACATTCATAATATTGACCCTTCTATTCAAAGTTCTGTTTTCAATTTCGTTCTCTGCTATACTGGGCTTCTAACACGGCCGATGAGGTTAATCAATACATTAACCTTTTTTTTTTTTTTTTTCCCAAGGTATTTTCACAGTCGGCAGTCGTGAGACTAATCCTCCATTCCTCTATCAGCGCACTAAGCGGTAGGAAACTGGTCACAGAATTTGCTCCATTCGTCAAAGGCGGGGATCAATACATTAACCTCATTATGCGGATGAGGTTGATCAATACCCTTCTATTTAAAGATAAAAGATTTAAATTAGATAAAAAGGAAAGAAGAACTATCTACAATTTATTAAAAATATTTTAGAATTTTTTTATCAAATTTCATATAAATAAATAAAAATTCATAATAATATTTAAGGTAATGCATTGCTAATAAATGACTAACATCTTATTAATTAAAATTAGTCCTTACTTTATAAATAATAATATTACTACATGTAGTTAAATACTTAATGTCTTCTAAAAATATCATACTAAAAAAAGTAACTCTAAATTATTGATAATATTTTTGTTACGTGCATATAATTAAGGCCTAATATTAAAATTTGACTTTACGTCACTAATTTTATTAAGACGGTCTTACCAATTAGTTAATGTCGGGAATAACATGTTCATGGAAATGTAAATCAAGATGTGGCGGGAAATGAAGATATAACCGAAATCAAAATCCATAGGTAGCCGGAAATTGAAATCCACAGATAGAAGGAAATCAAAATCTTCTTGCTATTTCGCAAGAAGCGATCAACTTCGTCGGAAATCAAGATGCAGCCCAAGATATGGCGGAAAATGAAGATGTAGCAGGAAATCAAAATGTGCAGGTTGTTGCAAATCAAAATCTTCTTGTTATTCCACGAAGTAATTAGCTTCGTCACAAATCTCAACTGTGATCCCAATTCTGTACGATTTGTAAGCAGAAAGCGACTTAGTCGAACTGACGTGAATCCAGAGAGGAATTTTCTCTACATCTAATGGGTGATTGTTGAGGAGTTTTTTAACCTCAAACCCCATCCTAAACCCCACCTGCGGGCGCAGGACTAGCACAAATCCCGTATGATTCCAGAAAGTTGTCTCTCTTCGTGAACCATTGCTTCCTTTTGACTATAAATACTTGAATTTCTCCTCAGGTACATGTACAAATTTTGAGTAGAAAAAACATCTTCTTTTAAAAACTCTAGTGTGATCTTCAAATTGTTGAGCGAGTTCAAAGTTTAGAAAATTTGAGGTGCTATTGAAGTGAATCATTTTATCCTGAGAGGAAAGATTCCATTAACCTCGAGTATGTAAGGGGAATAAATTTCGTAAAGACACACCGTGAATTTAGTGGACTTAATTCTGTCATTTCTGTTTTCATCTTACTTTCTTTAAAGTTGGTTTTGCTATTTTTTCAAAAAATAGTAGAAACTTCATTTTGATAATTTAGTTGAACTTGTGTTTGAAGTTTTTAAACTTCTTTATAGTTCTTGAAGTTGTTCTTGAACTTAGTATTGAAGTTCATATTGTTAAATACATATTCTGTACCCGAAAATAACATAGGGCACGTTTGAATATGCGATATGAAATCGCGATTTGAAAAATAATATCAATCATATGATATGAAGTTGAAGTTTTGTTTGAACATGCAATTTGGACTTTTAAAGTTGTATTTTTTCTCATAAAACATAAAACCCACAAATTGTGAAACTGATGTTATCAAATGAACGAACCATGGTTCAAAAGTAAGATATTGTAATATCCTAAGATATTGGATTGCCAAATCGTATATCTCCATGTTTATTTTATACATAAATATTTGCGGTTACAAACTTTCAAATACAAATAATTTATAAAGATTCACTAGTCAACAACATTAATAATTAGTTATTCTTTAATATAATTTTTAAAATGGTACGTAGGATCTCTTACGTCGAGCATGAGTCTTTTTTTTCTTTTTTGTAAAATTTAAAATGATATTTTTTTATACGAAATAGAATTTATGGATCAAATTTTGTATTTAAAAAAGTTCATGTCGTGATTGAAATTAAAAAAAAAAAAAAAAAAAAAAAAGGTATTTTGAGAATCACAAGATCCCAAATTACACGTTCAAATATTAATTTGAAATCGTGATATAAAATCGCATGTTCCAAACACCTGGTTGAACAAAAACATTGTAAAATTGGAGGTCGAAATATCACAATTCCATTTATTACAATTATCAACTCTCTATTTATATGATTGTTTGCCTGCAGCAGCCTTGGCTGTGGATGACTAGTATGCAAAATTATTTCTCATTGAAGTCGGTCTAAGATCTACTAAAATGAAAAACTATTCTAAATTTTGTTCTTAGAATGAAATTCACCTTTTTATTCTTAGATTATCGTGGTGTTTGAGATAATTTTAAGTATCGTATAACTCTGTTCAGCAACAAGTCAGGAAATATAGAAAAAAATCATCTACTGTTTGTCTCTGTTGATATCGAAATCGTAGACTCTTTGGAGGCTAGAATGAAAATCATATTTTTTTCTTAATTAATCGTGGTGTTCGAGTTAGCATCAAGTACCACGTAACTCTATTCAGTAACACCATGACTAAAATAAATCGAAATAAATTAATATCTTTATAAATCTTAGGCCTCATGGTTATCAATCCTGTCAAAGGTGAATTTCATTCTAGCATCCAAAGATTGTGCTCTAGTGTTCAATTAAAAGAATAATACAACGGAACACTCATTTCATCCCAAATTGTTCAGTCACTTCTTGCTTTTTAGCTGTTGGTATAGAAATTAATTGGAAACGAGAGGTGAAAAAACATGATTTTATCGTTTAAAACGAGTTTTTTGTTGGGTTGTGTCATGGTCCATGGATGGGTCCGGTCTAAATTATTTTATGTGAATCAATGAATAAAGGCCACATATATAATTTTAAATTTAATTAAATTTCATACAATCATGTCATTACTTAAGGGACAATTTTAAGTTCGAAAATAACGTTAGGGAAAATTCGTTTAGAGCATTTTTGACCCTTTCGTTTTTCTTTTAAATAGGTAAGCCTTTTGCCATTAAAACTTATAGTCCAAAATAATTATTGAATATTTATGTGATTGTAAATTATTTTATTAATTATAAATAAAAAATTGAAGTTAACTTTTTTATAATTATAGTAAAGTAATATTCTTTTTGAAACTAATTAAAAATGAAAGTGTGTCATATAAAATGTGACAGAGGTAGGGCTGTCAAGTGGGTTGGGTCGGGCCAACCCGAAATCGGCCCTATAAAATTAACCGGGTTATGGGCTGGGCCGGGTTTGGTTTGGGGATTAAGTGGGCCGGGCCGAGCCCAACAGTAAAAATTTCAAAAATCACCCTAACCCGGCCCACTTAACTCAATCCGGTCAAATCCACCTAAACCCGGTTAAAAATTCGGTCAAACTCTATCAAGAATTAAAAAAATAAAAAAATAATATACACAATATATACCCACCTATATACATTTTAAATACGTTAAAAAATATATATACACGATATATATAGTATATACTACATTAAAATTTAAAAAATATATACACATATATACGCACCATTCAATATATACGACTATACGTACTACTTTAAATAAAACATATACTACAACATATATATACTACAATATATATAAGTATATATATATTATAAAGTTATATACTAATTTATAAAATATATACGCATGTTAAATATACATGTCTACAGAAGATATATACACAAATATACGCACCATTCAATATATATGTACAACTTTAAGTAAAACATATACTACAATATATATAGTTATATATATACAATATATATACAGTTATATACTAATTTATATAACATATACACATGTATACATTAAATATACACGTCTATAGAAGATATATACACAAATATACGCACCATTCAATATATATGTACTACTTTAAGTAAAACATATACTATAATATATGTATATACTACAATATATATATAGTTATATACTAATTTATAAAACATATACGCCTGTATACATTAAATATGCACGTCTATAGAAGATATATACACAAATATACGCACCATTCAATATATATGTACTACTTTAAGTAAAACATATACTACAATATATATATAGTTATATACTAATTTATAAAAATATATATGCATGTATACATTAAATATGCACGTCTATAGAAGATATATACACAAATATACGCACCATTCAATATATATGTACTACCTTAAGCAAAACATATACTACAATATATATATATATACTACAATATATAATAGTTTATATAACATATACACATGTATACATTAAATATATACGTCTATAGAAGATATATACACATATATACTACAATATATGTAGTTATATACTAATTTATAAAGCATATATGCTTGTATACATTAAATATGCACGTCTATAGAAGATATATACACAAATATACGCACCATTCAATATATATGTACTACCTTAAGTAAACATATACTACAATATATATAGTTATATACTAATTTATAAAAGCATATACACATGTATACACTAAATATACACATCTATAGAAGATATATACACAAATATACACATCATTCAATATATATGTACTAGTTTAAGTAAAATATATACTACAATATATGTATATACTACAATATATATATAGTTATATACTAATTTATAAAACATGTACACATGTATAAATTAAATATACACGTCTATAGAAGATATATACACAAATATACACACCATTTAATATATATGTACTAATTTAAGTAAAACATATATTACAATATGTATATATACTACAATATATGTATAGATAGTTATATACTAATTTATAAAATATATACACATGTATACGTTAAATATATACGTCTATAGAAGATATATACACATATATACGTACCATTCAATATATACATACTACTTTAAATAAAATATACTACAATATATATATATATATATATAGTTATATACTAATTTATAAAATATATACACATGTATACATTAAATATATACGTCTATAGAAGATATATACACATATATACGCACCATTTAATATATATGTACTACTTTATACAAAATACACTACAATATATATACACTACAATACACACACACACTATATATATAGTTATATACTAATTTATAAAACAAATACAAACGTATACGTTAAATATATACTACTTTAGAAGATACACACACACATATAGATACTATTCAATATATGTACAACTTTAAATAAAATATACTACAATATATATACGCTACAATATTTACACACACTATGTATATAGTTATATACTAATTTATAAAACATATACACTGTACAACATATATACGTCTATAGAAGATATATACACATATATGCGTACCATTCAATATAGATGTACTACTTTAAATAAAATATATTACCATATATATATACTACAATATATAATTATATATATAGTTATATATTAATTTATAAAACATATACAGATGTATACGTTAAATATACACGTTTATAGAAGATATATATACACATATATAAATTAATAATACTTGATAGTAAATTAATAATATATTAAAACTAAGTTATAGTTAAATCCAATTTTCAAAAAAAAAATTAAAAAAAAAAAATAGCCGGGCCGGTTAACCGACGAGCCCTAATCGGGCTTGGTCCGGGCTGGGTTAATCGAGCCCAAATCAATAAAATAACCGACCCGGGATCCGAAACCCTAAAGCCCTAGGGCTTATCGGGCCGAGTCAAACTAAGCCGGTTTTGTAAGTGGACCGGCCCGGCCCGACCCGTTTGACACCCTTAGACAGAGAGAGTAATACGTTATATAATCAATAAATGATAGAAATAATATTGAAAGAATATAATAAACTTCTCTTGATTTTATTAGTTAAATAAATAAATAAAAATAATTATTTTTTTTAGTAAAGAGATCAAGCAAAATGTAATAAAGGGAATAGTTATGCAAGAAATGTTCTTTTTCCCTTCTTTACCAGAACAGCCAAAATTCTCACTCTAGTCCTTACTACTCTTCTTACCCGATTTCATATTAAATTCATGAGATATCTGTCGGCTTCCACGAGAATCAGCTGATACTTCTTTGTCTTTATTCTCAATCCACGTTATTATTCACTATGGCATGCCTTGGGTGCCCCCAAACCTTCATTTTGCTGAAACCCACAGTAACGTCTGTAGTGATTTTTGCGCACCTAATTAAATTTATGAGATAATTTTCAACTCCCAAGAAAATAACCAGTTAATATTTTTTGTCTTTATTCTCAATCAATCACACGTTATTAATCACTTGGCCATGCCTCAGGGGCCACCCAACCTTCATTTTGCTGAAACCTACAGTAACGTCTGTTGCGGTTTTTGCACACCTAATTAAATTTATGAGATAATTTCCAACTCCCAAGAAAATAATCAGTTAATATTTTTTGTCTTTATTCTCAATCAATCACACGTTATTAATCACTTGGCCATGCCTCAGGGGCCACCCAACCTTCATTTTGCTGAAACCTACAGTAACGTCTGTTGCGGTTTTTGCACACCTAATTAAATTTATGAGATAATTTCCAACTCCCAAGAAAATAATCAGTTAATATTTTTTGTCTTTATTCTCAATCAATCACACGTTATTAATCACTTGGCCACGCCTCAGGGGCCACCCAACCTTCATTTCGCTGAAACCTATTGGAGTTTATAAGAGGATTCATACAGAATCTGAAATCAAAGATTGGAAGTTCAACACATCAACCAACAAAGGCTCATATAATAGGTACGCAATTTGATAATTCTCTCAATTTATTTATGTAAAAATATGCTTGTTGGCTTAATTAGCGAAAAAAATTATTTTAGTTCTAGAATGAAATTCTCTTCTTTTTTTAAAGAAATATAATAATTGTGGTGTCGGAACTAGTTTGTGGGCACCTGACTAACTGCCACCTCCCATTAGCAACAAGTATCTAGTAACTCTATCCATAAAGTGTAGGATAGATGGAAAAAAATCACATGATGTTTTTTTAAGTGATTTTAACCTAACATCTCATGGTTCTCAGCCAATTTATTGGCCACTAGCACCACCCTTTTTGGTGCTAGAATGAAATTCACCTTTAATAAAGCTGAATAGTCTATTTAATAAATTTACAGTCGGCTCCAACTTGTTTATTGAAATTGGCTAGTTCAAACTTGTGAATATTGCATTGTCATTGATGTTATATTTTTAACGGAAATGTGTCCTTAACTTATTAAAAATAGCTCAAGAATGTCTTCCTTCCATTTGTTGGATTAATATAATGGCTCAAAAATGTGCCACAAGTTAGTACTCCATCATTTAAGGGCCTGTGTATATACTGCAGGAATGAGAAGATACCGCTAGAAAATGAGTAGACTGCAGAGGCTGACTGAACCTAAAGATATGTAGTCCTAATTGGTTGAAACATGTTTGAAATGACTCTTATAAGCTATGTTGTGGGGACTCTTGCAATACTTTTGGAGGATCTGACACACACCGGTTGACATTTTTGAAGAGTCCGTACAACATTGCTTATAGGTGATGCAATATTTTGCTGTCCTGTCCTTACCAGGATCAAGTTTTCTAGTCATAATTTGAAGCTCTATAAAATGAGCATTTGGATTCATCTATGGCATGAGTTACTACTACTACTTGTTACGTTTCTTTCTTGCGCTGAAGAATTTGTATATTTAATAGTGGTTTGAGGAAGTCCTACATCCTTTAGAATTTATAAATACCGCACTTGGTGCAAGCGTATGATTTTTTTGAACTTTATGCTTACCCTTCATTAACATTGAACACAGAAGAAGCGAAAGATGGCAGAAGAAGTGAGCAACAGACAGGTCATTCTAAAACACTATGTCACTGGTTACGTTAAGGAGTCGGACATGGAATTCAAGAATAGCACCATTAAACTGAATGTTCCAGAAGGCTCTAATGCTGTGGTTTTGAAGAATCTTTACTTGTCCTGTGACCCTTATATGCGTTGCCGCATGATGAAAACTGAGGAAAGCTATATTGAGTCCTTCACTCCTGGCTCTACTATCACGGGATATGGAGTGGCTAAAGTGTTGGAGTCTGGTGATTCGAACTTCCAGAAGGGTGACTTAGTTGCGGGAAGGACTAGATGGGAGGAGTATAGTATTGTAACAGATCCTCAAACTTTGTTTAAAATTCACGACAAGGATGTGTCTCTTTCCTACTATACAGGAATCCTTGGGTTGCCTGGGCTGACAGCTTATGCTGGTTTTTACGAGGTTTGCTCCCCCAAGAAGGGAGAGACTGTTTTTGTTTCAGCTGCTTCTGGAGCAGTTGGTCAGATTGTTGGGCAATTTGCGAAGATGTTTGGTTGCTATGTTGTTGGTAGTGCTGGAAGCAAAGAAAAGGCTGATCGGTTGAAGGGCACATTTGGTTTTGATGAAGCTTTTAACTACAAAGAGGAGCAGGATTTAGATGCAGCTTTGAAGAGGTACTTCCCTGATGGAATTGACATCTACTTCGAGAATGTTGGAGGGAAGATGCTTGATGCAGTTCTTGTGAATATGAAAGTCCATGGTCGTATTGCTGTGTGTGGGATGATCTCGCAATACAACCTTGAGCAGACTGAAGGAATGCACAACTTGATCTGCCTCATCACAAAACGAATCCGCATGGAAGGATTTCTTGTTTTTGATTACTATCATCTTTACCCTAAATATTTGGAAATGATCATTCCACAGATAAAGGCCGGTGAGGTTGTGTATGTGGAAGACGTAGCTGAAGGCCTCGAAAGTGCTCCCAATGCTCTAGTTGGTCTCTTCTCTGGTCGCAATATTGGAAAGCAAGTTGTGATGGTTTCGCGTGAATGAATGTTAGTAACTATTTAGATGGTGGTTGATGTGCCAGCTCTTGTAAACAAACTCAGTTGCAGATTTAGCTGAGATATTCGTGTTTGATTAAGGAAAATCTTAATTTATGATTTTGCTAAATGCATATGTTGTCTATTTCAAGTAATTTAGTATGTGCCCTGCTTCTCAGTGGCGGATATCCAGGATTTTCACTAAGGGAGTTTGAAAAATAAAAATATAGTGTCTGGAATTTGTACTTGTAACCTCAAAATGAAGTTTGAACCCCTTCAACCACTAAGTCAACCTATAGTCTTATGTTCATGGAATTCAAAATCTATATATGTACATAAATAAAATTTAAAAACACCTTATATATACAGTGTTATTTTTCGCAGAGAGGGCTCGGGTTAAGGTGAACCCCTTCATGACCACCTAGATCCGCCCTTGGCGCCAAAGCATATACCCATTCCCAAATTCAGAAAAAGGAGAATGCACAGTTGCAGTAGGTCGATTATATCAGAGAATGTAATGAGATTTCTCTGCCAAATGCAACCTAATTAAAAAAGTACAAAAGGCAGGCCACCCACCCTATAGGTTAAAAGAAGTTATGTTGTTAGATAAATACCTTTAGATACGAGAGAGGAAAAAAGGCCGTCTTACCTTACATTTCTTCAACAGGTTGTTTCTAAGACTTGAACATGTGACGTCCTGATTACTTGGTATCAACTTTAATTAGTAGTTACTCGCTCCCCTTCGCCCTTTAGATACCAGAGAAAACATCAATATTTGTCAGGTAACTATGCTTTTGATGAACTTTTTTTTTAGTATAAAACAACTTTTTGGTTGAACATGTACTACAAGCTTGATTTATCAGCAATTATTTAGAACGAGCAAGTTCTCTAGACAATTGTTTTATATCCAATTTTTTTTTTTAAATGTGAAGGTATTTTGAAGAGACTTAATGGAACAGTAACTGCAATAGCAGTACTCAACTTACAGAGAAAACAGAGAACCAGAGGAACTTTAGGAAGAAGATGAAATCATCTTTAAAGTATATTGTATTGAATTAATTAATTACAAGTCATGTTTAAGAGTTTATGTATAGACTGATACAAGCTGTAACTAACTAACTAACTAACTAATTAGTTAGATTTACTCAACTGATTAGGATACACTCGGTAATATAAAGAGCTTAACGTCTGGAAAAATGAAAGAATTGAATGAACTCCAGTGTTTTTGTGTGGGAAAGATGAATTGTTACGTTTAACTACCCCTTCTAGTCTGTAATAATCGCCATGTATTTACGTTATTAATTATAGAGATTTATGTTTCGTCGAGCTCATTATACTATTCTTCTTCCAAGCTCATCGATAAAGTCATCAACTCGCATGTCCACATTGAACATTCATCTATGAGCTTGGAGGTAGAGTAGCATCAATGAGCTTGAGACCTAAAAGTTAATAGCTTAAAATCACGTAAATTATATTATCCATATGTGTGTTATTAATGGGAAACAAATAGTTCATACGCAAATAAATTTTAAGCGTGAATATTGATTGTTTAAGGTGATAAACTGATCCTGATAGTCGACATGAACATGAGTGCTGCTCCTGTTATTTGTGTAAAAAACTTCAGACAAAACCTTTAGTAGTGCCTTTGTTGCATCTACCACCGATGGAACAATGTCAAGGGTAAGTTCATGAAGAATCAGAAGTGGCTAAAGGGGGTGTTCTTTGCAATGGCAAAAACATACATAAAGGCAGTTGATCGTCTCATGGAAGATGCAGATAACATCGACACTAGGATGATGACTTTCAATAGACACGAGTCCCTAAATTCAGAGGCAGATATTGCTAGAATTCATGATGAATTTAGTCATGAAATGGAATAATGAAAATAGAAAAGCTTCAGCACTAAGAAACAAATACAACACAATAATGAAGGAAAATCTCATCCTGTCGAATAAGGTAAAGGTAAAAGATTTGACTTGTCATTTCTGTTTCATGCACTTGACTAACCCCTTGTTTACTAATGATCTTTGTTACATATTCAGTTATTGGTTTCTACTAATTATGTAAACACAGTGCTGAAAAGCAAAACATTGTATGCATATTGAGCTCCTTATTACACTAGAGAACACTTCACGAAGACATCAACTGTAAGTGATTCTACACAGTGTATGTATTCACAAAACTACAGTTCACACATTGTAAGTGATTCTACAGTGTATGTATTCACAAAACTACAGTTCACACATTGTTGTCGATGCCAAGATTCTTGAATTTCAAACAACGTGAAATAACGATTCTACATCACAAAAAAAAAAAAAAAAATATTTTTCTAAATTATTTCGACCATTTTATTTGGAAAAAATGCCCTTATTTTGCTATGTGTTTGATTAAGTACACATTTTAATTGTCAATGGTCATTCACAATTTAATTATTATCAGTAATTCACTTTTTGAAAATAATTATTTACTTTGTTAAAGTCGGGGAAGTTTGATTAATTAAATAGAATAGAGACATTAAAAGTGGATAGTCATCGAGCCAACTCAATGTTCCGTTAAATCATTGTGTTAAAATTCGGATAAGACCGATTCGGAGAATATCAACTTTTAGAATAATCCCTCATTGCCTAGTATATATAACTCATTATATATTCATATTCCACACCAACTAGACAGTATACAAAATTCTCTTTGATATTCTTCTAACAAATGTATTTCAGTTTCTAATGGACCTCGATAATGATGCATCCTTTGATCATCAACTCATCAATTGGGATTGCTATGAATGAGGTTCCTCCAAATGAAAGAATTGACCTCCTTATCGAGGAAATTATTGTTGGAGACAGAACGATCAAACTTATCGAGGAAATTGTTGTTGGAGACAGAACGATCAAATTAAAACATTTTCGTACGAGGTAACTGTTGAGATTAGGAGCATCTCAATAAAATTAATGACTTAAAGCAAAATTTTAATGAGAGATATTAAACATACGCAGATGCACACGATAATAATAATAATCTGCACACGATAATAATAATAATTTAGAGTTATTTTTTTGATCTTATATACTACTTATTTTTAGTGTTGTATTTTTAAAAGATATTAAGCATTTAACTTCACATAGTATTATTATTTATAAAAGTAAGGATTAATTCTAGCCATTAAAATGTTAGTCACTTGTTTGCAATGCATTCTTTGGATGTTATTGTAAAAACTTTATTTATTAATATAAAGATTTGAGTTATTTAATTCAAAATTCAAATATATTTGTAATAAAAAATAGATAGTTCATTTTTCTTTCTTTATTATTTAAAGTTGTTTTTGTGGTCTCAAAATAGTTAGAGGCTAAAGCAAACGTTTTCTGAGACTTCCTTGAGCCACCCCTGGTTTGAGGTCAATGTTGTGGGAGACATTGGTCAACTATCTTGTTTGCTTCGCCAATATCCATACCTACTGCTATATTGATACTTAAAATTTTAAATATAGGATTTTAAAATTTGGGATTACCAAACCAAATTAGACTGGGCAACCCAAACACCTACTGCTATATTGATACTTAAAATTTTAAATATAGGATTTTAAAATTTGGGATTACCAAACCAAATTAGACTGGGCAATCCAAACTTCAGGTAAAACCTATCGGAAGTTTGCTTTGCTTTCAAATTGTCTGGAGTTTGAAGCCCAACCTCAAACTCATAGGTCAGGTCAGGAGTTTGTAACTTCTCAAACTAGAATTTTCTTTTACAAAGAGTAATAAACAAGTGTAAACAACATAAATCCTCTAGTTAATGAAACTAATTACACAAAATCGTTTCTTGTTTTCTCTCTCCCGATTTTTGTAAAGATACTCATACATTCAGTCTTCTATTGTATATTGGTCGAATGTATGATGACACAGCTAATCCTAAATTTAAGGTAAGAGAAATCATAAATTCTTTTACAGTTCCTTAATTAACGACAATAATTAGCTAACATTAACTCGTTTATGGATAAAACTAGTAACTGATGTTTGAATTTCAAAAATTTTCTTAAACATCAATTTTTTTTTTTCTGGGAATCACGATCTAGAAAGTAAAAAACAACCAATTTCTTCTACATACGTTCTTCAATACTACTAAAATCAATTTAAAATCAATTTGAATATCCCCAAATTGTTGCGACATTCTGGAATTTGGGAGTCAGAAATTAGTTATCAGTCATACAAAAGTGACACAATAATTGTTTCGAAAAGTATAACTTTCTTGAAATTGGTTGCTACGATCGCCATGGAATTGGATATCGATAAAGTACGTAAAAAAATTGATGTTAAATATGTGGTTGAAGAAAATTCTTCTCCAATTGTCATAAGGAACAACAATGGAGTGAGGGTTTTACGTTGAGTTGAAGAAATAATTTTCTGGATTGATTAATTTTCCGCTTTGTATTTTCACTTTCGACAAATCCAATAAGGAAATACAGTTTGATAAAGAAACAGGTGTTGTATTGTGTATCAATTTTATTTGTTGATCTTATAATCTATGGCAATATGATTTTAGAGGTTTTGAAGAAGTTTACGTTCTAAAGTTGGGTTCTGTGTTGCTGAAGCTCATAAAGATACGAATGTATAATGTGTTATTATACATTCATGCCAATGTATAATGAAACTGTGTCAGTCCAAGAAATGTATGGTAATATGGTTTTAGACATTCTGAAGTAGTTTGTGTTTTATAGTTGAGTTTTGTGTAGTTGAATAATTAAATTACGAATATATAATATTTGATTATACATTCGGACAAATGTAACTAGGGCAATGCCAGAAATTGCATTTTGTCCATATATATATTTTTTTAATACTTTTGTTTAATACATTGACTCAGTGTAAAAAAATTGAAGTTATGTATTGAATTGTCGTAACAAAGACTGCAAGTGGGTCTTGAAGACGTCTTCTATGAATGAATCGGAATTGTGCCTAGCAATATAGCTAATGGGCTGCAGATTTAGGCATTCTGGTAACATGGTCTCTATATGGCCAGGCCAATTGCCAGAAACTAATTTTACTCTTTCATCAGTTGCATCATCTACTATCCATCTAGAACTTGTTGATAATGGTAAACAATGAGAAAAAGTTGCAAAAGAGCAAAGAAAAATAAATATTGTGGCTAATTTTACCATATTTTTATTCGAAGAGTATCAAAAAACATAAGCCGAGGGTCTATCAGAAATAGCGATTACACTTATGAAATAAAGTTGGTTGTGTTGAACGAAAAAAATTGATTGATTTTGTATATTTATAGCATTAGTTAATGTTGATGTTATCGGACAAAATAAAATTTATCTCAAAAAAATAATCCTTATTTGATCTATTGAGGAGAATTCTGTTCGAATTATAAGTGGTAATAGCTTAAAAGAATTTGTATCCTATCAGGTTATGTAAAAGACTATACTTAATTTATCACAATAAGTAAAATTAGTTGAAACAAAATGTAGGTAATTTACTATAAGTTGAAAAGTTTGTAGTATGTTTTGGGTCAATTGTACACCATCTCTTAATTAGTATCCAATCAGGTCACTTAAAAGATAAATCATTAACAATTTTTCATAATATGTAAAGTTGGTTGAAAAATAAAATAGATGGTTTATTATAACCTGTTAAATTTGTAGTATGGCTTGGTTCACAAGATACATGTTCTCTTTTAGAGTTCTAGTTAACAAATAGTAGATTGGTATGAAATAGTAATAGATAAGACTATAATCTATATTTGTATATCATGTAGATCGCTTTAAATTGTGACCTATTATTTACTTAATCGGCTTCAAGTTAAGTGATATTTTTGCTTCTCGAGAATCAATTAAATAGATAAGATCAACTCAATATTACTAAAATTATATATTCAAAAATTATGTAAAAAATATAATAAGTTGCAACTCTATTCGTGTCAATATAACAGCATACTCAATGCAATTCTACATATGGGCTCCTATCGAAAAAATCTCTTGAACTCTATTAAACATTGGCTGACACAAACTTGAATCATTGAGTTTGAGAATTATCAATACTTTTTTCATCTAAGCCAACACATTTCCTAACCAAAACTTTAGATGAAGAATAATAAGTATCATAATCCAAACACAACTTCTTATCATTCTCATCAATATTTGAAAGTTGATAATTTGAAGCAAGTTTTCATGTACTTTGCTCATTGCAATCTAAAAATAACAGTTAAACTTGTATGAGGGTAACTTATACATCTAAAAATTTAAATCAGGACCATAATTAAACAACAGATACAAATGTATGATGGTTATTTATACTTTTAACAATTTATATCAGACCCTAAATAAACAACAATTACACATGTATGAGGGTAGCTTACAGATATACATGTATGAGGGTAGCTTACACATTTAAAAAGTAAACTGTTGTAATGTACAGTTTCATCTTATACAAAATTAATACTTTATAACGGTTTGTTTTTTCATAACTGCCAATGTATAACCTATAGAAATATATTTCAGAATACCTACATTATACATTAGTGGGATGAAATAGCTATTGTATAATGTCTTATTATACATATGTCACTTATACATAAACTCATAATCAATATCTTCGGAAGATGTGGTCGACCGGAATCATCAAACTTCTTCTTACTTGCCGCTTTAGAACCTGACTTCTTCGATCTAGAACTAGCCGCTTCCTTCAATTTCTGCATTGTTGTCGGTTCGTTTCGATGCTTTGAACGATTCTCTGCAAAATTAGGTTCTTCGCAATCAAATGTACCAGGAACAAACCCAACGGGAATATCTTGTTTTTGAGAATCTAACTGACTAAGTCCTAAACTAAAGTTAGGACGAGAATCTATTACCAATTTTACACTATATCGATTAAGCAAAAGCAAGTACAAACCAAGAAAATAAAAAATCTAACTAGTAGTATATGAAGAAAAACGAAAAAATCAAACTACGAAAGTTGAATATACTTGCAAAATACAGTAATTTCATAGAAACGAACATGCATTCAGATATTAAACGAAACAAATCCTAAATTGGTAAAGTTGAAAAAAAGAAGTAAATCAATAAAATCAATTAAAGTTTCAAAACTTACAAATTCACAACCTCCAAGTAGATTACTTAAATTTTGCCGTGAAAAAAGGGCTTTCAAATGTGAAGAAAAAATCGGGTGTAATGAGAGCATATGGGGAGCAAAATACGAAAAAAAATATAGTGTTTTAGATGTATAAGGTTTATGAGAGAGAAAGTAGCAAAAAAGGGGATTTATGTAATTAGTTTGGAATTAGTGTAAATACTTTACCAAATTGGTATTTAATGTAATAAGGTAACTTTAGTTTGTGTATATATATAAATTTTAGAATAAACAAAGTCGTCTTAAATAGGGTCCTAAATATGGGTATCGATCAATTTTTTTAATGGCTTGTTCATAGATGATCTTTAATTTTTGTCCTGTATATGATGATCTTTAATTTTTACTCCTGTTACTCGTTTAATAAACGACAAAAGGTTATATATATATATATATATATATATATATATACTCCCGAACTATTGAAAATGGTACGTCAATACCCTCCATTATACGTTTGGATTACTTATACCTTTGTCGTCAAACTTTGGGTACGTATATACACCCGAACTATTGAAAATGATACGTATATATCCTTCAGTTAGACGGAGCGCGCCACATATCCTCATCCTAAAGGAATTAACACATTTTCCTTTAGTTAGACGTGAGCGCCACATATCCTCATCCTAAAGGAATTAATACATTTTCCTTTAGCAATATCTTCCCTGACCTGTCGGCAAAATGTTATGTGGCCGGAGTTAGTTGGAAGTTAGTTTTGCCCATACCTATTTCTTGGAGAACCAAAACCAATGTGATCACAAAACATTTTCTTACGATGAGGATATGTGGACGAAACTAATTTCAGCCATAGAACATTTTGTCGGCAGGTCAGTGGATAAATTGCTAAAGAGAAATGAGTTCATTTCTTTAGGATAAGGACACGTGGTGCACACCATCTAATTGAAGGTCATATACGTATTATTTTTAATAATTCGGAGGTATATATATATTTAAAGTTAGACGATAAGGTTATGAATAACTCAAAAATATAAAAAAGGATATTTACTTATCATTTTCAATATTTCGGAAATATACGACCTTTTTCATGTTTGATAAAAATTTACGACATAATTTGTGGGTTGTAAAATACTAGAAACTTTTGGGCAGATGAGTAATGAATGACCCGTCTGTGATTCAGCCATTGAGGCCCATGGCAACTTCATCGGGAAAACAGTCCAATCAAAGTAACAACGGTAATATTTTTCAAATTTAAACCCTAGTTGAACACTGATTTTCAGTATCAGACACCCATTCTCTTCAGTCATCATCATCATCATCAAACAAGTCGAAAATGGATTGGGTTGATAGCGATAGTAGTGATTACGATTCTGATGATGATCCAACTTTTGATCTTCTTGAGGAGGAGACTAGATCAACTCTCTCTAAACTCTCCATTAAAAAACACAATTCGTCTAAGGATATGTCTGCCAGGTAATTAATTATAATATGAGTATCTCTTTTCTTTTTTTCTCCATGTTTCTGTCATCCCAATCTAGCTAGGGGGCAAGGGGTTTATCTGACTCTCTTCCAGGGGGAAATATTTTTAACACTTTATATATTCGAAGGTTAAAATTATTTTCATGAATATATGTGTTGTTATTATTTGTCATTTCCTATACATCTATTACTTTTTTGGACTGCTTTGGACATCTTTCTTGAGCCGAGGGTCTATCGGAAACAGCTATCTGCCTCTGAGGTAGAGGTAAGGTATGAGTATATTCTACCCTCCCTAGACCCCACAGAACAGGATTATACTGGGCATGTTACGTTGATGTTGAATCCCCTCAAATATTTTTGGACCCTTGAATGAAAATACTGGATCCGCCACTGCATTATGGTTATGTCATTGCCTTGTGGTTACTATATCGCATTTGTATGCATGTACTGAAATTTTGAAAGGAAAAAACGTTTTATACATGCAAATGTATTCCTTGAAAAGAAACATATTAGTTTTTGCAAAAAAAATAAAAATGACATGGGTTGTTGCTTTTTCGTGTTGTTCTTGAACGGTAGGCGTAATGTTTCTAAGGCTTTGGAAGAAAGTGTTGAGGAAGAGCAGGACGAGGACAAGACAGATTCAAAGCTTGGTGAGAAAGATCAGAAAAGTTATGAAACTATTCAGAAGACAATCAAAGGTTTCAATAACATTGTTTCTTTCCTTTTCTTTCTTCACATGTTGATTTCATGATATGATGGTTTAAAAGTGTTTGGGATCATTGCAATCTTGGTGAGTGTTCTTCTTTTTTGTTTGGTCTAACTATCTGGTATTCGGAATCCACTATCCCCACTAATCCAAATTCTCGTTGTATAGAGTTGGCGCGAATAGGAGACTTCTAGTTAAGAGGGGAGGGATCCCATCTGTTGCATCACACATCCTTTTGTGGTGTGATTATTGGTTGAATAATCCTTATAAACAGCTAACGATGTGATTTTCCTTTTTGTCTTTTCAAAAGTATACACTTATCAAGACACCAACCCTTTCATAAATATGGTTATTCCTGAAAGTTTGTGTTTATTGGTTTATAAATATTAATAAGGAACCTTTTCTAATTTCTATGATCTGCAGTTTTTTCTTTTGGAGAGAAAGAAGTAAAATTCCAATCTTCAGAATAAGATAACTGGAAAATTCTTCAATACTGCTAGCTCTAGGGATTAAAAGGTTTTGATGTTATTGTCTTCGATCGATCATATTTAGCATTTCTTTTCCTTTGTGTAGACAAAAACTTATTGGTCTTTGCTTACTTGGTGGCAGCTGGTCAGATTGAGAAATTGAAAGTGGAGCAATGTAAGATTTACCTAAGGAAACATGCGCTGAGATTGACGGGTAGCAAAGATACACTTATTCAGCGAATTAAAGTGCACACTGAGTACTTTCCTGATTTCAGCTTGTTCAGGTTTGCCTTTTAAACATCAAAACGTTATACCTAAAGCAAGTTCTGTTTGTATTTCAGCATCCTTGATGGTCGTGGAGAGGAGAAGTATCCCCCGTCTAGTTTCGTATTGAACTGCAAAGGTACAGATATATCTGCTATGGATAGAATTTTTAAGTAGATGAACAGTTTTATCATAGCAAATGGTTATTGATTATTAGCCCCTTGAGAATAACGAAGGCAGAGTTGATGTATCTGCTGAAAAGTCTTTGTGATTATAATCAACATAGCTTTTTACCTTGTGTTTGTCTTCCTAGAGGAATCTAGCGTTATAGTTTGAGTAATGAATTGGAAGTTTTTGGATGTCATTTTCATCTGTACTTTTTAAATTATGCAGGGGATGCGTGCACTGGGGATGTTGTTATGTTTGAACAAAATGTATATGAAATGTAAGATCTTTACTCTAATAAGTGGTAATACACATCTTTATGTCTTCCTTTATGCACGTAAAGGCTGTGAAAAAATAGTGGCAGATGTCATGTATAGTTCTCTTTAGTTCCCTCTGAAACATTATAGGGGTCAGCAGTATAAGCACACTTAGCAGGTTTATGATTGTGGTTCATCAGGTTCAGCATTGCATCCAGGAGTGCTACTGCCCCTCCCTGTGGAACAAGAATAGTAGCAGGGAGGATTGTGAAAGAGAGCTATGGTGCTAAAAAGCAGCAACATACCTTTACGGTGAGCTTAAAAAGCAATCTATTTAGATTGAACTCTTGGGAACAAGAAGCGGAATGAGTAGTTGTTATTTTCAACTAAAGTTCATTGTAGAAAACAACAATTATTTGACTAAACCTTTTCTGTTTTCGTTTCTTCTTTATTTTGGCTTTGATTGTATTTACACTGCTTGCATTGTTTCATCTAAGATTCCTTTCACTGGTCAGGTTGAGGTATTGTGGAGTAAAGGGGAAAAACCGCTGCCTCCACTGCATCCTCTCCTCATCAAGGGCAGAAACCTCTATAGATTAAAAACTTTGCGACAGGTCTGCTGAACAGTATTAAGAATTTCTAGTACTTGCACTTATCATTCCTGCAGCATATGCTAATTAAGCTTATATTGCATTTGAAGAAATGGGACGATGAAGCAGAAAGGCGGAAAATTTTATCTGAAAAGCATGCCAGAGGTTCTGTTGCTCGGTCTAACAGGGAAACACGTGTCCAAGAGAAGGAAATGCGGAAGTTGCAAAGGGAAAATAGGTACCATGATAATTTTGGTCATTTTTAGGAAGCAAATTGATAGAATGACCTTATGAACTATGCCATACCAACTTCACTTGATTTTGAACATTGAATCATTTTAGTGAATACCTATAATGAATTTTCTTAACTTGTTGTCTACATAACCTAGGGTAAGCACAGGTTACAAGGAGAAAAAAGCATTAGCTGAGAGTAAAGGTAGGATGCCACATCAACTCCAAATGAATACAGCGCATGGTAAAGGGAAACATCTGCATTCTCTGTCGATGAACTCCGTGAACAAGAAAGATCAGCCTCAGGTAGAAGTGGTGGACAACGGCCAAAAAGATGAACAAAAGGAATGCAGAAAGTTTACAAATGTCATACAGGAAAATGTGTTACCTGATCAGAGGCAACCTTTGACTAATGTGAACCTGAATGATCCAAGTTCTTACAGGGAGCGACAGCAAGGCTTTGGAGAAAGCTACACTTCTAATCCTTCAAAGATTCCATTAAGAGTGTATAACTCAAATATGCATATGCCAATATGGAGGGGCTCTAGCTATGGAGGTAACACGAACAACTATAATAGTCTGTCAAGAATGCATGACTCTAATGCACATAATATTCCAACCTATAGCGATGGAGGTTACAACAACTGCAATACTAGTAGAAGTCCATTGCGTGAACATGGTCACATGTATACGTATGGCCATTCACAAAATATGAACTGGCAAGCAAGGAATGGTTGGTGTAATGCAGGAGCTGCAAAGCGTCCATTTCAAGGACAGTGCGAGGAACAAAAGAAGCCTTGCCGGTTTTATGCTCAAGGAAGATGCTACTATGGGCATAGTTGCAAGTACCTGCATGATTCTGTAGAAATTTAAACATTCAAGTGAAAGAACAGCCAGTAAGAAAGCTTTGGGAGGTATTCACAGGTCCATTATTTTTGGTTCCTTTATTTGGGTGACAAGTCTTTTGTCTCGGGGATAGCATCACTGCTCCCAAAAAAGAAAAAATTGAAGAACAAACTGTTTTTCTGATCTTGTTTAATTGTTTTCTATTCCCTAACTGTAATGTGCAGAGCAAACTCTCAAGCTCAAATGGAAAGGCCAAAATTCTAATTTTGATTTAAAATTGTTAACTGATTTGGAGATGAATCTTGGTAAATTGATTTATAATTGAGTGTTCCTTTCTATGGCAACTGTATGCAACTTAACTAAACATAAGCACCAAAACTTTAGCCTGCCAGATTCTAGGATTAAACTAGATGGCTTGCCGGTTTGTTTTATGATGATCAATAAAAAGGGAAGTGTGGTAAGTTAACGAGTGTAAGAATACTTCTTAACGATGGTAGAATCACTAAATAGTAAATTTATCCAGAGGTTAACAGATAGATTCATATGTCCAATCTCAACTAATTTGGGAACAGAGAGATTGAAATTGACCAACATTATTAACACCTGAAGATGCCTTTGAGTTTGTCTTAGTTCTTTCTCAACTAGATCAGAAGCAAATCAAAGTTTTTTGTGATTCGAAAGTCTTAGATGTAGCAGAAGATGAAATCGGCACCAACTAGGGGGGCAGAATTTGGTTTCTGGATTCAACCAGAGAAATAGATGAGAGTTAAATGCAAAAAAAATGGCAAGGTTTCAAATACTACAAAATTTACGAAATAAAGTCGAAGCAATATAAAGCAAACATGAACTTGTATGCAATGGCACAAGCATTACCTATCGGAGTACTTCGTCACATTTGATACAACCACAGACAAAGCAGTTTACTAGTTTAATCAGAAAATATGTCAGAGTTTAGATTCTGCTCCAACAACTTTAATTCTTTTACTAGGAAAATAAGAAACTATATACACATAAACATTGTACTCATTTACACGTTTATCAACCAAAGGATTACAACTATGTCATTGCCTTCATGCAAAAGACGCAAGTAAATCCTTTATATCACTAGAAATGATGTGAACTATAATCTGCTACTAAGGATCATATTCACCTAGAATAATAGTTGCCCTACCAGCTTATCACACTTCGACAATGGACCATGAGTTTCTTCAGCCTGCTCAGGAGATCAAAAGCTGCCTCTTCACTCTGCCGAGCAAAAAGAAGACGAATTGCAAATCATGTCCTGGTTTCCTTTTCAGGATTCAATAAACCAGACAATCCATGTTCCACAACCTTCAAAGATATCACTAGCCAGAGACACCCTTTTGCTTCATCTTTCACAGTAACCTGACCAGATGTATACATAGACATGGCAGGGTGATATACCGACACCTTACAGTTTCAAAGAAGCAGAAGCTTCCATCTCAGTTAAGCATTATTAATGGAATTACTCTTGTTCACACCTTGTAGCTCCATTGGAGAATTGGTTATACTACCTACTGACCCCATGGTTTGTGAACTCAACTGAGGGCTTGCTGGGCATGCTTCTGGATTACCAGTGCTCATAGGATGGATAGCCCCTGAACTCAGCTGTGGGCTCAGCGGAGTTCGTTGGCTCATCTGCTGTGGGCTGGCCTGTTGTTGTTGCTGTTGTGGCTGCTGGGAATTTTGGTTCATTTGTTGTGGGATTGCCATATTTGAAGGTGAGCCCACAGGAGGAGGTGAAACTACAGCCTGTAAAGGCGAAGCTGTCTCTTGCTGCTGTTGCTGCAATTGCTGCTGCTGTTGTATATGTTGCTGCTGCATTTGTTGCTGCTGTAACTGTATCTGTTGTTGTTGTTGTTGCTGCTGCTGCTGCTGCGGGTTCATGTAATGATTCATACCTGCCATTAGCTTTGGTGGACCCATTGGACCCATTCCTGGTCGCTGCATTGGATTCATATTAGCTCGGTTGAGAGAGCCCAAGATTGAAAGACTGGTAGAGCCTGGATGCATTTGTCTATTTCCTGTAATACCACCTAAACTTGACTGTGGGTTCCCCAACATATTTGATCTGTTCTGTGCCATTCTCAGCTTGGTATGCATGAGAACAGCTTGTTGTGGAGTGAGTGCACCACTACGATATTGCTGGCTGATCTGGTTACTAATATTAGATGCCTGACTCATATTTATTGTGTTTTGAGATATGTTGCCCATGCCAGCGATGGCTCCCATTGGAGCTGAAATTCCAGGTCCACTAACTCCTCTTACACCTCCCATGCCCATAACATTACTAAGGCCACCAAGTGCAGCAATGTTATTGCTAATGTTCCCCATACCTACATTACCAAGGCCCATCATCATTTTCCTCTGCATCTGTGGATGCTGTGACTGGGATTGTTGTGGCTGCAACTGTTGTTGCTGCTGCTGTTGTTGCTGTTGTAATAGCTGAAGTTGCAATGCCGATGGTTTATTAGCCATTTGATTACCCAAGTGCATGGAATTCTGGCCAGTTGTATTTAGGTGAGCAAGTGGATTAGAAGCAAGCATTAGTTGGGATCTTTGTAACTGTGGATGTTGCTGTTGTATCAGAGGATGTTGATTCTGCTGCTGCTGCTGCTGTTGTTGCTGCTGCTGCAGAGGGGATAATGGATCAGATTGTTGAGGTCTAGAAGGCATTGAAACCCCAGTCAGGAGTCCTTGAGAGATTTGTAATGCTTGAGCATTCCCGGAAGGCAGTATTCTCTGGCCTTGCATGTTCTGGGGTGAATTTATTGATGAATTAATAGCGTTAGAGGACCTTCCAAGCTCGTTGGACAACTGACCAGAAACCCCTTCGGAATATTGCTGCAGATCAGCTACTGCTCCATTTAGTGGCATTCCTGGCATGTTAGTTTGATTACTTGAAGCACGATTCATGCTGATTGGTCTTGGTAGAACATTATCTTCCACATGGTATCCTTCGTGTGCCATCTGCAAACACATTGGTGCACAGAAAAATAAGGACAAGTTGCTGGACCAATATTGATCCTTAGCGCTTTAGATTTTATGCAATTAACTTACCAGTGAACTAAACTGTGCTGCAAGCAAGTCTGCGAAGTGCTGTCACAAGAAAATTTTAGACATAAGAAACAGAACTGTGTAAATTTCTTCCACTGGCATCCCAATTTAAAATGGTTGAAACAAATGTGAAAATAAGATGACTCTTATAGAAGCTAACATGAGCCCTCCTCCAAGTCTCCTTAATTCAAAATACACCTTACCATATTTACGAATTGATGTCTATAAGTTACTCAAAAATTGCACCTAGTTATTTCTGTTACTTAAGTAAGACACAGCTTGAAGAAATTCGATAAATGTTTGAAATCCAGAATTCATCCGAGGCAAACATCATCAAAGATATTGACAGATCCATATCAAAGGTTACTGTCATCAAATATTTGATAGACTGATACTGACATTTGACAAGTAAAGTTCAGGACAACTCGCCCAATGAGATACGTGGAAGGTTACCATAGCTCAACTCAAAATTGATCAGCATTTTCTACTCAGTGTAACTGCTACAGAAAGATAGTTTCAACAGCCATAGGATCTATCTCGATACGACTTCTTTTAATTTACTTCAAGCTAAAATGCTTACAATATCCAACTGACTGTATATTTTGCTTTCTTTTTGGTGTAATTTGAGTATGGCAATGATGCTGAAACAATGAAAGATTTTATTAGCTCCTGCACAACTAAATGGGACTACACTCGTGCTTTTTGGATATAAATACTAGTGCACCATCTTAGTGCTGGTTTGATCAAAATATCCAACTGCTAGACTTGAATAGGTTCTAGCCAATTTAATGTGTTTGAATGAGTATTGCACACATTTACAACATTAAGATTGGCATCCAGGAGTTTTTTTGAGAACGAAGATTGGCATCCAGGAGTTAGGGACTACTTATCAATCTTCCACTTCACTTTTAAGGGTTTCCATGTGGCTTTTAAATTAAAAATTCAGCTCAGAACAGCTGGCTTCAGAATTAATTAAGTACAATGGGACACCAAAAGGAGGGTATCCAGTCTGGGCCATACAAGCAAATAATGTGCACAACACTCACAGTATTTGGCAGCGTTGGGAAGTAATCCTCTGCAGCCGTGAAGTCGGCCTCTTCTATTTCTCCAATACACAGTGCCACAGTGCCATCATTTGGCTTTTCTGACAAGATCATTCTAGTCCGTAACTTATGAACATATGAACCATTTCCTAGTAGATAACATCAAGTCAAAGGATCAGTTAGAGAATAGCAAATGATAAAGATTGAGAGTGTATCAATCATGGACAGACCTTGGAGTATTGGCAGCAGAATATTCAAGACTCTTCTTTTGCACACATTTGTGCTGCCACCTATTAATGATTTTGACAATGACATTTTGCAGGATTCGTCTTTGACATTCTCATTGTTTAAATCGTTAGATAGATGAATTAGCAGCTGTTGAGTAGGAAAGGCATTTGGCTTCTTGCTAGAGTACTCCTCGATCTTGCTCTTTTTGGGATTAAGTTGGAACCTGTAATTCAGACTGTTGACGTGAGCTTCTGAGGATTTTAATATAAGAGTAATATCAAGCTTTAGATACATAGTTAAACTAGCAAGCTGATAACTAAGAAGATATACATTACATCTGAAAGTAAGGAATAAAGATCACTTGATTTCTCACTTGAACAAGAATGGGGATAAAAGGAACAAAAATTATATATATATATATATATATACACATATATGTATGGTTTTGTGTGGGGCGGGGTGGGTGGGGTGGGGTGGGGTGGGGGGATGGCTATGGAGGTGGGTGGTCTTCAACTTTTAGCCTTGCTTGCCTCATGTGCAAGACTTTCAAGTATTAACTTTTTGCCGCTGAAGTTTTGCCCTTGGGGCAAGCGGGGGTTAAAAGTTCAAGACCACCCATTTCCAAGGTCATCTGGGTGTAATTTCCAGCACAATAATGGCACAAGTTCTTATTAATGCCCATTAAGTCATACAGACAAACTCAGATGTAAGCATTGGATGCATTTTGCAATACATTTCAGGCATGATCTTTAGGCTGCAGGAGAGAAGTGCACATACTGGGCTTAGCTAAAAACTTGAGGGTGCAAGGCGAAAGAATTGAAGAAACCAAATGGACAACTTAAGCTGTAAAATTGAAATAGCTTAAAGAGCATGTCATTTTATCACCAAAAAAGGAAAAACACGATCATCACTGTAGGAATGACAAAGAAACGACAGAACAGAGACCAGGAACAAAGATACGATTATCCCTCCATCCCATGTCAACATTGCCAAGTCCCTTTTTTTTTAATTGAAATTGAAATTGATTTTTTTTTTTTGGAAACTGTAGTCATTTTTTTTTTGGAAGAACTACAAACAAAGGATTGTGTTCTTTTTGAGCTCTTGTAATCTTTGTGCATTCACATGATAGCATTTTGCATAATTTGCAATGAACCTGGCAAAGAGTTTAAAAGTTCACTTAATTCAATCTCAAATATCTTCCTCAAGCTGTCATTCAAGAAATAGGCAACATGACAAAGCAGCTGTTGCCTCTACCTTTTTCCACTGTAAACCTTTGATTACATTTTTGGCATTATCATATGATCATTCGATATACTTGTAAGGTTAAGCATAAAATTTTATGAATATCAGAGCAGAACAATCTCGTCCCCTCCCCCCCACCCCCAACCAACCAAAAGCACATACATGTCACATACCAGTAAATATTGGTTGTCCCACATAAGACAGCTTCTATTATAATAACACTGGCATTTCTAAAGACCACAGATACTGAACCAGTAAGCTCCTTTATAGCACGGAATACAATCACAAAAACTATTTTGAATGAACCAGTTATCAAAAGGTTACACATGCATGTGAGGTGAATCCTTTAACCAATATGACACAATTTAAATGCTCGTTGACATAATAAACTTCTGCTGATTCAAAATAGTAGTTTTATCTAAACAGTCAAAAATAATGTCCTATAAACATACCTAGCTGTCAGCATTTCAATTTTGGAGAACCTTTCAAGCATGGTTTGGTCAGTTGAGTGTGTAGACCCTACGGGAGGACTGTTTGCATTTATTGGAAGATTCATGGTACTGACACTGGCAGGAGAACCAACCCCACTCATCACGGGGTTCTTCGAAGCAGAATTGGATCTCCGCTTTGCAGCAATTTGAGCCTGGTGTTGCCGCTGCATGGAATCATTGGCACTAGAAGTCATAGACGTTGTTCCACCAGCTGGAGCAACAGATGTGGCTCCTTGCTTCTCCTTCATTGATTGTATTAGTCCACTAGTAACAGCTGAACCATATTGAGCTCCTACAGAACCATTAGAGAACTCTCCAGACTTGGACGATAAAGGAGATTGAGGCAAACCTCCTGCAGAAACACGGGGACTGTGCACTATTTTCCGGTTCTGGAATGGGTCCTCTTTCCGGAGACTATTTTCAAGAGGCTGACCAAGGCCATTCCAGGGTGCCTGAGGAAAGCCAGACCGTATAAACTGCTGGGGCAGTCTGTGCTTTAGTCGGGCCTGCTGGGATTCCATAAGGTTCATATCCGATTCCACCACCTGCATCTCATTTTTAGTCCTTCCTGGCTCTAATTTCTCTAATCTCTCTATCTCAGCAGGCTCTTCCTTTAAGTTATACTTTATTCCTTGCTGTCCTGCAGTGAATGGCATCATTCCAGCTTCCTGGTTCAGACCCCCTTCAAAAATGTGTTGGGGATACTTTTGTATGTTTGTATTAGCATATGGAATTCCCCTGGGAACAGAATGCTGCTGTAATAAAGGATTTTTCCAGTGCACATCTGGAGCATGAGAGCCATCTATTTGTCCTCCTATAAGTTGCTGTTGATTGGAATCAGCACTCATATGAGTAAACCTTGCCCTCTTGCTTAAGTTGGACAGAGCAGATGCTTGGCCTTCATGATTCTCTCTCTTACCATGTAAAGAAGCAGCACCAGAACTCATCGCATCTGCATATGAAAGCATCATTTCTGGCGCAGCAGGAGAAGCTACTGATGCATTTAAAACTCCAGACCTATGGTCTTGCATGATTCTTGGACTCACAACCCCCATTTGATACTTTGGTTGGTGAGATACCGAAGGCGATGCTGGAATAGAGGTCTCAGACCCGAAACTGTTACTTCTTAGTGCCAACATATTGGTTGGTCCATTATTTTGTCGGATCAGATTCTCATGAGCAGGCTGCGGCATAAGCTGTCCAGTGTCTCCTGACCTTGAACTTTCTGGCACTCTATCTATGCAAATGTTTTTCCCATGGATCTTATCATTAGACGTGGCAATCACATCTGGAAGCTGTCTTAGTCTCCTCCGCCTTAGATTGCCTATACCCAATGTTAGCTGTAAATGAAATACATTAGAGTTAAATACACGAGCTCCTTCTACCACATGAAGATGGATAAACCACATTACCTTTGGGGAAGCTCCGTTGTTGCAGAGCCTGTCTAACTTTGGGGAGGGATCTAAGCAAAGCTGTGGTTGCAGGGCTCTTAATATCCGGGATTCGACTTCCTACAGTATAAGAGAATATTTTTTTAAAATACAAAACCATTTGAATGCCACTAAGAGGGGTCAATCTTACTAACCATCATATCACCATATGTCCAAGCACTATCTGAAATCAATGGAATGTCATTCACCACATTTTCAAGAGACATTTTAAGACGTATTCTGTTGATAATGGGACAACCAGTGACTGAAGGCACATTCTGTCCAGCTTCAGAGAAGCACTTCCGATAATCTCGCACCTGCAATAGTAATCCCATCCAAATTAAGAATAAAACACTATCCTAATTCTATGTTTATGTGATAGGGAAAGGAATGGTGACAGTCATTTCAGAAGGAAAGAAAGAAATGTAGAAGGTAGCAAATTTTAAGTCTTCATTAGGAAAAAGTAGATGATGAAGTACAATAATAAATCCTATAGTGAAAAACACCAAACCCATAACTAGAGATTTCTATTTTCACAGCAAGAATGATAAAGTCGATGAAAAAGCTGAGTGACTGACATCCAGTTAAAAGTTTGTTTCTTGTTTTGATCTCTTCCATTAAGTAGTGAGGCAAAATTGGAAGTTCTAAACCCATAACTTAATTCCTTCTGTCTCCCTTGTTCAATGACACTATTAGTATCGGGATATTAAAAAAAAACTTTTAGAAGGATCCATTGAAACGTGCCGAAAAGTTTTAACTATAAAACACTGTGATTTATGAAATATTCTACCTACAGAGATTTACCAAATATGTAACTTCACTACAGCAACAACATCATAATACCTAGTGTGATCCTATTAATAGGGTCTGGGGAGGGTGGGTGTATACAGACCTTACCCCTACCTTGGGGGTAAGGTAGAGAGGCTGTTTACAATAAGACCGTCAGCTTGAGAAAAGCGTTTAAAAAACAGGCCTTAGAATTACAAGAGTAAAAAGCTATGCTGGAAAATCTTACCAAATATGTAACTTTATTTAAAAAAAATAAAAATGAAAAGTTGATGTCCTAATCCAAAGTCCAAACTGAATATTAGATGCTTTAACTCTAGCACTCCAACTCCGTATTTTGTGATGGAGGGAGCATATATTTCTTAAGAAGCAGCGGGTCTATTAACATCTCATAGCATAAGACAAACAATCAACAACTCTCTACTCACAAGAAGGTGAATACAAGTTGAAGAAGTACTACCCATGATAATCTAAATCTTATAGAAGTTATAATTGCTCTTCTGGACTAGAAACCTTACCTCGCAGACCAGGGTCCCGTCAACGTATTTGCAAGGTATATCCTCCAAAATATCACCAGGCAGATGTCCAGACTCAATTGCCTCCAGGTGCATAAATATACAAAGAAATTTATTTTGAGAAAGGTAACAGTACAATTATACAAAGAAAAAATAAGATAATGAAACTAGATAGTCGAACAAACTTGTACAAGCCGGTTATCATCTATGTTACCGCAAACTTGGTTTCTTCAGGAATACTGAAGCCAAGTACATCCTGGAACGGAGAGAGTAAAAAGTGGAATGGCTTGGGCATCGGTAAGCAGTCCCACAATCAAGTGGGACTTCAACTCCTCCAGTTCAATCAACTCCTCCAGTACTATTGACTCGACTTATTATTATATAGGCAAAAACTATCCAAATGAAATGACTAGACCACAAAGTTTTACAGATCAAGAGTATATGGGCAGGTAACTTATAGAAAAACCCAGACAGATAAATTCAACTCAAAACTTAGCATTAAGTTTCTGTCTCTCAATCATACTAGACTTTAGCGAAAATATACTACTGTTAAATAGCAGCTCAAGAGCTATGACTAAGCAGCAACAACAAATGAAAATAGGATATCGAGGATCGGCACCAAATACATGGAGTTAACAGAAGGCAAGGAGAAGAACGAGGTGCTAAATATATTTGGATACCACCACAGAGCAGCTTTTTTCGGTTGGTAGGTGTGGTGCAGGATGTGACCTTAATGATGGATAATCTAGAGAAAACAAAATATCGTGAGTTTGAATTGCTTGTAAGACAATGGCGAGGGGAGGGGGGCACCACCTACTTGGAGCATGGAGCCTTACATCATGGATATTGAACCCGGGCTTTTATCTAGGTGCTACCTAGGACAGAGATGTCGAGCTGAAGGTTATCAATGTATGCAGTTTAGACTATGGACATATTTGGATTGCATAGAAAGTTGTCTTGTGAGGTTTAATTAAGAATAAGAATATCATAAATTCATGCATATATTTGTTGTAAAGAGAAAATTCTTTTGGTATAGACATTCAGATAGATGATTGTGGTTTATTACCATTTGTCAGATATTTTACAGTATCTTCTTTTGCTGTGAATTTGTTAGAAAAGAATTCAGGAACAAAAGAACAAAGTAACAGATGATCCACTCACCCAGATATAGAGAGAAATAAAGGAAAGAGAAAAAAGAAAGATGACAGTACACTTACTGAAAAGAGAGTTTCAGATGCTCTATCATACGGATGCAATAATTTCGGAACATTTTCAGAGGTTTGATGCCCATTTTCGTTCTGCAATTGAAAAGGAAAACATAAAACACTCAGCCCAAAACCCTGATAACCATTATATAGTGCATATGAGATTGATTAATAACAAACCTCAAAGGGCTTCCCAATAGAATATCCATCCAGGAAAAGGCACAATGTGAAGGAAACTTCATTATCTGCTCAATATAGAACAAAAAGCACAATTGTAACACTGAAGAATGCACTACTCTTGAAATTTAAAAACTGGTAAAATAAGTGGAGAAACAACTGAGTTATTTGTCCTCTCCCCATATAAATGAAGGCCTTCCCAAAATCTTCACTTACCGGGGACCTTGGTAACATCCTTGCTTCCATGCACAACAACCGCGCCCTATGGCAGACAGGAGGATGTTATCAATGAAGTTAAAAAATTGAGTGGTTCTTGAAAAGAAACAGAATTGATGAGGGATACTTTTCCATGACATAGAAAGCTTAGAACTTTTTGAAATAAAATTAATATATTTGAAAACTACATAAAAAGTGTTGTAAATCACAATAATTAGCTACTTAAAATATTTAAACCCATTTAAAGAAATTTCAGTCAAACAAAAACCTGATTCACTCTCAAAATACCAATTGTGTCACATAAATTGGGTCGGAGGGAGTAAAATATTACGGTCCTAGCCAGAGCAACAGTAAAAGCAGCAAACAGGGGGAATTTAATATGGAAGTAACTCAATCAAATTACTCATACAAAGATTAATTTTACAAATATCACACTGACCAAGAAATGAAACATTGAAAAAAATCACAATTACCGTGAGCTTTCAATCAAATAAAAACTCAGTTGACTCTCGAAATTCCAACCGTGTCACATAAATTGGTATGGAGGGAGTAACACATTAGAGCGCTAGCTAGAGCAACAGTAAAAGAATCAAACATTGGTGTTTCAATATGCAAGTAAATCAATCAAATCAAACTCATAGAAAGGATAATTTTACAATATTGAAGAAAATCAGAATTACCATGAGCTTTCAATCAAATAAACTCAACTGACTCTCGAAATTACAACTGTGTCACATAAATTGGGACGGAGGAGGTAACACATTAGGGTGCTAGCTAGAGCAACAGTAAAAACATCAAACATTAATATTTCAATATGTAAACAACTCAATCAAATTAGACCCATACAAAGGGTAGTTTTACGAATGTCAAAAAATCAGAATTGCCGTGAGCTTCCGGTCAAATAAAAACTCAATTGACTCTCAAAATTTCAACTGTCACATAAACTGGGACGGAGGAAGTAACATTTGAGGGCACTAGCTACAGCAGAACTCAATCAAATTAGACTCAGATAACGAATAATTATACGAATATCTCAGGGAAAAAAAGAAAACAGAATTACGGTGAGCTTTACAGCAGCAGATGCGGAATTTGATGGATTTTCTTTTGTAGCTGCAAAAGCGACGTCGTCGTCTTCTTCCTTTTCGGGTTGTACTACTTGTTTGGGTCGAAATCTAGTACCGGTTTTGGAGACCTTAAACGAAATCCCCATCGCCGGAAATTGTCAACAACAAAGTTGATCCGATTGACGAAGACTTAAATAAACGAAGAAGTGGAAAATTTAAGGGAGTTTGGGTGAAGTAGTGAAGGCATTAATTAATAAGCAGAAAGATGATGCACAGAGATTTTTGGAGGAAGGAATAAAACGTAGACTTACTCTCTACGTTTTAAAGAGAAGAAGAATGTGAGAAAATGGTTAGAATTGGAAGGGGAGCCCAGATAAGTTTGTTTATCTAATTGTCTTTTGGGCTGGTATTGACCCAATATCTTGTGGGCAATTTGCAGGGTGATTTGCAAAAGGACAAAAACAACGTCTAAAATTAAAATAATTTCATAAAATTAGCACCTAAATTTAAAAATCTATTAAATAGTCACTCGATCATGGCACTGCTTAGCCCAAGATGTCCACTATCACGACGGCTACACGTACTTCACCTCCCCATCATTTTTTTTTCTCCCATGTAACCTCCCTTTCCATTTTTTTCGTGACTAATTTTTGCACTTTCTTCCAATTTTTGCATGGATCTATCAACCAGCACTCAAAAAGAATTGTAATAAGTTTTGTACTTTTCTTTTTTAAAGATTCTACTTTTTTCTATTTTTTTTAAATAATTGAGTAATTGTTTTTTTTTCTTTTTCAGATTATTTTGCATTCACCAACATTATTAAAATAACATACTATTTGTTTTGTTTAGTTTTACTTATTCATACAATAAAATACAATATCATATACCTTTAATATAATACAGTTGTTAAAGATATATATCTATACATAATAATGATACAGTTTTTATATATACACATATTACATATAATAATTATAACATTTTTATACAATTTTGAACTACAATTATTATTTAGATACATATTTTATACGACTCTGTATACTTTCTACATGCATTCTAAAAATGTATCAATCTAGTATAAGAGAGTATCAATTTAGTATATGGACACTGCAAGTGTATCAATGTAGTATAAAAGTGTATTAATGTGGTATAAAAGAGTATCAATTGGGTATAGGGACTGCATGTGCTTGCATAGAATTTCCCTTCTCTTTTTTAAAAAGTGTATCAATATAGTATAAAAGTGTATCAATTGAATATAGAGACTGTTACCAATTGTGCCAGATGACTAAAAAAATGAATTAGTTTAGCCGACTGAACAGCCCATGTCCACCTTTTCAAATGTGGGTCATTTTTTTAAAAAAAATGGACTGCCCATGTCCTTTTCCCTTTGCAAAAATAGCGTATGAGGTTGGTGGTCTTAAACTTTTGACACGATTTGTTTTAGAAAAGTTTAGCAATTTTTGGGTGTAATTACACAAATAGCATCATTTCGCTTTACGGTTTAACTTTTGACATGTTTTAAAAGTTCTATGAATTACTAGCAGTTTATAAGATCAATTGGTCATACGCTCTGGAGAATCAATTTTAGTACATATTGTAGCGTAATCACTGAAATTTTATGAGAAATCATCAATGTATATTTACTTCCTAAGTTAGTTCAAATCAACTCTAAATTTGATATCAAACATTTAATACTTTCTAACCATTTTCAATTTTAGTAGGTTCTACCTAAATCTTTAAAAATCAATAGACGCACTTTGTTTTTTAACATTCAAGCTCAACAAAATCCAACAGAAATGTTTTTCAAGTTTCTTCAACCACAAGTAAGAAATGTGTCTTCAATTTTCTACAACACACATTAAGAAGATGGAGACAAGGAAAGAGGAGGAAGATGACGATTTGCACAAACTTTGATGGATATTTGTATTGGCTATATGGTCAAAAATTAAACACTAGCCCTTAAGGACACCCTGAAATTTCTTGCACAATAACTCATTTTGTTTTACCTTTTAATCGATGGTATTTGGAGAAAATTGTGTTTATTATTTTGGGTATTCTAGGAGAGAGTGGCATCATACCATCATTATGGATAACTATGCACCCAATCCTTCTCATTTTTAAGGAGCTGTAAGTGGACATCACAGTCCATATAATTCCCAGCCATCAAGAATTTGCCATCCTCAATGATTCTGCTGGTGAAGTTAATGAAGTTGGCTGCTCCTCTAAACTAGTACTTTTTTAGTTGTCCATTCTGCATGTACTTCACATATCATTTGTAATTTGCTGTATAGGGGGGCGTTTGGTTGGAAACAAGTTATCCCACCATACATATGGAATAACTTATCCCATTGCTAAAGCATAAATGGCGAGATAAATAATCCCTCGACTAATTAATACCTCCACCCAAACATGAAAAAAAATAATCCTACATTTCATCCCGAGACTATTAGATCAAACGACCCTAAGTTTTAACAGATGTTCAACATTTGCCTCCATGACGAAGCAATCCATTCTCTACTGGTAAAACAACATGCTTGACCACGAGGACTGAGGACAAAGAGGAAAAGACTGAAGAAGAAAAACGATCTTGAGCAACTTCAGTCAGTGAATAGAGTGACGCTAAACAAGACTCTCAATCAAAACACCTATCCAACAATGGAAACCGTAGCAGAAAGGAAAAGAACAACATATTATACTGGTTAGAAATCAATTGGTTGAACCTGTCAGATCGATCATTCAATGCCTGACCTGCTAAATCACCAGGTTTTTGGATGTCTTTACCATATGAAAAACAATGCCTAGTGATTAGCAGTGCTGCATTGATTGCTCGTGCTATATGAGACATGTAGTTTTCTATGGAAAGGATAACTAAGGTGGGGCAAGGTCGCAGACCACAAGCTGATGGTAAAGTTAAATCAAAAACCTCAAAACAAGACCAAAAATGGAAAGTACTAAATAATATCACTACATCAAGCATGTATGAACAAAGAAAATGGAGCAAACCTCGTAGTACTCCCTCATTCCTACTAAAATGGAAGACAAAATGCATACATCATACGTATTAATACACGAGGCACCCACATCTAACTAGGCATGATGCCTAAATATTAAAAAGAGAACATGAGAAAACCCAAGGGTTATTAAAGATAACTAGGTAGAACGGCAGCAGCAACCACAGAGATCTGGCTTTGCACATTACTTTACTGATAATACATGAGCTGCTGTGCAGCAACATTCTGGAAACCACCATCATATATAGCTTGGCTTGCTCCGGAGGCCATCCCCATTGATGCTTGCTTCAAAGGATGCTGACCCATGAGGCCAGGAACACCACCCATCTTGCTCATAGCTAGCTGCCTCTCATATGCCAAAAGGTCAGCCGGCGAAATGCCTAATGGTGTGGGAGCTGGTGGAGGAAGGGGATTTGAGGTTGTTCCAGGCGGAGTTGGCTTGTTGCCCCATGAACACTGGAAGTACACAAATTAGAGCGGTTAACTACAAGGATTAACACATACTGATTACGCTAAAAACACACAACGACAGCAGAGATGCAAATATCCATTCTCTTGATGTAAGTTTTATCCTATACCATTTGGAGGAAAAAAAAAAACCTCCAAATCACCTCGCACAACAAGCATTCAGGATAACACCAAATAAATCAAATGCAGCAAACACAAGAAAGCAAGTACTTCAATTTAGAAAAATGGCTATCAAGCGCAAATATAAACCTTAATCTGCCTTCCACCCAGAACTGAGTGGGCATTTCCCATTTGAATTGCTAAAGCTGCTTCAGCGTGAGTATTGTATCTCACAAAACCAAATCCTTTATCACGCTGAATTCGAACTTCCTCAATAACTCCTGCACCAAGGGCATGAAAGTAGCGATGGAGATCGAGCTGTGTTACCTGAAATAATAAAGGCAGTAAGGGCAAAGTCCATGCCAAAGGCAGGAAAGCAAATTCAAGAATGAAAATACAAGAGAATATGCCTATGTAACCTAGTTTTTGCAACCTAAAAGTTAGTCGTGTATTTCTTACCGGAGGAAAGGTGGACACTTAACTACAGTAAGAGATATCCTCACCTCAGGAGCAATATTTCCCACGTAAACAGTGGTGAATTGTGGGTTATTCTCAGGAGCATCACTATTCACTGCCTCTTTACCATCTTCTACAATACCAAAAAGCCAATAAACAAGGAATTTAGTTTATGGTGTTGACCAAGTCCAAAGGGGACAAGAACACAACATTTGATTGAAGACATCAATTTATTTTTGATAAGTCAGATTTGATTGAATACACAACAAAGTGAAGAACATGAACTGAATTCAATTCGCTTGGATACACAGTACTTAAGCTTCTCCTTCCTAAACTTGTTACCAATGAAAGCACGGGCCAAGGGCTCATAAAAAATTCACATACCTGATGAACCATTTGTTAGCTCCATGACACTTTTGGCATCAGAACTCTGTTTGTCCTCATTTGAGGTAGCACTTTTGGTAGCCCAGTTGCAACGTATCTGCCTACTACCAAGCCATTTGCCTACAAAAACAAAGAAGAAATCAAATGCGAACAATCAACTATCCAGACTAGAAGCAAGTTTATATCCAAACTTAAGGTTAATGTAACTGAAATCTTATAGCTTCCCACTGCTTAGGGATGATCTACAACACACACATAATGAACAAAGTGAAATGTGTACAAAAAACAGTTCAAATTCTCCCTACCTGTTAAATCGTTGATGGCACTTTGAGCATCCTGGAAAAACAAGTTAGTTAATTGCAATATCAGAAAGGGGATAAAAAAGAAACATGAAGCTATATACCAAAAAAAAGTTACCTGTTGGTTACGGAAAGAAACAAAACCAAAACCCCTAGAACGCCCAGTCTTTTGATCCCACATTACCCTTGCATCACTGTCACAAAAAACAGGGGGGATCATTAGGTGAAATTCAAGAAAAAAATGAACCTTCTGACATTTTTATGGTGGGTTCAGATAGGAAGATGACACTTACGAGCAACTAGGGTAAACAGAGAAGCAAGCAAACAACATTGCATCAGTAACTTCGGGGCTCAGATCACCAACAAATATATTATAGTGACCTGTAAAGAGCAGAATAACACTTTTAACACAAGTTCACAAACTAGCTCAGAAAAACAAAGGGCGAAATGTAAAGCTAATTGAGGATTAAACATTGATAGATAAAAATTGAAACTTACTCAGAAAAACAAAGAGCGAAATGTAAAGCTAATTGAGGATTAAACATTGATAGATAAAAACTGAAACTTACTTGTGGTGTCCTCCCTCTGTCCACTGGCAAATGCCCAATTAACTTTAATAGGTTGTCCAAACCTGTCACGACGAAGTAATAGTCAGAGGAAAAACCAAGGCCATGTTCAAAACAGAGAGCTCATAAATTTACTTACAGATGCCTTCCGTTAAGAGTGACTATTGCAAGTGCAGCTGATCTACGATCATAGTAATGAATGAAACCATAAGATGACTGCATGAGAGAACAGACTCGTCAACTACAGCGTCGGAGAGGAAAAAAGGGTCTATAAAAGCTAAAGAGAAGAGGAAGGTGGAAGTCCTAGCTTCAGGAAATTCAGACAAAACTAAACAAGGAGAGAAAAATATAACCTTCTCCTTCCTAATTAGCTTGCATCCTTCCACAAGACCAGTACTGGAGAAAACTTCCTGAAGAAGTGGTTCAGTCACTTGCGGGTGAATATTCCCAACAAACCTGCATTTTCTCAGAAATAAAGAAACTAAAAGATTTAAAAAAAGAAAAACAAAGGAAAAAAAATACATGAAGCTATAAGAACCTTCTCCAATAATCAAATTATAACAAATTAAAATTAAGTTAAAATGCATTAAATTCAAAAACGCCAAAGAGAAGCTCAAAGCAAACAGGCAGAAAGATAGGGGAAAAAAGACTGGCCCTAAAAAATACTCACACACTGCGACAAGTGCTTGGATCGAAGCCAGGAGGCAGATTTCCACTGGGTATTGGCTCAATCTGCATTGAACCGAAAGTATATGAGTGTCTAAGGTGGTTAGAAAAAACAAAAGTAGAAATACAAGCATCATTCGCAGTATATATGGAAAACAGGAACAAATTTCAAGAATTGCAAAGAGAAATATAAACAGGGTACGCTCCCTCTCCCCACCCAACAAAAAAGCAAGAAAATAACAAAGATGCAGAAGTGAAAAGAATATACCAAAAAGGCAGCTTTCAGACAGAGCTCAAATATAGCTTTACAGGGATAGCAGCAAAATGGTATCCCATTACAATTCCAACAAGTATCTAGAACTTGACTTCAGCGTTTTTTTTTTTTTTTTTTTTTTTTGGGGGGGGGGGGGGGGAGGGGGGGTTATAGAGCAGTATAAGGAAACTACAAAGGACTAATTTTGAAAACTTTTTTAAAAAAAATGAAGATAATTGATTCCCACAAGAAGGATCCCATTGAATAATCAGATTGCTTTCACAAGAACAGTTCCACCTAATAAAATACTCCCTACGTCCCATTTTATGTGTTGACATTTTCTTTTTGGTCCGTCTCACCTTTCCTTATTTGGTAACTATTTAATGGCATCATTTTCGTTTTATCCTAAGTGGGTCCCACTTATTAAGAAAAGACAACAAAAAGGTAAACATTAAAATAATTTTAGAAGAGGCAACTTTTTAAACTTTACAGAGTCATCACTTATTTCTTAAATTCCGTGCCCGGTCAAATGACGACACATAAAATGGGACGGAGGGAGTACCACACAACATCACTAGCAAGCCAAAAGAGACAAGTATCAAAGCACATATAAGGTCTGCAGACATTTTGACACAGAGGGTATAATCATCCAATTATGGATTTCTAAGTAAAAAATTGTTTCTCTATGACATCTCACTTTGAGACATTATGGATAATGGGTAGACTCCAACAACTAGGAATGACTCCATAAAAATTAAGATCCGACACCATGATAAGGTACTACCTCATGACTAGACCATGTACCCGAGATTTCAAGTTCCTTAAGCTTTTGATATATGGCCTTTTACCTCTGCCATAACCATGAAAATACAAACTACATGGGGCTTCCACAGCTCTCCCACATTCAAGTACAATTCTTTTTCACTTTCTCACACCACGCTCACCGCCCTCAGCAACATGTCTATTTCTCCCTTCAGTCACCTATCTTATCACAGTGGTTTTAAGGCAGAGCTGAGACAGTCCTTTGTATGAGTCATAGGAAAATCTTTCTCCTTTTTGAATGAGTCATAGCCAAATATTCTTCCTATTCTCTAGCCTTCCCTTGTTTGAGAACTCTTAATTAACCCAGACAACCATTTGACTGAGCATAATGAACAGGCATTACAAAGGAAATAACTTTTCACCATCTGGCTCCCTTGAAGGAGGGTCCACATACGACTTGCTCGAAGGAAAAGTCTCCTATATAAAGAATATATTGCATTTTGGACCATACATCACATGAAACTCAGCTATAATGTGAAAACTAAGAATGTATTATAGATTCTTCTTCTTGGTGAAATAATTTTTCATTGGTATCTGGTTACCTTTCGTTTTGCAAATAACTTAGCTCTTAAGCCACGTCACTTCAACCAATAATTAAAATATTATTATCAATCACTATTACCTAAGAATATAACCAAATTCTTCCTTCAATACCAATCCTCCACCTCATATGACTACAACTTATATCTCCTATTTTTATCCTCGATGAGCACAGGAAAATAGTTCAGAAAATAATCTCAATGAGAAGTATGCCCATAAAACATTTTCCTTCATGCTATACACTGTAAAAAGAAAATTAAGAAGGTGACAGGAAATGCAGTGCAGCAGCTAATTATATATGCTTCCAAAAAGCCAAGTTCAAATTTATGGCATGCCATGATTTGTACTTTGAAAAAATATTAGCATCCAACCGAAATCCTAAATATAAAGACAAAGCAACCATGACCAACATAAATGGCTTGGGAACTCCTACAAATCAATTATGACAGAATATATCCTTTAACAATCCCCTCTTATTATTATTATTAAGTTTTTCTCTTGAGATAATCTTGGGTCGATAAGTTTACAAAATGCAGACTGCAGCAGAAAGAATATGATCCACATGTTGAGACGCCTCTTCCAACCTAAAAATGAACTACATAAACACAACTCTTAGATGCATATCAACTACTGAGCCAACCTGCCAATACACAAGTAAACACTACATTCCTAACGAACAACAGGAAAAGTCCAAGAGGAAAAAAAAAGGACCAACTTCCTTTTTTTTTTATAACAATGGTATCCAGGCCAGCTGCGAGAACCTCGATTAATTCCACGGAATATCTCCCACCTCCCACAAGCAAATGGTACGAGGTGACTCTATCCACTAAGGTTAGGAGAGATAGGAAGAAATCACCTAATATATTTTTGTCTCTACTAGGGTTTGAACATGTATCCAAGTCTCGATTTTCAAACTTCAGTCGTAATTTTTGGAGATCATATCAAGTATATTTCATTCGTATTATTTTGTACAAATTTCCACATAAAAAAGGGACAGCACGGTGCACTGAAGCTCTTGCAGGGTCAGGAAAGGGCCTGACCTCAAGGTGTTATTTACCGTAGCCTTACCCGGCATTTTTACATGAGACTGTTTCCCCGGCTTAAACACGTGATATGGCAAAAATTACGCCAGTTACTACACATAATACACGTGATGTAGGACATAATACACGTGACCGCACTTGTATTGTGTGATCAAGAATCTAAAATGAGCACAAGGACAAAATAAGAATAGTATACTCCATTATATCTTGATTTTCTAAAATAACTATTTTAAACCTGAAACCTCACGGTGACAAGTCTTCATTTTCAATCTACGCTCCTAATTTTTGGAGATGATATCATGTATATTTTGTTCTTCTTATTTCGTACTAATTTCCACATAAGACACTTGTATTATGTGCTCAAGCATCTAAAACGAGCATAACATACCCAATTATATCTTGATTTTCTTAAATGACAACTATTTGAACCTAAGACCCCATGATTCTCAACTCACTTCCTGAACCACTAAGAGCCCGTTTGGATAAGATTGAAAAGATTATTTTTAGCTTAAGTGATTAAAAGCTTAAAATAAGTGCTTATAAATTAAGCAGATGAGTGTTGAATAAAAGTGCTGAAACTGAAAATAAGTTGTTGATGTGTTCAGTAAACAAGTGATGTTAAGCACTTTTTTATTGTTAAAATAACTTAAATTTCCTTAAAGTTAAAGGACATAAATAAGGTGAATTATTTATAATTTTTAATTATAAAATAAAATTTTTGACCAAACCTCCAATATAATGATGAATAGAAAACAAAGGAGAAAAATGAAGAGAAAATTGGAGGAAAAGAAATGAAGTGAAGCGCCAAAATAGAAAGAAAGAAAAACTATATATTTAAGGGCTACAAGTTCATGGTATTGTTGGAATTGGAGGAAAATATAAGGGATAAAAAGATAAATATTTTGGTCAAACCTAAAAGATCGCAATCTAAAAAGCAAAAAGTTCTTAGTTTTTTTAAACACTTTTTAATTTTACCAAACACCAAAAAAAAAAAAAAAAAAAACTGGTTTGTACAGATTTGAATCCTATCCAAACGGGCTCTAAGCCACACTGTGGAAAAAGATCAAGTTCAAGTCGAAACAATTTTAAAAAAAAAAACACAATAACTTCAGCTCTAACTGCCCAATATTTCCAGATAAACCAAACCATATAATCAAAGCAAAAACTAAAAAGCGAGAACAGTCATTAAAGTGCATATGTGTGTGTGTGTGTGTCACTCAGGGTCACATGGCAAAAACTTCGCCAGTTACTCCACATAAGACACTTGTATTATGTGCTCAAGCATCTAATGAGCATAAGCACAAAATGAGAACAATAAACTCAATTATTTCTCTAAATGAAAACTATTTTGAACCCGAGACCTCACGGTTCTCAATCCACTTCATTAACCACTAAGGAAAAAAAAAAAAGCAATGATCAACTTCAAGTCCAAAAAATTCTCAAAAAGATAATATCTTCAGCTCAGTACACCAAATATTTCCATATAAACCAAACCAAATACACAAACCAAAACCTAAAAAGCTAGAACAATCACCTTGTTTAAAAAAAAAACACTCGAAAAACACACTCGATAGGCACAGAAAATTGAAAAAATCACCAAATAATTTTTAAAAAAAATACCTGCGGAGGAGCTAAGAGGCCAGGATGATAAAGAGACTGTTGTTGAAGAAGCGCTTGTTGCATCAAAGCTTGCTGTTGTTGTTGCTTAAGCCTTTGATTCTGCATTTTTCCCTATCGATTCTGAAAGATCGATTCAATCGATTGAACGAAGAGCGAGATAGTCGAACGGTGGTAGGGTTCACGAACAAACAGAAAAAAGAAGGTGCTGGAAGAAAGGGGGAAAAAGGAAAAAAAAAAAAAAAAAGGAAAAAACGAAAAAGAGTAAAATGATAAAAGAGGATTATATCGGGTGACGATGGTGACATTTATAGAAGAGGGCAACCCGTTTAGTACCGACCCGTTTAGAGGAAGGAGTGGTATCAGGTATGATATAATATGGTACTATGATTTTGTATTTGAAATTTGTGAAAAATATAAAGTCATTATTGGAATTGTTTTAAATTTGGTAAAGATACTTTAATTTTGCACATATTTTTTACCTCATAAAAATTATAACTACCAATAGATTATTTTGATTGATTTTCAGCCTATATTTGTATTTACGCAAATTACGAGCGTGAAGGAGAAAAATTGGCTGCAACGATAAATTAAAAAATATCATGTGTAATTAATTTTGTCAATCAATCAATCAATATCTATAATTTACATCTATAATCTATCTATAATATATGAAAGGGTGGAAATCGTTTTCCCCCGAAGTTTGTCTTATAAATCAACCTCCCCCGAACTATCAACAATAATCAACCTCCCCCTTGTCCTATGCAATGTCCAATTTGTACTTGTAATTTTAATTCTATATTTATGTAATATCTTTTTATATTATATGTAATGAATATTTTTTTAACATGGATATTTATAGTATTTTATTTAAGTTTATTAACTTTATAAGAAAATTAATACTTTTTATAAATTTATCACAAAATTCAATGTTATTTTTTAAGATTGTTATTTTAGTATTACATTTATTTAAAGAGTCGTTTGGTGTGAGGTATAATTATAATAATTCAGAAATAAAGTTCATTATTATTTATCATGTGTTTAATTAGATGTATTAGGTAGTGTCAAAATTATTTGTCGCGCCATTTATACCATTTGATGAGATAAATTATCGCATATACATGTTAGTACAACTTATTTTGTAATAACTAATCCCGGAATAACTTGTTTCCAAACAACCCACCCCTAAATCTATATATATATATATATATGTATGTACATGCATATGCGTATATTTTCGTGTTTTATCACTCTCTTACTAAATTTATTTCGTATTACTTAATTTTTTGTTGATATAACACAATCCTTAAAAAAAAAATTACTTAGAGGTATATTTTGCTAAATTAACCTTACTAATAATAATTTGAAACTTTAAATTTGTCCATATTGTTACTTTTATATTGTTATTTAACACTAAATGGTAGAAAAAAATATAATACAATTCTTTTGATTTCACAAATTGCGCAGATAAATTAAAACTTCTATTTTTAGTATGAGGATCAAGTGATAAGAAACGATATTATCTATTGTCTATGTCAGTACATAAGATGTGATTGTCATTAATAGAGTATTACATATTTTATAATTTATATAAATAATATAATCTTTAAAATTTGACCTTATTTTTATTCGAGAAAAGCATCTAGTACCCCCGAACTATGACCAAATTTGCTACGACACACGTCAACTTCACGGGGGTCCTATTACCCCTTAAACTAAATTTTAGCGTATTTTTGTCAATCTTTTTAGCTAACGTAATACCCTTTGTCAATCATTTTAGATGGCATAACACCTTTGACCTGGGCTCCATTTTATGTAACAAAGGTTTTACTAGAGGTTTATCTCTTTCATTTATTGTTTGTACTTTTTGCATTAAAATATGTTTATAAAATTAGTATTACTTATTATTTTCACTTGTAAAATAAATATTATAGTTTTGATTATTATTAATAAAACTAATTTTCTTATATCATGCTAATTTACTTCATAAAGATCGTCATTAGCTTATATACTTAATTAGTATTTCTTTTTTTTTCTTAGAAGATAATGTTTATGTTTTTATGAAGTTTTTTTTTTTAAATGAAGATAATTTTTATGTTTTTATGCAATGTCTATAAACATTATCATATTACAAGGACAAAATGGACATTGCATGAGATAAAGGGAGGGAGGTTGATTATTATTGATAGTTCGGGGGAGGTTGATTTTTAAGACAAACTTTGAGGGGGAAACGATTTTCACCCTATATGAAAGTGTGAAACCCCTTAGAAAAGTTATTTGAATTGTTTGCCCTTGATTAAAAGACTCTTCGTTAGACAAAACTGTCTTTTCACTATTTTCTTAATTTATTATTTAATTATTTTTTATTATAGTAACTAGACTTCCTAAAATATATTGTAGGAGAATTAATTAATATTTTTCTTTCTACTGGACTTCCTAAAATATATGGGACTCCTAAAATATATGGTAGGAGAATTCATTAATATTTTCTACTATTCAATTAGAAAAATATTCCTAAAATAGGACTCTATTAATTAAGAAAATAATTCTATAAATATTGAGATGTACGTTAAATTAGAGAATAAACCGATTTGTCATTGGGAGAATATGGTTGATGCTCATCTAACTTGATTCGATTGCATGTCTAGATTGGTAGATGCTTGATTTTCTAACCCTCAACTTCTTTACTGTTTTTGTCAGCATAATAGAATTCAACATGTGTGTGTATATATCTCTATTATATTAAAAGTGTGAAAACCCTTATAATTGGTGTTTGCCTTTTTTGCCCTCCATTAGAAGTCTTCACTTTAAATAAAATCGTCTTTTCCCCTTTTATGATATTAAATATTAATTTAAATTGTGAAATCTATATTACATTACAAAGTCCTTTTCTATTTCAGGTAGATTACTACGACGTCCAAAAATACACAAAATCGTCCTTTTCATCTTTTTTTTTTCCTCAATTAAATTTTTCAAAAAAATATTTGTTCAAATTCTATTCAACCGAAGAAATTTCCACTACATGTTTTTTTGCAAATTAGTGTACTAATTGTTTTGTGAATATTTTTTCTAAATAAATTTGTGTGCCTTTTCCCAGATTAGTCTTCTAATCAGTCCTATTTGATTTGTGCATTCCCTACTTCTATAAAACACTTCAGACTTCTTCGTGTTTACTTCAGATTTCTGTCTTCTTCGTGTTTTTCTCCCAGCAACTTTCATCGTCAGTTTTGTCAAGTTGTTTCTTCATTGAAACTCTTTTTCAAAGGCAGTCAAAGATGTTATGATTGTAGATCATATAGTTTTGTCTTCGATATTATTGATATGCTTTTCTATTATCTCTTCTATTTTTTCATACTACAACTTATTATTTTGAATGTTAAAAGTGTTTATGGTTTAAGCTGATCGAACGTTGTGAATTGATTCTGCTACTATCACTATCAACACCATTGATTTCTTGTTGCAGATTTACGTTATCTTTTCATATTTTTCTTCTACACGGCACAAGATATTGGCGAACTAGAAGCACATTCCAAGGGAATAAAATTGTAGTGATATTATTCAGTATTATTTGAGATGCAACTTTTTAGATGTATTT